>JAREIS010000052.1:1185000-1187500 GCA_030060385.1 Muscicapa striata striata
CTGCAGCTTGCTTCCATTCAGAAAAAGTGTCTGTCTCACTCTCATCATTCTTATCCTGTAATTAATAGTACCAAGAAAGCTAACATTAAAATCTTGAAAAATGTAGCTCTGCTCAATTAGAGAAATTCACAATCTTGAAAACAATTTCCTAAGTGGAAGAAAATTCAAGAAGCAATAACCTAAACCTCCAGATATTTCTGTAAATTTGGCAAAATAAAATTCCACCTCAATTCCTAAGTGTGATTTTCATAAAGTAATACTGACAACATTTGTTAAGCATTTGAAATAATACTAAATTCACTGTATGTGCTGTGAAGCTTGATATATTTTAAACAAAATAATTTAACAACAAATTTCAAATGTCTTTAATTCAAGCAAGCACTCTGTAATACTGAGGCCACTTCACTTTACAATATTTCAGATTAATACCTTTGCTGAGGTCTGTATTTCATGTAGGTAATGTGTCTAGAATAACAATTCAAATATTTATATATTGAAAATATGGGCAAAAAAGTGTCTAAGAATCTATTTGTGCATATTTTCTCTTTTAGGACTTTAATGTAAGCAGCAAGCTTTAAGATTTGAGTAAATATACAGGGTTAAATTTTGCTCAGAACAAATTCAACTTTATTGACTTCTGAGGAGTTTAATGGGGATATGAGACATCAAGATTTGATTTGGCCTGTGAATAAGGCAATGTCAATAATCCTCTATAACATCTAGCTATTGGTAAGTTTATATAACTGTATTTCAGTTAGGGTTTATTGTTACTTCATACATTGAGAGTTCAGAGTAAAATGTCAGCCAAAATATTTAGTCTTGGGGTGGATTTTTTATTTTCTCTCCCTGTTTAGAAAATTGGACTGAATCTTATTCTGGCTGTTGTTTATGTACTTTAGTTTGACAACATGGGACTTCTTCCCTAATGGAATAAGTACTATACAAGGATTTTCCTGTAGAATTGTGCACCCTCATATTTCCTTTTAGAACTTGATGATGGGAGTTAACCACAAGCACGATGTGAAATATTTACAGAGGTGACAATGCTTCACACAAATAAAGGAAAAAACCCACCCACATTTATAGGAAAATGCAGTATTTGTTGAGCCAGGCCATTCAGGTAATGATACAAAGAACAGAAATATATGTACTGTGCTCCCTTCCATTTAATGTACTAATGCTGGCACCATTATCAGCATGCAGCAATT
This sequence comes from Muscicapa striata striata, assembly GCA_030060385.1. Classification (NCBI taxonomy): domain Eukaryota; kingdom Metazoa; phylum Chordata; class Aves; order Passeriformes; family Muscicapidae; genus Muscicapa; species Muscicapa striata. The sequence continues at coordinate 1,186,209 of JAREIS010000052.1, forward strand.
TCAGTACAGTCAGAAGGTGGCTCTAGTGCTTTAATTTTGCTATGCTGTCGACAATAAGATCCAAGGAATAGAAATTACTTTTGTGCTACATTTTTTTCAATCAATTTAACTGATGTTCCAACTGGAACACAACATTTGATTTTATATATCAAACAACTTCACACTCATGAACATGTGCACACTCATGAATTTTCTCCTTTTTAAGGTTCAGCTGACCAAGTGACAAAGAACAAAAAAGCAAAGCAAACCAAAAAATTAAAATATTAAAGTTACATCTGACACCTCTGAAACACTTCCCATCAACATACCAAGACATATGTAACCCCTTTCACTGAGATGCCATGAAGAAATCAGAACTTCCCTTCTCTACTTTGGCAAATCAACCTTTGCTATCTCTTCAGCAGTCTCGGGGAATTTCTGATTATTGGGGGGATTCTTCTGGGCTATGAATTCATGTGTATAAAGGCAGATTAATCAGCCTTTATGCAGGTGTAACACAGAGGGGACATACAGAGGGGAGACAGTCATCTAGGAAGATGCTGCTTGCCTTTTTTCCTATCACACTGGCAGTTCCTCCTGATGGCTCACAGGCAGTAGATGCTCATCAGCACAGGCCCTCCCCACCCCCATTACTGGTGCTGGCCCTCTACAGCCTGGCCTGTATTCTGGTTTTGTGTCCCCAGTCCTGATGGTCTCCTCCAAGGTGGCCCTGAGAGCTTGTCTGCCTGCTCTCCACTAATTCCAGATGTGAGGCAGCTGTGACAGTCTCATGCACTATGGGAAGCTTTACAATATTCTTAGAATTTTTTCCCTTTTATTATCACTATCATTATTGTTCTGAGAGCATCCTCTAAATGGAGATTTATAAGACCGTGTAAATGTGTAAAATGCTGTGCCTGCCTTGACATATTTGCAGTCCTCAGAAAGTATTCAAAGTTCTACTGGCATTTACATGAAATATTCTTTTTGACAGGATGGCTCAAATGAGTCAAAAAGGCTAGGGACAAATCTTTGGCTACTTTAACTATAGAAATACACTTTTGCTGGTCTGATCTTTTGATTTTTTTTATTAAATGTTTATTATTTAAATAAGCTGATATGACCTGCACCTCTCTTCAGTGTCACCAGTGCTAATTGTCCAGCTTCTTTAAGAGGTCAAAGCAGGCCTTGGAGAGACATTTGAAGGAAATAGAAGAGGTCAAACTGCCAAAACAACTGAATTCTGCATTACGGACAGGGGTATGAGGATGCCTTCGAGTGTTTTTTCTTATTTTAATGAAAAGTAATTGCAG
>JAREIS010000052.1:1192500-1212500 GCA_030060385.1 Muscicapa striata striata
GGGAAATAACAACAGGGTAAGAAGGAAACAGGAAAGAAAGGTTTCAGGGAGTGTTGAGTTTGAAAAAGAGGATTGAGAGGATTAAGAGAAAAAAAGAAGAGAATTCTAATATCCTGGAAGGTAAGAAAGGAGAACAAAAAATTTAAAATGAATTCTAATTAAATGATAGTATAGGATTTTCTATATTGGATCACACTATAAATCCATCAAGTTGTGTATTCTACTGTAGTAGTAGAATGAGGGATTAAATAAGCAACGAAACAATGATAATGCATACATCCAACCAATAAAAAACCAAAATTATTTCCCCAACCTTGTAGAAATCAATTTGCATCCCAAAGCACAAGACTGGGTTAGTAAGGAAATGTTATTAATGACCACAAAATTATATGGGTCTTCATTTGCTCTTAAATGAACACAGCCATTTCACTTGGCTAGATTAGCTCTTGCATCAGTGAATCCCTTGAGCTGACAGTACTAACAGTTGCACTAAGTAGTCATTCAGAAGGAGGAAGCAGTCTGTATGTTACAGAAGATACCACAACAGAAAAGCTTGTTTATCCTTTTCCCTATTTCCCTGTTTGTTCTTTTTTATGATAGTTTGGATTTTTTTTTTTTTAATGGATCACCATCAGCAAAAATTTCCTCTTTTGAGAATAGCATCCCTGTGAATTCTCTTTGGGTGTTTAAATTGCTTCAAGCTCTGCTTGATGATGATCCTGGACCTGGGATGATGCTTTAATTTTTTCACTTCTGAGCAGTTATCTGCAGAACACAAACCATTCAAAACAAACCCATGTAAAAATAACTTATTTGCTGGTTCTTGGTGGACACTTGAGAACGAAGACAAAACTTGAGGCCAAGTGCCCTAGTCAAGGAGGGAAATGAGACATTTGAAAAATATTTTACAACATGGCTTACAAAAGAAAATACCCAGTTTTTCTCACCTGGGAAACATGGATATGAATTTGTTACTGAGAACAGGAATTATTTCAGTAAAAAATATAAAAATATCCAGGCTGGACAGAAGGCTATGTGAGCTGCTGAAAATGGAAAATAAAAATGATATTTCCAAGAGAGCAATTATCTTGCAGCCTGAGGATTCACAAAGGGTGTTACCAGGGAGGACTGTGGCAAACTGTTATGAGTCTCCTTCTCTCCAAGAACACCAGCTAGAATGATTGTTGCTTTCACCCACCTTCTCTGCTACTGGTCATTAAATCTATATTTCTTTTGGTGACACACATATTTTTGGCCTTTTTAAACATTGATATGTTGCATTACTCCCTCAGCAATTTCATCACACTCTGTATCATGGAGACCAACACAGCTGCCTTCCTACCAGAGTCTTTTCAGTGAGACCATGAAAGAGAGTGTCAATCTCTTTAGAGTCTGGCTGCATTACCATACAAGTGCAAATGTCTTAACAAACTCCAGAAGACGTAGGCATAGCTTCTCAAACTCTCTGAAAATTAATGAATGGCAACGAAATGCAAAATCAAAGTCAAAATTAACTCTCTCTTTTATATTCTCAGTATCTAAAGCAAATCTAAGCAAAAGCATTTTATTTATTTATTTTTACATCTGAGATTCTGAGCCACCATAGCATCATCAAATTCATTCATGTTCAGTTCTCCCACTCTGATTGTCCCTGGTTTGTTTTGGCACTTAGGATTCGAGGAGCAAGTGATGTGAGATAGCACTGGATTTTTTTTAATGAGAAAAGGCTCGTATTACCTTTGCTCTCACTTTATTGGAAGAACAGTTTCATGTCACAGGCATGGTTTTGTAACAGGAAGGCATATAGAGTGAGGAAGATAGAGTGTAAGTGAGAGATGGAAGAGAGAAGGAAAGAAAGCAAAAGGATTAGAGTAAATATCTCTATAGTGTTTTGGCAAAATATTCTGGCTTCTGAAGTGCTCTGTAGCTTTGATTTTACAAATGGAGAGAGAAAAGTGCTTATAAATAGTAAAAACCATATTTTTCCAGAAAACTTAATTTCTAATTTTTCAATTTAAAGTTGGAGACTCTGTGAACATTTTGTGAACTAGGCCCAAAACTTTTTAGTTTTTCAGACTCAAAACAGAAGTGTCTTTTAAGATTTATGGGTTTGGGTGTCTTTTAAAGTGTAAATTACTTTTTTTGCTAATATCAAAATGACAGCCTCAGGAGCTTTTCTAAAAGATGGGACTGCAGCAAATAACATGCAAGCTTCCCACACTGTGCTGTCAGAGGGCCTCCATGACATCTTACAACACCCTTGCTATTTCTGTCCTGATCCTCCTTCTCGCAGGAGCTGACAATCCTGCTAAATCATGTGATAGGTTAGTGATGTGGGAAAATGTCAGCTTGTGATTACAGTAAATCTCCAAACTCTGCTTCACTTTGTGTGACCCATTCAGGATTCAAATTTAGAAGTACAGTGAGGTGAAGATGGAGGAGACATGCAGATTACACATTCCTGACACGTTAACACAGGGGTTCACTCAAGGAATGCACTTTCTCTCTGGCTTTTCCATTGGCAATGGAAGGAAAGGAAAGACAAACTTCAGTTTGTAGCAAGGGCTTCAGGGAAGTCCCTGCAAGAATCTGAATTAAGAAGTCCAGTCTGCCTTGAATACCTGTTTGATCAGCAAATCCCATTTGAAGGGAAACTCCAAAAGTTGCTCTTGGTAGTGTTGAGGGTTGCCAGCACTATCGCTTCCCCAAAGGAATTTCCACTTTGGAAGTCCTCTGATTTCCTGATTTCTTCTTAATTTTCCATAGTTATATAAGGAAATTACATAAATATAGTTCAAGTTCCTGACTGGACCTCACTGAATTTTCTTTGTTGTAAGATTTGCTTAGAAAATCTTTTAATTAAATCATTAGTTTGTGAATTATGGGTATATACTTAGTTAACTGTGAAAGCTGCCCATGTTGCTGGGAAGACTGTGAGATGTTACATAGTTTGAATTTTCAGGTATAGTATTTTCAGTAAAATTGTCTCTCAAGCCTCTTCCTCCTCCCAGGTATTTTAAGCTAAGTTATGAAATTTGTGGACCCCAGAAATCTGGAAGTATGTGGAGTGGGTCATTCTGTATGTTGTTAGTGTAAATCCTGAAATCAGTATTTTCCATTTAATAAAATATACTGTAGAGAGATTAGAAAATATAGGAAAAAATTAATAGGTGCATAATTTTTTTCTTTATCCTCTCTGGTTACCAGGACCATAAGCCAAGGGAATGGCATGAGGGGAAGATAGAATTTGGATATTAGGCAAAGGTTTTTCACCAGGAGGGTGGCGGGGCACTGGAACAGGGAATTGATGAGATGAAGTTTGCCGGAGTTCAAGGAGCATTTGGAAAATACTCTTAGCTACAAGATGGTATTCTTGAGGTTGTCCTGTGCAGGGCAAGGAGCTGGAATCAATGATCCTTTTGAGTCCCTTCTAGCCCAGGATATTTTAAGATTCTGTCTGATTCTATGAAGGCAGACATGGTCAAAAGTAAAGCTGGTGTCATATAGCAATGGTTAAAGACCACAAGTAAGGTTTTAAGCCAGCACAGGGGCAACAAGGTAAGCAGCCTGGGAGCCTTGAGAGGATGGAAGCAAGATGGAAACAGCCAGAGTGTAGGAATTTAAGGACCATCTAGGTGGTGTTGGTGAGTACACCAGTCACTCAGTATCACCTCAGAAGAGAGAAAAGTGTTTCCTAGTGCAATACATGTGAAAGAAACCCTTCCTTACCTCACCCATGCTAAGTTGTATCTGTGTTTGTGCTCCTATGGGCTTTGGAGAATAAGAGGCATATCACAGCATGCTGCCTTCCCTCCCAATTTATATGTTTTGCAAGTATTTTTCTAATTCAGTTTCAGGTCTGTTCAGGAAGTGAATAGTGTGTTTTGTTTTTAAACCTAGAAGCTACATGCTATAAAATATAACATAAAATACAGCACCACAGGGAGCCCAGCTGCCACATAGAAAGCTGATCTCTCTAAAATCCTTTGGCCTGAAATAAAAAAATGAGTTTAGACATTTTTATAGGATTTCTTCAGCTAAAGCCCACCTTCAAATCCCACTTAACTTAGTATGTTTATATGTGTCAAATTTTCATTATGTAATAAACAAGAACATGTGTACAAATATGAAGAAAATAAAATCAGGTGGCTGGTGGACTGTAGGGAACTGTGATTATTCAATTCCCTTCTGATATCTTTCCAGAATGTCACATCCAGCTGCAAATTTTGGCAACCTATAGCCATTTCACCATCCTCAAACACCTCTTTGTATTGCACAAAATTGCCTTTTATTATGCAAAAAATAGACATTCCATATATCTTAGAATTGGGTAGCTCTAAAAGACCAATACTATTTTTAAATATCACTGGATTTCACAGTAAGATTTTTTTCTCTGTACTATTGTAGAAGAAACTTACCCTTACTGAACTTCTCCATTACAGTAATATCAAATTAAACCAGTGTTCTAATTATACTGATGCTTTTTCACATACTTTTACTAGAAATGGTCACAACTTCTGTGGGTCTGACATGTACCTCACCATCCTCAGGGGATGAAGAACATACAAATGGCCAAGCAGCACATGAAAATAATACACAGCTCCTTGTCTCCGAAGATAAACAGAGAACCAGCAGCTGGGGCTGCTTAACTGGGGGAAAAGGGCAGGCAGGACTAAAGAGATGAGAGATAGAAGAGGGATTTGGGGAACAGTCTGGTGCAGAAAGGGCTCACCTCATCCTCCAGCAGAGGAAGCCTGTTCTGCATTGGTAGGGTACCAAAAAGGAGAGGATTGACATGACCAGGCTTAACATATCTCAGGCATCAATCACTCTCATTATTAATACAGATCAGTGGATAATGTCTTGCCCAACAGATATAATAGCAGCAAATATCACAAGTCCAAAAATCACCCAGGCACCACAAATAATACAGAAACAGAAAAATTAAGTTGCTATCAGACTGTCTCACTACAAAGGCCATTGTGGTAGATTTCTTTTCTGAAATAGGGAATTTCAGCATCTCAGCACATTTTTGAAAACTTGGTACAAACAATGGGGAAGCTTAACAGCACCAAAGTAATTCTGTGGATGACAGTATTGTCCACTGGACCTCTTATTCAGTTAGTGCTGCTGTAGAATGTGTGCATTCTGCAGATAAACACAAATCCATGTCAGAATTGTTCTCTGAAAAGACTGTCTGGAAATATGGGAAGATACTTTTGCCTCTGTCCTTTGAAATAGAGACCAAAAATTTCACTTACACAGTTGCCCTGCAGTCGAGGTAACTTAGAGCTTATTCACAGTTCTGATCAGGTCTTGTCCCCTTGGAAATATTAGAGATAGCAAGAATTCAAAAATTTTTCCCCCTGAATTCTCTCTTCAAAAAGCACTTTCCTTCTCTGAGGGTGCCTGTTTACAATAGGCTGACGGGAACACAAAGCAGCAATAGCAATGATTCATGTCAAGCTTACTGCAATAAAGTAAAACTTTCCTTGCAGCATTTTTTTCCCCTGTCTAAAACCACTGATGTGCTGCCAAAATTATCCTGGTACCCAATGTACGAGATCTTGGTGAGCAGACTGTGATGAGGCAAAACAGTCAGAGATTTGGCTAAAAATGGAAATGTTCTAGAACTCCTTGATCACCTCATCAAGACTGTGGGCAAAGTATAGCTGGTGGAGCTGCCTGCACAGGGCTGTCAAAATATCTCTGACAAAAATCTTCCTCAAAAGAATATTAACAAAACTAAGGAGACATTGGTAAAATCAACTACTCTGACACGGATTAGAATTCAAAAGACAGAAAACAAAGCAAAAATAATGTATGAAATTTCAGCATCACAGATAGTTAATGTTTAGGTATCTCAAGTTCCCTGATTGGGCAAATGATGCTGACAAAATAAAAAAAAAAAAGTGAATTGAGTGTAATCAAAAAAGAGATAACAGTTTATCACTTCAGATAAATGCCTTGCATTTAGATAAACAGTCACGAAATTTTTAATTTGTGTTTACATGTAGGGTAAGACAGACCACAGTTGCTAACCTCTGCCTGCAGCAATAACTAAGGCATTTCATTTGCGTGTAGAGATTTAATTTAGGTTCTATAAACAAAACTGTAGATTAGAAAGACTGAAAAACATACTGCTTTATCTGCTGAATTTCCTCAGGGCCAGAAAGAGAGATGATTTCCACAAATCATCTGCAAAGAATCTTATTTTCCTGGAACAAAATAGTGCTATGAACGATTTTACAATACTTAATGAAATCCCTAAGCTCTTGTTGCAATCCTTCTCACATGAGGAGAAGGACCTGATAGTCTTATAGTTCTTGCAGGGTTTTATCCTCTTTGCAGTCAAATGCAGTGTGTTGTGAAGGTGCTCAGTACCAGGCAGGAAGAAGCTGCTTCACTGCTAATAATGATATTTTCTTCGGGACAATGATACATCCATAAATTCTTCCAGCAAGAAAATCTAGCAGCCACTCAGGGACAAACTATAGGACAATTGCAAGGGCCTCACCAGCTTTGAGGCAGTGAGAGTCCTTCACAAAACCAACTGTTCAGGAGCAAATCCCATCACCTCTCCACCTCCCCCTCATCACTGCCTTACACACACAAGCAGCAATCAATCGGCCCCCAGCTGGCAGACACACGATTTTTTCTATTTAACAACCTCCAGGGTGGTCTCTTTCACTAATCCCCCAGGCTGTACAACTGAGCTGGATCTGAAGTAGCTTCTGCAGTCAGCTGTTGGGAGGTACATAAAATGCAGCAGCATTGGCTGTTGGCAGCAAGGCATTCCTGTAAGTATTTTCCCCATGGCCCCCTCTCAAACATACCTTTACACTTTTCTTGAATATTATGCATTTGTTGCTTAACCTTTCTGAGATTAGAAAAATGAAATTTAAAAGATGGATCGGGGCAACGAAAATTACATTTAACTGTAACACTGTTTTAGCTCTGGAAGTTTCTGGTGCAAATCAAAAACAGAGAAAAATGCAACAGTTTTTGAACTGACCAATTTGAAATATGACAGTATACTGTACAAAATGATCAGAGCCCATGAATTCTCCAAGTGAAGCCTTCTTTGCAGAGCCAAGGAAGCTGTCTGGGTGTGTGGGGGCAGATTGCCTGTGCAGAGGCACTTGGCACCTTTCCCCTGGAGCTGGCCAGGCTGGGCTCAGCTCCCCGCCACGGAGGGGTCCCCTTGGGCAGCACTGTGCAGCACAGCACTCACACTTTCCCCCTCCAGCCTAAGTGCTCTCTTTATTGGACCTGAGCAAATGCACAAAACTGACCTTTAAATCCTGGATATATTCACCAGGCCAGCTTCTCACTGAGCAGCTTCATTGCTACCTGACATTAGCATCCTGCAGGTTCAGTGGTAGCTCAGAGACACATTGTCCCCAAGCAGAGCTCCCACAGATCCTCCACCCTCAGACCTGAATATCATGGGCTACATTCTCAGATAGCCAAGCTAATACCACTCTGTTGCTTTATAGTATTTTATACATGCTGTGGTCCTGGCCCATTTTTTCAGCTTTATTCCCGAATCACTTGTGTAAGCAGTGTCAGAATTTGGTCCTAGGAACAAATAATATCTTTTGAAAATAGATTCCTGGAAGATGAGGTAGAAATGTTTGATGCTGGTGAACCTTAAAAAAGGATTTAAGTTAGCTAAGCTGATTGGAAGGAAAACCAGCTAAAATCCTGATAGTAACATCAGTGCATAAAACAGAGCATTCCTAAAATAAAATTAAAATAGGTCAGAAGTTTTCAAACTAATACTTTCATTCATTCTGTCTGCTGGAATAGGTTTTGTGGAATCACTCATCATTTTAATGCCCTTAATTCATCCTGTTTAAGAACCAAATATTACATAAATTATTATCAAAGTTTTCTTGTAGCACTTATTTTTAACAACTGAAGAATTATTACCAAATATATACACCACACACATTAAAATGTGCAGAGACCACAAAACATTTAGATTAATACTAATGAGATAATCCACCTGCCTATTTCACTGCACAACAGCTGCACAGATTTAAAAGGGTTCAATTAAACTTTATTCAGTGCATAGATAATTGATCCAATGTGGAGAATGATGTCACTGGTAGGTTAAAAAATATGTTTTACCTTTTAAAATAAAATTGCTCCATTAGAAAAACTAGAAATATAAATCTGACATATAAATCATTCTTAACTTTGTTTTATAGAGGAACAAAAAGAAAGAAAATCAAGCAAAATCACAGCAGATACAATATGCAGATGTCTATTATCTAATGTCCTCACAAAAAGTGGAAATAGACATCTAAATGAGACATTGCTGTTGCTCTCCTTCCATATGGGAAGTACAATTGCTCTTTTTTTATTTTACTGTATTTGTTTTTTTGGTTTTTTTTTTTTTCTGACAACTTCCATTTTCTTAAAGGTTTTGGCTTCCTACTCTCCACAGCAATGAAACACCCCTGTTTTCCTATTTTAATTGCTAATTTTAGATGGCACCAAAGTTGTAAAATTCTTTTTTAATAAATAAAGAGGAATTAATCTTTAAAGATCTGTCCTGCCCACCATACGCCTGCAGCACTCTAAGGTTGCTCTGGGAGTGTTGGGTGGACTAGGAGAACATATTCGGGACTCCACTCCAGGCTGCTGAAGATGAAAGCACAGCTTCTTGCCAATTTTGTATTTCTCTGTATTTATGGTATTGGACTGCAAAATACATATTTTCTTGATACAAGATGACATTATTTTTGACACTGCTAATGGCAGTCAATAATCTGCCATTCTTTCCACTTCATGTCAAGATACTACAAATATTGTTAGAGAGAAAGGGTAAAATATAATAATATAATAATCATCTATCCACAGAGACATTAATGTAGTTTTCACCCTTATAACATTTCTGTAGCTATGCAGAGTTGGTATCGACTTTAATCTGAGACTGTCAAAGTGATTCCAGAGAGAAACTGAGGAAAAGGCACATGACACCAGTAACAGGTTTCTCCATCACAAGAGGAACTTTAAAGAACTTCTCACTCACCAGCTTGTTGTATGGTCACCAATATGAAAGAGCTACCTGTCCCCTGATTACTTCTGAGCAGGAAGTTCAGCTGTCGGATATGCTTACAGCACCTGAGCCAAATATCCACAGTCCTCACTCCTGCCAGAGACAGGATGATCTGCAGTGCTACTGATGCACCCTGAGGTCATGGAGACTTTGGACCCAATTCCTTGAGTCACCTGATCAGTATATTTCAGAAAATGATGTTTGGAGACAAATTTTGTCAAGTGGATTAACCATTCGATTGTGGTACTCTTTTTAGGGCATGATATGTTGCAGTAAGTATGCATCTCCTTCCCATTGTGTCTGTAAAACTTACAAGTGTTCTGACTCCAAACAAGAAAAACCATGCTTGAAAAAGAACTCCTAGAGTGTGTTTCCTTTTTCTGCATATAGCTATGCACGTTAGATGAATTTCTGGTGAGTGAAATAGAGCAAGCAGTGCATGCCAATATCATGTGCTGAGGTGAACATACCTAGAGAGTAAATTACAGTCCAGAGGGTTTAAGTAGACCTTACTGAGATTCCCTTTCTTATCTCTGATTGTTGCTTCTTGAAATTTGGTGTAATTAAAGTTACTATAGATATATTTCAGACAGACAGATATACACACTTATTAATATACATACACATACTACAATCCATTGTTCTTGACTGTGAGGGCATATGACTATTGACACTGTCAATTTTTATCTCATTACTCATCACTGCTTACTCTGAGTGCTAATAGTATATTTCCACAGAGTTTGTGTGTGCTGCAATGTAAATTCTGACATTCCTAGTGTCAGTCACTAATCTAACTCATTCAGTTCATGTCAAGATGATACATCACAATGCTCACCAACTGTCATTCCTGCTTTAAATAGATCTACATTTTTCTCAACTTTACAATTAAGCACACCTACATATATGTATCTTTGGTTCCACATCAAGTTCTGCTATAAAAATATGACCATGAAAGTCACCAAAATATTTTTAAAAGCAATTACTAAATGGGGTGAGGGTTTTGCTGGATTGGTTTGGTTCGATTTTTACAAAACCCTTTTGAAAGCTAAAAGCAAACTGAAAATATCCAGACACATTTAAAGTTGTTTGTAGGTCCACATTTTTCTCCTCCAAATAAAAAGCACATATTTTGTCACCAAATTTTCACTTAAGTGTGCCTACTAGCACTGGTTTGTAGTGTGTCCAAATTTATGTTTAAAAACCATCTGTTAAAAAATGTACACTAATATCAAGGGTTAACTGGAGTTTCTAAATTAATTAAGATCACTTTGGTTTTGAACATAATTTTAAAGGAAAAACTAAGCTTGGTGCATTTTAATGTTTCCTGGAGTTATTCCTCTGCATCTCTGTTTCTGTGCTGTAAGTTATTATGTTATTTCTTGAAGAATGCCCAAACTACACTTATTCTTTCTTATGCTTCCAAAATATTACTGTATGTTTTGTTATAGAGCTCCTGATGATATACTCTATTCTTTCTTTACCTAAGTTTAGCATCCCCTTCATGGAATGATAACATTCCCTCTGTGCTTTAACATAAACTTGTTTCTTTCTCTTGCCCTGGTCTGGCCAGGGATGGTACCTGGTGGAATGTGATGCTATTTGGACAATGAAGCACATCCTTTTTTTGGCCTCAGATGCTGAGCACTCCTCTGAGAGCCAGGGCCAGGAGCAGGTTTATGTAAAACACCCCAAGGACAGCACCTGTTGCTCTCTGCCTGTCTGCATCAGCCCAGGTGTAAACTGGTCTGTGTTTGGAGCAACAAGGAGCAAGAACTGGCAGAGGGGCTGTTGGGCTTTCCTTTGCATTTGACAGGTGCTAAGGGAAATCCTTCAGAGAAAACTGGCAGTACATTACCTACTGAACCTATGAAAGTGATACAGCACCATCACAGGCACATACATTTCTGGTAAACCTGAACTCCCAGCCAAATTATCTGCTTTAACATGTTCCTCAAAACAGTGTACTGATGTCTCTTATCCTTTGCAGTTCTAAAAGGCAAGTTTCTGTAATACAGAGAGACCACAAAAATATGTATTTTTGCAAAAAAAAAAGTAGTTTTTTGAACATGGCAAAATAGTTTCCTCTTTTCAATTTTTACGATTCACATTCAATTTGTGGTTTAGTCCTCAGCAAGACTAGAACCTTGAATGTTTTAAAGAAACAAAGACGTGAAACAGAGAAGCTTTAAACAGTAGACATGTTAGTGCAGCAACTGTACTATATAAATAGTATCTCTCCTTTAAAGAGCAGATGAAGCTGCATTGATCTGGACACAGACTTAAGCATAGGAAAATCTCTAGTACCCATGAAATGGTTTTGGTTGAATCTATTCCAATTATTTCATTGATTATGTGCATTTTTTTCTCCACTGTATGAACTTACACATGTATGAGAAATTCAAAGAAATACATCCAGTGCCTAGCAGGATTTTCAAAATCATGTAGCCTATTAAAAACCTATTGGGAGCCTATCTATGTTTTAAATGCCTAAAAATCCTTTAAAACCTGGCCATCTGCAACCATAATTTTGTCCTCATATAGGAATGTGCAGCATAGTTTTTGAATCTTTCTCTAATTTTTGTGACTACCTGATAGAACATTTCATGCCTAATAAAATAAACACAAGGAGAAAGGGAACTTCAGTCTTGTTTTCATACTGCTTTATAGAAGAATGCATTAAAGCATGCAAGTTATTTGTGTGAAGTAAGCAGAAAAAAAAGGTAACAACCTGATCTATATTTTTGTTTATTTTGCATAATTGAAACAATGATAAGAAGGAATAGTGGTGATTTAGTCCATTGATCTAAGAAGTAAATGCTTCTTTACAATGGGCAATATCACAGATGAAATTTTAGGGAGAACAGTAATGCTCTTCTAGGTAGCATAAGAAAGACTAAGCAAGTTAGTTTATATTAATGAAATTACTCAAATCCACTGAATCACTAAAACAAATCTGGTTTTACACAGTGCAACTGAGAACAGTACTTAACTCATAAACTAATTTAATTTTATGGATGAGCATACACAACACACAGATAATAATGGAAAATAAAGAATTCATATTTCCCATGACAAACATAACTCCTCTCAATTGCAGAGATGTAGATTGTATGAATGATTAAAAGGTAACTGTAGTAAAAAATATACCTGTGCACTTGGAGGTCAAATTTTAATTCCTGCAGGAACTATAACTTTGAAATTTCTGATGCATGTATTTAAACTTTCAGACATAATGCTGGTATTCATGTTGAATGTAATTTAGCTTTTGGAATCACACATACCCTTCCCATACTCAGTTCATCTCTCAGTAAAGCATGATTTTGAAGTAAGAGTGTTTAATATGACAGCCCTAGCATACCTCTGATTAATTGAGCTTCTTTCTAGGAGTTATACACACCACTTGATACCTAAAAGTCTGACCTGATTTGAGTTAGAACTTCATCATCACTACTCATTCCTCTCATGAGCAAACAAGCCTAATGACAGTGTTATGGATTCAGGAAAGGTTTCAGATGCAAACATGGTAGGCTGCACAGCTAAGACATACATATATCCTTTATTTAAGATGACAAAAAACTTAAACATATCTTTCAGTACTGTCTCATGCAAACAGAGTACATCACTAGCCTGGACACCAAGTTATTTAAAGCTATTATTTAGTACCGTAATAAGTAGCAATTTAAATACAAGGTAAAATCATTACATTGTCTTGTTTACTGCTGATGTTAATGTCAAGCTGACGTGTAATGCTCCAAAAAAAGGCAGCCTATGATTTGTTATCATTAAACTGTCAGTTCTGTCGTGTTAGGCATAGATTCATACTATATTTCTTTCAGCATTTCCCTTTATTTTCTATCAGTCAAAAACTGAAGTGTTTTAATTGTATCTCTGCTATTTTTCTATTAACTGTTTCGTGCATTTTTTTCTCTGGCCTTTTAATTGCAGTTTAATAGTGGTCATTAACACATTAAGGGGTGTTAGAAGAACATTTGAAGTCCTCTTGACTTCTACCAAAGTTGACACTTCAATGCTAGAGTAATTTCAGCTATTCATTTATTTAATAGTGACCTATGCAAATGTGGAACCATGTCATTTTACAAATTGACTGTAATAATTAACTAGAAAGGCAGACTAAAATGAAACAGGTTATAATTAGAATAAAACTGCTACAGTATTACGTCAGCTAGAATAAAATAATCTCAAATGATTAAATTGGTTTCAATTATTAAGAATCAGTTTAATGTACCTACTGTTCTGATTTTTTACATTTCTCTTTTTGTGTGCATTAGATGTCACCTCATACAATTTATGCATTTTATTCATCTTGGTAAAACAGGCATTACAAAAGTTTAATTAAGTAGTAAAAGACTTCATATTATTCCGTTGAATTCTAAATTAATTGCAGAAAGAAATGATAGTGCATAGTACATACCATTCACACACGTTTTGATTAGATGCATCTATTGTTAGCTAATATTTCTCTATCCCAGTGTAGAGATAGAGGTACCGATATAGAGGAATATGTAGGTATACACACAGAAATAATGGTTCTGGCTCCCACAGTAGGTTTTTAACACACACACATGAACAATATAATTTTCAACTACACTACCTAGATCTTTATCTACAGTGACTCATGTCAGTGTTCATAATAAATATGGAATTTTAAAATTACATTTTCCTTAAAAATTTCTCCTTGCTTATTCAGCTCATTTTGCAGATTGTGCATATCCAGACAAACATTTAGATGCTTGTAGGTGCACTCAAGCCTAAGATGGATATATTGATAATAGGCAGCATATGCAAAGTTAAATGTTGAAGATGACAAGAAGACATTATTTTGATATCAATTTTCAACATAGTGGTTTTTTGGTAAGTCTGCTTTCTTGAGCTCTACTTGCCATTTCTTAACTCAGCTTTGAGCATGATGCAAAATAATGCCATACATTATATGGGCATTAGGGTGGACGGCTTCTGATTTAAAACCACTGATTTTGAGTTTCTTCTTTCTGTAAATACAGTTTAAAATTATTGTTGAATAAAATTAGACTTTTTTTTTACTTAAACAAATCTTGTGGTATTGCTTGGTTGACTGGCCAGGTACCTTCAAGGATTATGCCTCAATGTTCTGCAGTGAGGCTACGATCTCTGATGCTTAGGCTTGTGACTATATATCAGACTAGCATCATTGAAAAAAGTTACTATTTTAAGATACATTTCCCATTGCTCCCATGTCTTTGGCTCCAGCAGGGGCACTTAGACCAGTAGCTGAGAGTTTGCATGCCGTATTCACTATGGCTTTGACAGGAGTTTTACAGTCTCCTTTAGGCTGTGATTAACAGCATTATGGTAAATATGTGAGTGATCTCAAGAACATTACTTATGCAAGTGTCCAATCAGTAGACAAATTTTTAAAAAAAATATTCTTGAGCGCAAAAACGTTGGTGATCTGAGATATCATCAGCAGAAGAGTATTTGGAAGAAAGAAACCTTACTGTAAGCTTGATGACAGTTTCAGCATGAGAAGCTTAAGGGAACAGAACACTGTCAGCAACATACACATCCCACAGATTTGGTTATGAAATCGAATGTGATCCATGGCATCTCAAGATCAGTGGAAATCCTGAGACCCTAGATAATTAGCCTCTTCTGCAGCTTCTCAGGAAATGGTTTTGGCAACCCATTAACCTTTGACCACAGGCCACCAGACAAGCTGTTTAAAATCTGAGAGCCTTTACCTTCCATATCTTTCATGAATCAAGATGCCGACTGTGGATGCAGTCAGTATTCCAGGTTGTGAAGGATCCCTCTGACCTACCTGTCACACCCTTACCTTTTTTAGGGGTCCTATGAATTTGCTAAGATCATTTCAGCACTTTCCAAATGGAATTAGACTTCTTTTTATTGTATTGTAATTAATGTTATGCAGTTAAAATAATTTATTTATTATTAATTACATTTTCCAAATGTAATTAAGTTTCTTTGCATGGAACAAAGACAATCAGTAGATCACAGTTAACTGTATTCATTCCACAAAATATAATTAATATAGCAGATTATGGTAGCTCAGTACAAATAACCCATTCCTGAATGTCTTACACCTGTTAAATATGGATAATTTACACGAGTAGTTACTTTATCCTAGAACAATTGCTTTACAAATCTTTGTGATGCATTTACTGGAAACCTGTTTTTCTAAGCACTTCCTATCACATTTCAGCAAACATCAAGCAGCCCAAAGATGACATGTGTAAGCATTTGAAAAATGCATCTCAACTTCTCAAAGAAATATGAAAAAAGAAACATTGGCATGTGCAAACTATACAATAATGTACTTGGAACTGTACAAGAAATAGTCTAAAGAAAACTTGTCACTCTTTGTATAAAAGATCGAGGAAGATATGGCTATTGTGGGACTGATGTACAGCAGGAGTGTCCAGTGGCTGTAGTAGGAAGTTGAGAGGCAGAGTGATTGAGTAACATTGCTGGTAAGCCTTTGGCAAACCATAAGATTTCTTTTAGTCTCCAGTCTACAAAGTACCTGCAACCTATGCCTCACCCCACAAAAATGAAAAAGCATGACATAATGCTAATGTTTGCCATGGTGTCTAAATTTGTTTAAGATCTGGAAGCCCTCTCCTGGGGCTTAGTGTCAGTAGAAAATGAAAGCAGCTACTCTGAGCCATAACAGTTAGCTCAGCTTTTAGGCAGCTATGGGGCTATGTTAATATGAAAGCTATGGTTAATGATGGGATTTAGTTTAGATAACCTAGCCTTCTCTAAATTACTTAGTTTTAGATACATTACCAACATTCAGCCAAAGCATGGAGCATAAAAAGGCTACCTATCCTGTTCATCATCGTGAAACTTACCCAGTTCCTTATTTATCACTGCCTTGGCAGTAGAGAAGAAGAATATAAAATTAACCACTCATGTTGGTCCACCAAATATGTCTCAAAACATCAATAAGATGCTGGCTGAATAAGACTTATATGTGTTGAAAGGAAAAAAAAAAATCAAAATAAACTTCTATGACCAGCTCTTTACTTTTCTTTCGCTGATTACTTTAAGGGTGAGAAAATGAGAAAAAAATGTAGGTTATGAAATCGTCTGTGCAAGGGAAGAGAAACAAGAGCACAAGGATCCCATGAACAATACTACTGCTGCAGTTCACCCTTCAGTTCTGATGATTTTCAGTTTACTCCACATCAGCCCTCTGATTTCACCCTAATGGAATACTGTCATCAATTATGTTACCCCCACTCAATGCTTTCATGTTCTTCCCTCTAATACAGTGACCTGAGTAACCATCCTAAAGTTGCGAAGCAACTATCCTGTTAAACAAAATCAAAGTGTCTATTTACAAAAGTCTTTATTTTATATAACTGAATCAACAGGAACAGTAACTTATCAAAACAGGGAATGAAAAAGAAAACTATATAGAAACATTCTTTATCCCACGATGACTCAACTCTTTCCAAGCTTGTTGCAGCACTTGACTGACAGAAGTTTATTAATCCTTCTTTGTTTTCTCATTTTTTTTCAGAATAACTAGGGTGATCTTCCAGCTTTACCTGTCTAGAAACAATCATTTTGAATTCTTTGAGAAAGTTAGCTTTGATGATCCATCATGTTTACATGTCTTTTCACAATTTTTCGTACTCTATTATGGCCAGCAATAAATATAAAAATCTCTATTTTCTTTTCAAAAATCCTATTATGCATATCTTAATTAGTTACAATGTCTTCCCTCTACCATGTCTAGGAGTGGAGTCACCAAGTTCAACAGTACCATTTGCTGGATTAAATGTTAGACTGCAGAGTAGTGGAGAGATCCCAGCTGGACTATAAACTGAGGTTTCCACAGATGGAAAGAAAGAACATGGAGTGTGATACAGAATCACCTTCCTTTTTTTCCATTTTGCATGAATTTTTAGTCACTAATAGCTCTGTACCTGTAAAGAGCAATTTACTATTGAATAAAACGGTTCTTATAAGCCTGACTTGGACTGAAGTAGGAAAGCTTGTACAAGCAGAGGTGGAATGCTTAGATTTATAAAGCAGTCATGGCACAACAGGAGTCCATGGCATTTATGTGGAAGAGTTGGGTTTTCTCCTGGCATGTGTTATTCTCCATGTGAGGTTTTTTACTCCGGTAAGAACTTGTCTGTTACATAAAGCAATTTATGTCTTCAGAAACAGCAGTGACATCAGTGATGGTGACATCATAGATTATCCCTCTTGTAAAAATGTGGTTGATGAAGGAAAAAGTTGTTTGTAGCTACAGGACTGATTGTGGCTACTAGCTTTTTCCTTTTGTAATTCTCATTTCTCAACTTCATATGAGATTGACACTAAGCTTTGTCACTGACAGCTTGCCTATTTCAGTGAGATTCACACAAAGAAAATGTGTGAAAACTGAAATGAGAAGGTTCTGTTTGTAGATTGTTGAAAGGCAGGAAAATAATATATGTGTTGAATGTGACTAGGCAGAACTTGAGAAACAAAAATCCCATTACTTCTTTCCTTTTTGCTAAAGGCATATTTGACTTTACTGTCAATAGCACTTTTAAATGGTAAAACAGAAATTGTGTACTCATATTGCTAAACTTTGACTACTGGCTCAATGTATCAGTGCACATTTGGGTATTGATGCATTTTTTCTGGCAATGAATGTACAGTGAGGCTGATTATCACAGTGGAGATATATTCAACATTTAAACTTGCTTCCAAATTTTACAGCAATTTTTGTCACAGTTTAAATGCCAGCTATGGATGTGAACATCCACAGATTCAGTCTGATATCCAGTATGACTCTAGATGTACTCATCTGTCTTTATGATTTACTTCTGTATTGCTATCTTCAAGTCTCCTTGATTCTTTTTTTTTTGATTTGCACATAGTATTAGTCTGCCATTTAACTTTAATTTTTTAAGCTAACTAGAAAGAAGGGGCTGAACAAATATCGGAAACATTTTCTTTGAGTATCCATTTGAATTAAACAGCCAGGTAACATTTGACCATGTTTGTGACCCTTTCATGTTTGCTTTTCATGAATTTTCAAGTGTTTGATCTCTGTTAGGGAATGGATTAGCAAAAAGCAAATTTGTAATTCAAATGCTGGAAACTACACCAGCACCAATTTAAAATTGTATATTCAGATATTATATTTGAAATTTGAAATTCACATTGATTTGATTAATGAAGTGAGTTGCAGCCAGCTCATGTGTCTCTCTATGCCTGCTATTTCACCTGGGGAGGAAAGCGATAAGGTCTTTTCAACAATCTGTATACCTACATTTAGTACTATTTTTTCAATTCTGCTTGTTTCCTGGTGTAATTTAGTGCAGCCTCTGGGCTGTTCTATCAGTTGTGAAAATCATCACCAACACTCCTACCATTTAGGGCTGGTGAGCAGATAAAATTGGCCAGGTTGATATCTGGAAAAAAAAACCAACCCTGAAGTCAGTGAAGAAAATGTCTGAATTAATAATTTGCAATTTTGGTATAGAGTATACCAGCAATATGTTTACTGATTCTAATAATTCTTACCTATTTTTAAAATCTACAATGTCACGGACAGTTTGGGAACATTCAAAAGTGACATTTTAAGTCTAAATTATTAATTGCAAATTATTCCCTAAGTTCTGATAACATAGATAAAACTGGCCTTTCCTTTCATCTCTGTTGTCTGGCAAGGACAAGTGCCAGCTGTGTGCTGTCACTCAGTAGAACAAGAAGATGCACCAAAAACACGTTCCCAGTGAAATACAAACAGTGCAGTTATATTTGCTGTGTTCTGTATACATGACTGTTTAAGAAGTAAAGCATGCAATGTGGTGGAACCTAAAAACATTTCTGAAGCTGAGAAATCTTACAGGAAATTTTTTTTTTTTTTTTTAAGGATGGGTTTTTGATGCATCTTCTCCTACCACCCACTCTGCCCCTGGGGCAATCCAGTTAGTCAATATCCATGAGAAAAGTGGTCCTTCTTACTGTGCACAATAACTTCACAAAACTTCAAAGATATTTGACGTACACTAAGAGAAGTTCTAATTTATTCTGTTTTCTTTCAATACTGGCAAAACTCCTTGATCTCTACATTCTTCTGTCAAATTCATGGCCTGTCCCCTATTTCTTCCTCTATTTATTTTTTCCCTTTTCCAATGGATGCCTTTACTAAAGGATATTATAGGGGCATATTATCAATGGACAGTGGAGGATGTCAGAAGAAACTGACTTTCATAAAAAGGGCTGTTTTCTGTCCTATATACACTCTTGGTTATTCATACAAACTGATTTGCCTCTATCAGACTTGGTCCTTTTTTTTTTTTTTTGTTACAAAAAAATAAACAAATAAATAAACAGTAAAAGAAAAAGAAAGAAAAGAGAGATGGTGATATCCCTGCATCATTCACTGATATAATGCTGAGATCATCATGTCAAGGATGTAGAATGAGAAAACAGAGGCAAATAGATGGTCAGTGAAAATATAAGGGCCATATGTGATTTTTTTCAGAGCTACCAGGAGCAGAAAACATAACTTGAGCTACAAACACATTCCTGCTCCATCAGTGAGCAGGGAATGAATTTTTAGCACATGCCATTCTTTCCAACTAACTTTCAGAGCAGTGTGCAAACGATGGATTAAGACTTTTTTTTTTTTTTAAAGACATTTTATGCTATGGACATGAATGTGTTAATATGGAAGATTTTTTTCCTTTTTTTTAGCAGAGTTCCATAAACTACTTGTGTTTGTTTATTATTGTGAAACCATTCCCTAGACTCAGGCATTTACAAGGTTTTTGGCTCAAACAGGTTGAATTGATCCAGGATTTTCCTGTTAAAAGCCTAGATAAGCTGGAATCAGCAAATACTGTCCATCATCTTCACACATGGACACAAAGAGACAAGTTTTAACAAGCACTGG
>JAREIS010000052.1:1217500-1252500 GCA_030060385.1 Muscicapa striata striata
AATCAGTATTTCATCAGAAATTGATTTGGCACAAGAAGTTTACAATATCTCATCCTAAAAATAATGATCAAGAGGGTAAGGAAAATTAACTTTGAGGAAAACACAAGAAATAGAAATAAATACAGAAGTTGAGGCTGCCCTACTATCAGTTATGCTAAGCCAGCTGTTTCCTAAGAAATGAAAGAATTTTACATGGCCTTACACAGAACTGGCTTTGGCTTCTCCCTTTGCAAATGTGTCTGTAGGGACACTGATACCATTCTGTCTGTCTTGCTCAACTCATCTTCAGCACCAGAACTTTCTCAGCATGAAATAATAATGATATTGATGATAACAGCAACAACAACAATAAAAGCTGTCATGTAGCTCCTCCTTTCTAATGTATAAAGTTTCTATTTACTTTAGTTGTGGAATTTTGCATTCACACAGTGTAAAAGGGTAAAAATTTTGCCACACTCTTAAGAAATTTGGCGTGGAAAATCCATTGCCTACTTCAGGTATTTAACTCATGTCAATTTTTTTTGCACGTGGCAAAACCACACCTGAACCATGTTAAAATTTCCTGTCTAGGTAACTGCTTGGAAAGAAACTTCAAGAAGTAGATGCTGCCAGTTTATTTTAGCCATCCAGACTTAGTTATGCAGAGTCACTCCGAGCCTTTAAATAAGCCTGCTCCTCTTCATCAGCCTGATATGGAATCAGAGCTGAAGCTTTAGGACTGCTTTTTGAAGCACAAAATATCAGGGGTCTGTGTTAACCAGACCAGATGTCACTCCACAGCATTAGGTCTATGTGCAGCAAAATAAGGTTTATAAACAATGTAACCACAATTAAATCAGTGAGAATATTTATGAAATCAGGATTGTAGAATCAGATCCTAACTACTTTTCCTAGCTTTGCCAGGACCAAAATAGTAATTATCTACCTGAGTAAGTAGCAAAATCTATTTTATTTTTTTCTGAGCAGCATTCAGTAATTTTCCTGTGTATCTCAGCTATAAGCTGGATTCACTATCTACTGCAAACTTCACACACTCACTGAATTGTGCTCTCTAGGACTGTAATTTCTTCTTCTCCAGCAGGGTTTTTCCCTACCTGTTCTTTTCCAGCAGGTTACATTCCTACCCTCTATTACTATTACCATCATTTCATTATGGCATAGATGCTCTATGGGCTTAAGATAAACCCAAGCCTGTTGGAGGTAACAGAGCATAACTGGTACCTGAGTTCCAATTGCAGCTGGGACAACAGCAACTGACACCTCAGGTACAGACATAGACCTGCTGGTCATGACTACAGAAGCACTCAGATTGGGCTAAACATGGGAGAGAACAGATGTGTGATGCAGGCAGTGCCAGAGAACATATTTCACCTTTGTTAAACTGGGGTACTTCATTTAATGTATATATAGGAGGAGAACTTAAAGGAGAGTCTGGCGTTTTTGATCCATTTTTAATAGTAAATTGCTCAGTGAAACATAAGATTAGGGTGGGCTTCTCCAACTAAGACAAGATTAAAAAAAATAGTTATTCCCTAACTGATGAAGTTTTTGTCCTCATGATGGATAATTATGGAATAACCCTCTTTTGTAAGTGTTAAAGATAAGAAAATGTTCTCAACTAAGTAGCTCTCAACTCTTACATCTTCTATAAAAGCTTGTGATTTGTCATAAAAAAAACCCCACAAACCTGTATTTGATCTGTTTTTATTCAAATTTTTACACTGTATCAGAGGGGCATCTCTTCATGGATGCAGTCATTCACCCATTTGGATTTCAATGGAGGATTTATGGGTGTGAAACTGCCAACACTCAACCATGCTGACAGTCAGACTGTACTATTTAGAGGTATGAAGTATGAACTAGGTTACCTAAAGTTAGGAAAGTACTGTGGAAATACAAGTTATCTGATTATGAAGGCACATGTCCACTGAAAACACACTCAGTGTTTACACTTGTTCATATTTAATGGGACTTTGTTTGCATGGAAGTCTGGAGATTTAAAAAAACATATATTTTTTTCTTTTATTTCTTGAAAATACATTTAAGCAACCAGAATACGAAACACTGGAATTTCTTAGTGAGTAGTTCTAACAAAGGATGGGAGTGGGGAATGGATACAGTTTATTTGTAAATTAAATAAATACGTTTCTTCCATACCCTTGAGAGCTAGCTGATTTATCAGTTAATAAAATAATCATACACCACAGACTTGTGTTTCCAATTTATTTTAAAAAGAAATAACATTGCATTTTTGACATATATGAATACAAATGTAACACTAGAGGAAACTTTGTGAGTAACCCTGTATATATATCAGCAGCCCTGCAAGAATAACCTTACTTGCTTTTTCTCTGCTATTTATGAGATGGATTCTGCATAAATACTTATTTCTTCAACAATTCCTAATTTATGTGTATGACCCTATAAACCTTAATGTGACTACTGACTAGAAGAAACCCCTATTCATCTGAATAGAGAATACAAAATGTTTATTTAACACAAGTGAAAAGGAATTTAGTTTTAAATCTGCAATTAGATAGCACTAGTATTTGCACCTAACACTATAAACCTGAAATGAAATGCATTTTAAAAAAATTTTAAAAATCTGAATTGGCTACTTTTTTTTTGCTTAAAAATGCTGATCCAAATATCAGAACTGCAGAATTTGGACAAATCCCATCTGTGCTAGACAGAAGTGTTCACGTGCACCTCTCAGAAAAGGAAAGCTCATGTCTCTCAACAGACTTTTAAAAATTTTCTTTGAATTCCTCTTAAGTTTTGTTGCCAACAGAACAACCGAAAACCATGTGGGAAGATTCTAAATAGAGGTAAGTGAAAGGCAGACCTGGGGTGCCATGTGGCAATCCAGCCCAGCAGTGACTGCGTGAACATGATGAGCATGGATCCAAAATCCTTTGGTGAATATGGGGCTCATTCCTGCAGCCCTTATATGAATACCTGAAAAGCTTCATGGGCCTGCTTGCATCAGAAAGGAGTAGTCCCTCGAGAAGGCTGTGCCATTTCAGACCCTTGTTTTTTGTTTTTGATGTGAGATTTAACTTTTTTGCATTCCCATCCCCACTCCTGTCTCCCGTTCTAATCTTCTTCTATTTTTTGGACATATGCCTCTCCCTCTCTGCTCTTTAAATTCCCTCTGCTCTCTTCTGTATAACAGCCTCAGTTCTACTTTGTTATTTTTGTTGCTTGCTTTGTCCTCCCTCCATCACTACTCCAGACACTTCTCTCCCCTTTGCTAGTCTGTTTGGCTCCTTGGGGACCCTTAGCACTCCCCCACAACTGAACAGATTCTCATTTTCAGTGATATTTTAAAAACTCTAGGCTATATTCTCCTCTCTTGAGAGAAAATTAAAAATAACGAAAAAACCCCACAAAGCAAAACAAAACAAAAAAAACCTCTTTCTTCAGAAACTCCTCTAGCTTAAACTCAGAAACTTCCAGTCCAATTCTCTTTTCAAAGGGACGAAGGAGAATGAGAGGTACAAGGATGCCAGGGCACACCACCCACTGAAGTTCATGGAGTCACAGGCAATTGCCAAAGGTTTTGGTCTCCACTGATCAATCCCTTCAGTGGGGTAGGAAAGCCTCTTCCATGCCAGCAGTGCAACACTATGACAGTAAGTGCAAATGCTGGTGTAAAATTTGCTCTCTGAGGGCCAAAGAAGGCTGAACTTGATGAGAATCTCACAACAGATTTTGCAGTGTCATGGTTTTAGCCCAGGAAACAGCTCAGCCTCATGCACCCACTCCCCCACGGTGGGGTGGGAACTGGAAGGGTAATAGTGAGAAAACTTGTTGGCTGAGATAAAGAGAGTTCAATAGATAATATGAAAGTCATGCATGCAAGAGAAATAAAACAAGGACTCCATTCACCACTTCCCATGGGCAGGCAGGTGCTCACTCATCTCCAGGAAAGCAGGGCTCCATCACATGCAACAGTGACTGGGAAGCCAAACATCATCATTCTGAAAATCACCCCTTCTTCACATTTCCTTCTTCTTCTTCCACCATTATGTACTGAGCATGGTGCCATATGGACTGGGATATCCCTTGGTCAGTTGTGGTCAGTCCTTGTGCACCCTCAGCCTCCTTGTTGGTGGGTGGTGTGAGAGGCAGAAAAGGTCTTGATGCTGTGTAAGATGCTCAGCTATAGCTAAAACTTCCCTGTGTTGTCAATCTGACTTTCAGCACCAATCCAAAACAGCCCCATATCAGCTGCTGTGAAGAAAATTAACTCTGTCCCAGCCCAGATAGGCATAAGTAGATATTTGGACACCAGGCCTTTGGGAGAAACACACAAAGGTGTGAGGTGGAAACTTATACTTTCTCATGCACATCTGTGGAATAGTTATCAGGAAATCACAATGTGCAACAGTGTTATTTCTCAGATTACATTCTGACAGTACTTTCTGGTAAAAAAAAAAAAAAAAAAAAAAAAAAACATTAATCCATTCTCCTTCAGACGAAAACAAACCTGTAATGGGTGTCCCTTCTGAAAGTTGAAGACTTCTCTGCCCATCCTACTTCATATTTCTTTGACCAGAATTTCTGTTGAAAGCCTCCAACTGAGACTACTTAAACTGTCAGTTGCAGGGTGTAAATCTGGAGTTAACCCCACTGCAGTGCTCACAGAGGTTAGCCAAGGACAGATCCTTCCCTCATCAATTCATGTGCTGAAGAGCACCTGGGGACCACCAATACAATAGAGCACAGGCTCATGTCCAGTGAATACTGACGTCAGGGAGAAGTGCCTGAGGCAGAAGGACAATAAATAAACAAAAAGGAAAAAGAGAGTAAAGAATTAGACTGAAGAGGGGAAAAAGAAAGGAGTCAGAAGCTGAAGGTGATGATGGGTTACTTGTTTTTATACACTCCAAAGGAATGGGGTGCAGAGGGAACAGGATGGAACACTCACATTTCACCCCATAAAACATTTCAGCTAGATAATTCTGCTGTGTTTAAACTTGGATTTTAATTAAATTATTTACTTTTTTTTTTTTTGGTCCAAATTTCATCTCAATATGTTAAATTTAGTAGTGTAAGGATATGTTGTCATATTTGAGTTTTTTATTTTTTAACAAATGCCCATTTTATAATCACACTAAAATACTTTGACTAAGCAGTTGAACTGATTGCTCCACACCTCAGATGTGCTGGAGGCATGAGGTGAAATGCACCCGAGGTGTGCATTAATCAACCTTGCCATATAGTCTGTCCTGCCTCACTGCTTAATTAAATTCCAAACCAAATAGTTTTGGTGAGAAGGTTAGGAGGGACCACTTTTTCAAGTGGATTTTGCATGAGCTGTCCACAGTGCATGGAAAAAAAATATAAGATATATTTAGAACAATATTTTAATTTGCAATACTTGATTAGATGGAAAGAATGTAATGTTTAAAAAAAGAAAATGTGATTAAGAAGCTTAAGTGCACAGTATATTACATGAAAATTCTGATCATAAAGAAAGGTAATATCTACTCAAAATTATAATTTCTGTACTTTTGAAATCAACTCAGCAAGAATTATCTACCCATATCAAATTGTAGCACTTGTCAAAATCAACTGTAAAGCATCTCAAGTGCTCTTCTGAATCAACAAAACAGATGTATAGCGATGTGAGGTTGCACTGAAATGGAAATAAAAGTGAACTAGATGCCAGTCATTGCCCTTAATCTCTTGAACCAGGCACTTAACACAGAGGATACCACAGGTCTTTGGGACACTGTTTAGAAGGGGAAGAAATCAAGACTTGAATCTTAATAGCATATGCAAAAATACTCTATAAAATAATTTTCTTTCTGCTGTAGTAGGATATCACATGCTCAAAGAGCACCTTGCCTTGTTCATAAACATGAGGCGATGTTTGAAACAGCATCCTATTTCAGCTTTGGATAGGCAAAAAACTGACATATGTGAAACATAAAAAGGTGTTTAAATTTTTAACATAGCAATTAAATATGCTTAGAGGTTCAAAAGTCACCATCTCACCACCTTCAATAAAATGTGCAGTGATGTTTATGGGATAACACCTGCAGTGGAATGAATGCAACAAATATAGCTTTAGTTAATATTACAATATTTTTAGATTTTACTAGGGACTTAATAAATGACAAAGGTCTGCAAGCATTGGTCCTTAGAAAACAACCACTCTAATCCCATCACCTAGGATGTGTGTCTGGAGTGAGGTCCCCTGCAAATTCATATAACTTGGTGTCCCTGGAATCATGATGAAAATGACTGTTTTTATGCTGGCTTTGTGATGATGGTACTTTCCAGGAGTGTGATGCACAAAGGGAGACTAAAGGGTGGCACAGACAGCAAAATGAACAATTATTTCTTTCACCTGTCCTATGAACTAAGGGTCTGATTTAAGTGTCTGAATTTCAGGTGGGAGGATTTTTGTAGGCTCTTGAGGTACTGCAGTATCCTACTGTTCATCAACATTTTACTTGCTTCCCCATTTTCAATAACATTTAAACTTGTAGAATATGTAGTATATGATACAATGCTGAAAATTACTGACTTCACTGCTGTATATAATGAAGCCATCATAGTCATCCATAAAGTGATCTGTGCTCACCTGCAGCATTGTGGAGCTGGCATGCACAGATGATTGTTAGGGCCTTCTTACTCCATGCTGAAAGAAGGTCCAGTTGAACAGAAACTTCTCTCTGGGGTGGACCAGAGAGCCCAAGCCCTATGATGGATGCCTGGCAGATTAGGCTCCTGGACTCACTCCTGATCCACTTTCTGTGGCTCAGTCCAGACAAAGAAAAAAAAAAATCTTCACTAAGAGTCTTTGGTCTGCCAGTGCTCAGAGGAACATACTCGGCTTTCCAGATGAAGATAGCAACCAGCTACAAATATTTTAGACTAATTTTAACATATCTTGACAAATTAATCCAGCCCTTTGTGGATTTCATCCATCATTTTACTCCTTGTCTAGAGCATGCAGAAATAGCAGACTATCAACTCTAGCTCTTGAGACACAAATAAGTGTTTGAGACCTTTAGACTTCAGCACATGTGAAAATTTGCAAAGCTTGTGACCAACACTTCCCCTTCAGATTGTGTCCTGCAGACAAAATTGATTCATGCAAGAGAGGAGACAAAGTGGGATCTACTTTTGATTCAGTTACAACCACTTTCATGATTTTTTTTTAATACAGGATTGTTAACCAAAAGGGTAAGCCCTAATGAAGAACAAAAGAACTGAGCATGAAGTCTCAATTTGTAATTTTCAATTCGGTTAATTCATTTTCCAAGTGTTTTTTTTTTTTTAAACATTGTTAAAATTAAATGCACTGAGAATTACTCCAAATTTTCCAAATGTTCCAAAAGTGCTTTTACTAGGTTCCAGAGGTCAACAGAGGTCAACAATAAAACCAACAACAGAGAAAACAGTAAATTTATGGCTTTGGACAATACAAATATGTAGAAAACTCGAATAGATGCCTGTTCAATTCAGAATAAACTACCACCCGAGTAAAGAGGAATGGTAGGACCTGAAATATTAATCTGAAACACAAGCAGAACAAAATATTTCTACTCACACTTAAGTTCAAAGTGGACCCAGTTGTGGCACCATACTGGCATGGGTTTTCTGAAAGGTTGTTGCATAATTCCTTTCTGCTCAGTCTTCTGTCCATTCACCAGCAATAGTTGCTAAGACAGAAAGCCTAACTTACTCCTATTTTCCTCTTTAAAGGGGTTTTGGTTTTGGTGAGGGTTTTTTGGGAGGGGCTATTGGTGCTTTGGTTTCCTTGGATGGGTTGTATTTGCTTGCTTGCTAGTTTGTTTTAAAAGGGCATTCTGGTTTTGTTTGGCTCAAAAGTCAAAAATTGGATCATTTTTTTGCTATTTTCTAACATTCCCAGAAGCACTGACAAATAACAGCAAAGTGCTTCCTGCCAGCCTTTAAAGCCCCAATAGAAATATTTCAAGAGGGGTACAGGGCTTTTACAGACACAGATCTGAGCTGTGGCAGGGGCATCTTCAGGCACCCCAGCAGGGGCAGTCCACTCAGCACTGATGAGGTTCCACAGCTGGTGCAGGACACTCTGCAGCAGGACTCCAAGCACAGCCTGGTGCACGGAATACTTGCACAATGTGAGCACCTTGTCTGCACAAAGGACTGCCTCTCCTTTCTCTCTCAAGCCCAGAGGAAGTCTGGATAAATGTGTTGCTGTGGTAGCTCACGTTTCTGCACCAGGCCATGTACACAGAGAGATGGAAATGTGCTTCCAGCTTTCCCTGCTCTCCTCTGGAGAGCAGCAGGTCCCAGCTACCCACCAGCTTATGCTCAGGCTGAGCTCTTTAGTGGTACAGCAAACTACTTTAAAGCAAAAAACCTACTTCCATAGTGAATACTAACTCTGTAAGATTTTGAGACAGTTTTCTGCACTATTTTTTTAATTTGGGCTGACATTCAGAATTTCTTCCCTGTACAGCATATGATGACACTTTGGTAAATGTATTATTTTTTTTTTACCTGGCCATGTTTCCTTTCCAAGCCAAATATATAACAGGAATAATTACAACTTCCAACTATTGTCTCAAAAAACTGCAGTGGTTGTGAAAAGCAAAGTGACATTACAGCTCTTGTCTGTTTTGGATTTCTCGTTTTGTTTCCTTTTTTTTTTGTTTTGGTTTGGTTTTGTTTTTTTGGTTTTTTTTGTTTTTTTTTTTTTTTGTTTGGTTTTTTTTTTTGTGCATGTGTGTGTGTTTTTGGCTTTGTTTTGTTTTGTTTTTTTATTTGGGCTGCAAGATCTCTGAAATGTTGAGCAAAATTGCATTATCTGTTGCACCACAGTACATATATTGTTGTTCCCAAAGGTTTACTTACAAGGTTCAGAGCATCATTTATTTTTTTCCTTTCCCCCCATTGTCATTTCTGTAAAGATTTAATACAACAGAAACATGGCTTCCACTGGGAGCTACAGGTAGAGCAGTTACAAAGTTCTCTATAATTGGTGTCTGCCATGGCTGCTCACAGTAAGTTATGTAAATCACAGCAAGGACCCACAACCCCTAAAGGCATGAATATTTTTTTTTTCATTCAGTGCAGAGGATAACTTCAGAATCTTAGTAGTAGTCGCCTCCACATCAGGGATCTCCTTACCAAGAAAAGTCAAGGTCTAGAAACTGGCCATGTCAATTTTGCAATTTAAATCCCACTGTTAAAGATGGTTTGGTAGGTATTGCAGTAATTCAATGCATTGCAGGCAGTACTAATTTTTAGGATGTTTTCTCTTCATAGCCCTTGCAAATCCATCTGCTTCTGTTTATATTCACTGTATCAATTTCATCAAACCTCAGATTTGAATTTTTTTTTTTCTTTAAAGATTCCTTAATTTAAAATTAAATGAGGGGTTGTCAGGGTTTCATTCTGAAAATGGAGTAACAATTCCACTGATTTTCTAGTGATGTATTTTAGTTCAAATCATGTCATCCAGGTTATTAAATGTGAACTTATTATTAAATCTGTTTCCTTTAAATTAGTATTGCAAGTGCGAGAATTTTTAGCCAAAATTCAATAAGTCAACTTCTGTCTTATAATTTTTCATTTCTCCCACAAATCCTGCTCTTATGGGTCATATACACCATTTTATGCACTATCTATTAGGTAACTGAATGAATCCTTAAAACATAGTAATTGTCTACTTCTTTTATTGGGAAAAGGTTTCATAAGCTAAAATCCTCCCTCGTTTCCAACTTAACTCAAGAACTTCCTGATACCCTTTGGCAAAGCACAAGGGGCAAAAAATACAAACCAAAACAACAAAAAACACAACAACAGCAACAACAAAGGGGATACATTTTTTTAAAAGACAGTTGAATCTGATTCTTCTGCTACCCTTACCAGCAAGAATTCTGAAAAAGAAAAATCTCTTTTGGGTTTGATTGGGCAAATAGCCCCCTCGGACTGAATCTTTATCTTACCTAATAACATTTCTTATTCTACTTCCAACACTTTTCATCTACTTATTCAGGAAAGCTAAGCTCTGCATATGTAGGTAGTTTTTATTGAACACCTGTTTTTCTTTATATTTTTAGTTTT
This sequence comes from Muscicapa striata striata, assembly GCA_030060385.1. NCBI lineage: Eukaryota > Metazoa > Chordata > Aves > Passeriformes > Muscicapidae > Muscicapa > Muscicapa striata. The sequence continues at coordinate 1,227,578 of JAREIS010000052.1, forward strand.
ATTTGTAATCATAAGAAGTAAATGCATGCTATACACACACAATATAGTATTGCATGCACCTATAGGCAAATGCATACACGGTCATGTTCAGGAACACACACACAGAGGCTCTTGAAGAAAACCAGGTGTTTCTTAGCCACATAAAGTTGGTGAGGCAGTGCACCTTAAGCCTGTTTTGCAATGTGCCATTTTTTCTTTGGACTCCAGCACCTGCTCTGTGTCACTTGTTGGTGCATGTAGCATTATTAAGGCTACAAGGACATGACTGAAGCGCCCTGGACTGGGACTGCCATTGGCTCACCATGCTTCTCAAAGCTTCAAGGAAGCAAGGATGAACAGACTCCCTGGAGGACCCTGGGGAGAAGATGAAGGTGGCTTAAAGCATTGTCTTGGGTTACAATACAGGATGTGACCAGAAATGTGCATTCTATCACCATCTGTTGAAACCGGGTGGAGTAGTGATTCCTTATCTCCGTGGCAAATATCATCTGCTAATGGGCCATCTTTAAGACAAGATGGGGCAATCATTTTTATCTTTTCCACAACCCATCCTCCCTCCAGGAAGATATCATCTGCTGCTGGACCATTGAGTCCCACTGTATGACTGATAAAATTACATCATCCCACTGGGAGATGCTCCAGCCAGGGGGAGCAGCCAAGCCTTTCCTACCTAGATAAAAGCTGAGATTTTGAACACCGAGGCAACCTTCTTTCCACTGGATTCCAGAGGAAAGCAGGACCTTTCCACATCATCTCTTGAACTTCGGAGGAAAACTGCACCCTTCTACAGGAGCACTGCTCCAGCTGAACCACATCTGCCACTGCAGGGGACTGTAGCCACCATTTAATGGGACTGCTACCAACACCTGACTGACAGGGTGTCAGGTGGATTCTGACTCTGTCAGGGTTGGGATTGTTCTTTGTAATACTGTATTTCTATTTTAATTTTCCTAGTAAAGAACTGTTATTCCTAATTCCCATATCTTTGCCTGAGAGCCCCTTAATTTCAAAATTATAATAACAATTTGGAAGATGAGGGTTTACATTCTCCATTCCAAAGAGAAGCTCCTACCTTTATTGGCAGACACCTTCCTTTCAGACCAGGACAAGCCTCCTCTTCTGAATGGCTTGGGGCCTTGCACAGCACAATCCCAAGGGCACAGACACTAATGCAGCCCAGGCTTCTTAAATTATTTTTCCATCAACTACAAAAGGCACCTAGTCATCCCTGCTTTGATCCCTCTACCAGTTGGAACAAAAATGGAAGTTCCTGGTACAACTATCTAGGACCAATCCCGTGGTTCAGTAGCTCATATGTTTCTGTTCCCTGTCATCCTAGAGGTAAACGTGAGCTATAATCATCCACATGTCATGCATAGCTAAGTTTGGTACTGGTACAAACAGCATGCAATTGACATTTTGCCCAGCCCTAGCCAATGAACTATGTCTTCAGGTAGCAGATAGCTGTGTCTGGTAGAGACAGGCAGCTGTGGAAACCTTCTTCCTCTATGAAACATGTAACATAGTTTACAGATTACTACTTTTACATAAAATGATGAAAGTAAACTGATTTTTCCGTTGAAAAATGTTATCTGGAAAGGTCAGCAAAATATATTCAGACCATAATGGATGTGTGCAGCTCCTGATCTGCATAGATTTTCAGTGTTGCAAAATTTTACAATTAATTTGATTAGTACTGATAAAACTAGTTTTAGGCTCCTGCAGTTTCTCAAATGGCTTTAAAAATACAAAAAACTATGATTATTTTACATTGGTTATCCAAAATCAAGCTGTTCTAGTACAATTCCTCCTCTCATTTGAGGCCCCTAATCTGAAAAATTCAGGGCCTGAAATACTTATTGCCTCCTGAAGTATGAACCCCAAGGCAGAGTAAAGAGTACCTGATTTCCCAAGTGATTCAAGCCTCCTAATTGCAGGTTAAGTTTTGAGTAGTTAGGAGTCCAAAGGCTTTCTGTGGGCTGAAGTAATATTTGTCTGGAAAAAAATATTGGGGAATGGGCATAAAAAGAAATAAGCATTATAAAAATTTTGCATCACTTGGTTATGCCAGATGAGTTATGAAAAGGAACACTCTGACATGAAGAATCACATGAAGTAAAAGCTAAAATAAAACTAGAATGGGTTTGCTTGTGGGTTGGGGTTCTGCAACTTCCCCCCTCCAAACTCTGTATGCTTAATTTCAGTTACTGGAACTGTGTTTTCTACCTTCTTTTTATGGCCTTTTTTATAAAAGGTAGCTGGTACTCACAAAAAAATTTGGGACCGTTCAAAACTTTTCACAGTTAATTAGTAATGCATGTAGCAAAACACCCGCCCTACCTCTGGGCCTTTGGGGTTGCCCTGGTTCACTTGTAACTGATTTATTTTTTAAGGTTGTCTGGCACACCTCCACCCCAGCTGCTTCCAAGAAATTTCAGCTCAGCGTCAGCTGGGAAAGATCAACTTCACATGCTGACATACAGAGGCAGCCTCAGGAATACTGGGGCCTCTGGTGGGAGGCGTCAGTGGGAATCTTTACTCTTTTTGCTGATCCGGGGATATAGTATCAGCCACCATACAGGACTTTCTTCAGCATTTTCTTTGAAAGAGCAGTCACCTGATTATTACACTGTGTTTTTCCTCAATGAGAAACAGAAATGTTATCTTTACCAGATTTGTGGCTCATTGCATAGGTCTGAATGGCCGATGGCTTCTGCAGGCACCCAAACCCTTTGTTTATAGCTGCTGAGATGCCAAAACAAACATGCTATTTTATAGTCTGGTTAAATTCTACAGAAAGCAAAAGAGAATAGAGAAGGATTCTGATATTTTTACTTGTGTCTGAGTAAAGGCTTACTCTGCAAGTCTACAGTTGAAACTGACAGCCACAAATCCTACTCCTCTTCCTAGAGATACATGGCTCTTTGTTTTTGGTAATTATTTTTATTTAGAACTTTCCCCAAAAAATTTTCTATGATGTTCCCTCCATTTTTCTTCTTAGATTGCAGATTAGTTTTGTCTCTTGCCCTCTTCCCTAGGTTTCCACTTGGTTACCTGCTATAATTTCCAAGGGCATCTGAACCAAGGGCATCTAAACCAAAAACATCTTATTAGCGATGTAAAACACAATTTTAAAAAAATTATATCCCATTGAGTCCATTAATAAACAAAGAAAACATCTCTAACTTTCCCAATTTGAGTAGTGAGCTGAATGAAGGATTATCATCCATTAGTCATGGTTTGATCCAAAGGTAAGAGGATCCAACAGGAAATTCTGTGGTTCTTTCTTTTCTTTCCAAACTTTAACAGTATTTCTCTGCATATAAATAGTTTCAGAACAGCAATAAAAAACTTAACTTTTTTCAGAAGTAGAGGCAATAATAATATAAAGCAGAAGGACAATTTTAGCGCAATGAAGAAAACTGGGTGTTGATAGAACAGGCCTTTGATTGAAACAATTTTTTGTTTGTTTTTATTTTCCTCAGCTAGATAAGCTGAACAAGATTATCTCAATTCAGCTCTGCAAGATTACTCATTCTAACTGCTATTTTATTTTTGCCTGTGTTCAGATACTTATAGCAAGGGAACACTTCCAACATGCACAAAGACAGAGACTGTGTTTTGTTAGGATAAGGGACTTGGTATGTTCCATTCAGCTTAGCACCATTAAGCTTCTAGGTCTAGCACTTGCTGTCTGCCACCAGGATTAATATCTTAGTATTTTCTTCCTAGTCTATGGTTACATTTCAAGAATTAAATGATCATTCAGAAAGTTGGCTTCAGTTTATGAGCTGTTAAACCTAAGAGAGATACAGTACATCAAAATAAAAAGAAGGAGTTGAAGTGATAATCGTTAATGTTAACTTTGTCCTTAGAGTCTTTATCACTTAACATAAAATGTTCACCCATTCCTGTTACAGTAATTTCACTCATACTTAAAAAGATTATTTTTTACAGGGGACCCAGAGGATATCTTTTTGTCTTGTATTGTTTTGTCTTTTGGGAGAAGATGCACTGAGAAATCCTGAATTTGTACCCCTGGGATGTCTGGCACTGACAGATGAAGTGAAATTATCCCCACACTACCCCGTTAGCAGACCCCAGGCTGGATTTGGGGGCTGAGTGACAGTTCAGTTGTTGTGCTCTTTCAATTTTTTTCCTCCATTATTAAGGATCATGAAGGAAGGAGAATGATAGGACCAAATGAACTCAACTGGTTTGGCTATATAGATATCCATTCTCTGGGATCCTGGCAAAAACCAGTACCTGCCTTCACACTCATAAAGAGACTTCTGATGAGGACAGAAATTCCCAAGCAACTTCAGGCTTCACTGGGCCAGCTAGGCCAATTGGTAAGCTCTTTCCCAAATCCGACTTTTTCTTTTTAAAAATTATTCCTTACCCAGGAATCTTGTATAAGGACTTCATTTGCAACTATGAACTTTTCAGTATATGTTCAAAAAACCTCAAATACACATTTATTCTTCCTAAATTATAAAAAATGTGCTAATAATTGTCTAATGCTAATAGGTGTCACTAGCAGCATTGCCTCTTATAGTGCTGTCTCTCCCCCTCTGCTTATATTAAATATAATTTTTTTCTTTTTCTATAATTTTAACTTTTAGCCACCTAGTATTTTGTATTCAAGTCCAAAGTTCAGGCAAATATAACAATCATTTGAGAAATACTCGCTAGACAAGTATTCATGCACTCTTGTATCACCTGACATATGGTGAACAAGCTGATGAATGACTCAGGATTTAAATGGTAATTACCATTCATCATTATAATAGACTCGCTAATTCATAAATTCTTGGTAAGCCAATTTTCTATAAAAAGGTTAATAATAAGACTGGAAAAGAAGGAAAAAATAGCCCTAGTGTGATAAAAAATGTAAAAGCCAGAATATCTCCACTGCCACACATCCCTTCTAATGATTGAGTAATTTTGCACCAAAGTGCTTGCTTATTGACACAATACCACTCGCAGTACTAGGGCTCTGATGGAAACAGGGGAAGACAGAAAAATTCAACCAAACTGGTAAAGACAGAGGCTGAGGTGTGTCAGACAAAGGAACTGAAGCACTCACACATGGCAAAGGCAGGCAGGATCCCACCCACACATTTCCTAGTTTTATAGTACTTTGTGACAATGTCACGTTCTCAGAACTGCTCTCAACACGCACTTTAGAGAAAACTCTATGGAAATGTTCCTGGTACTCCTAAGTGAGGCTGTGAGAAATGCATCGAAAGTCATCTCACTGCCATAAGTCTCATTGAGTGTTCTATAAGTTCCTCTGAGCAAAAGGAAAATTTAGTTGTCTCTGCTTTGGGTAAAACAAGAAAAAAGCAAAAACACACAAAAAAATTGCTCATTTTATGACCTTTATCTAGAAAAACACTGTGAATGTAATTTACAAGCCCTGTGAAAAACAGCAATGTAGACTGAAAAGAGTACATACAGGCAGTACTGGAATTCTATATATCTGGTACTCAACATAGCACTTATTTGCCTGTAAGTTATGTACCTAAATGTACACAAATGCAAATTCTTCTTCTGCCTCTAATCCTAATGGCACCACATCTTTTTGTCATAATAGGCCAGTATGGTGTCAAATCAGGACATATGGGAAAGATTTTCTTGCCCCACCAAGGCATACTGTTTCTCTGTCCACCTACATCTTCCTGCTCCTTCTCTGGGCACTACAGATGTGAAAGCTGCCCTAAATTACACAGTGGGTGTACTTTTTACTTTTTACTTCAGATGTAAAATTAAGGAGGCTGGTAATGGGGAAGAGATGCATCTGCTTGCAAGGAACCAAGGGACAAGAGGAACAGAAAATAAAAGAAGTGATGCTGGAACCTTGGTACCCTCCCTGTCTCCACTGTTGTTGTTGTGTAGGGCACAAGTTAAAGAGAATAAAAAAATCAAGTTAAAAGTTGAGGTTTTGATCATTTTAGCCTTCATTTGGAACCATGCAGGGAAACTTGCCCTTTCAATCTGTTGCACATTAGGTATCAGGCTGATTGGACGGATGTTGGGTATTCAGGAATAAAGGATTTGTATGGGGGAAAAAAAAAAACAACCCAAAGCTATTGTGCACTATGTAACACCATATAGGGATTATGAAAAATACTCAAATTTGCTACAATATACTGCATGCTCAAGAAAGTTTATAATGTGGTTAATCTTACTGACTGCTTTCCTGCAAAACAAAGTCTTGTAGCAAGACAATATGAAATGCCTGCCAAGCTAGACTCTCTTTTGCATGTATTTTCCATTTCTGTCTTTGTCCCTCTTGCACACATACATTATAAAATCTCTGATAAAAACTGATACAGTCTCTGATAGAACTGATATAAATTTAAAAATGGATGTTAAAACTCAGCCTGTGCCTCAAATTCATGGGACTTATTTGAAGCAAACAAAAGTTTAAAATATATTTGGAGGTCCAGATTTTGGATCAGCTCCTTAAATAAGGGAACAGGGATGTAAAGCATTGAAATGTGCTATGCATGAGGACTAGGTTTCAGAGTATGTCTATATTTGAAACTTTGGATAATTTGCAGAAACTCTTTTCAATTGTACTGGTTATGAAAATTAGGCAGTGTAGAGATTATAAAAGACACAATAAGAAGATCTCTATGCCATTTTTCTTTTTGTTTACTTGACAGTATATAATAGTAACTGCTTATAAAGCAAAACAGAAAATATAAAATATAACTTCAAAACAAAAGAAAAAATACAAAAATAGGGCAATTAAGATATTGTTCTAAAGAGCAAAGATTCAGGTCTAATATAATGTAACTCCTTTTCAAGCAATGTTATTAAGCTAAATACAAAGTTTCAGAAATAGTGCATGTCTGCTATATTGCAGAAATAATCAAATTCATTTAAAGCAGCAGTAAAAAAAATTTATCATCGGTTTTCAGAAAGAAAATATATCAAGCCTTTATATATTTGCATGACTTTTGTTCTAGTTTTCATTTCTTCTAAGTCAAAAGCTTGAAACATATATTATGCAATTTTTAACAAGTATCACTGCTTTTTTTTTTTTTTTTTTTTGTTTTCCTAGGGATACAAACCATAGAAAAAGTCAGCTTTTGGGTCAGCTGCAATGGGGAATTAAATTGAATAAAGTGACTCAAAATGCTTATGCTCAGCCAACTGCATAATCAAAGGATAAAGATTCCACTGAACAATTTAGTATCTGACTTTTCTAACTAACCCTTCTGTCATAAATCAAAATATTTCATTTTATTGTTGAAAGTTAATCTTGGCATTGGGGAGAAAGAGGAAGGAAGAGAGCAACACAGGTAGCCATGGTCAGTATATACCAGTAAGGTCACATCCAGAGAATCCTGTGACATCACAATAAGCACAACAATAAAGCTCTAGTAGATTGGGAAGTCACTGAGATGACAGGCAGGTATGTTTGGACTCACTTGCTTTGCACCATACTTATTTCACCTAATTATTGTATGAAAAATAAAATTTTTGATTTCTAGGAAGAACACATCATTCCCTTGATATTTTGGAAAGCTCAGTGTATTGAAGATTTTCTATCACTGAATAAGAGCATTTAGAGTTTCAGCTTACATCACAATTTCAAGGTTGAGCTGCTATAGCTGAACAGTGGATTAGACAAAATGATGCATTGACATTAGTACAGAGGCCCACAGGGTTGCCATTAGATGCTTGAAAATCTCCTTTAAAGTGACTCATTTGCTCACTTTATTGTTTTCAGAGTTAAGTTCTAGAATCGGCCAAATATTTTCCAGAGGTTGAATGCTTGAAACTCTCATGAATTCACTACTAAATGTTGAATTTGATGGAAGATGAATGTAAATGTTTGGCATCAGAAGTCTGTATTGCTCTTATGGAAATTTTGAGAAATGAATGTGAAGTTGTGTGATCTTAAGAATATTTGAGAATTTATATCACAGCTTTTCCTATGCTTTCACTGTAGGATTTTATATTGCTTTTGATGTCTGGGTTTTTGGTTTTTTTTTTTTTTTTTTCTTTTAACAGCTGTGTATTCTTCTATGTAATAAGGTTTTCTACTTACTGATATTTTGGAAGGGGAAATTATCATGAGTATTTCTATCTGTGGAAATAGTTCTTTTTTGCTCCACAGAGGGAGGGTGAATCAGTGTGTTGCCTTTTTTCATGACCTTCAGAAAACATTATCTTTATGCTACTGTATAAATCTGTAATTATTTTATGTACAGTGTGTGCAGCCCTGCCCCAAAAAGGCTAAAACAGGACAAGAACAGTTACATAAAAGGTGATGATGATGATGACTACAGGTATGGAACAATTTCATATAGTGAAAGCAGGCCAGAGAAGAGCAGTTGCAGAGGAAGAGGGTACTCCATGACAAAAATGGCATGGTGATTGCTAATACAGAGCAATTGATGAGCATTAATTGTATGATAGGAATTAAAGAAATTGAGGTGAAATTTAAAATACTACAAGAAATATTCCCTTATTCAATGAATGGTTGAAATTCTTGAAATGAATGGCCATGAAATCTGTTAACCATAATGGTGTACCTCCTGCCTTCTGCTGAGAAAATCCCTCAGCCATGAGCTGCAAGACAAGGAAGTTTCCAGAACCGTTTTCACTATATCCATGTCTCTTTAATATTTACAGTTATCCATTGACATCATAATATAGTCTTGGAAAAACTCCTTGTATGGTGTGGGCTAAACATAGGTGATTTTGGTGGTTTCTCCTAATTTTAATCCTAAGAGTTGGTCTCTTAACTGGTTTCATTTTTACTGGTAGAGTCTTCTGGCTCCTTAAAGTGTCATTGGGACAAGTGAAAGAGCCATGTGGAACATTTTTAGGCAGCACAAGAATAAGGTATAATGCAAGCTGCATAATAAAATATTGATGTTTCTCCTGATGTTTGTCTTTTAGTAAGATGTGGCTGTTTAACTCTGATGTGTACATCTCTTGGAGAACTACCGTAAGACTTTCCAAAAACTGCCAGCCTCACACCTTGGTCAATTGATTTTGAAAGAAAACATTTTTGGCTCTGAGATTTTTGAGTTAAGAATGCACCTTTCATTTTAAAAAGGAACATAGTGCAGAACCAAAGTCTCTGGTTGCAAATAAGCAACCATTTGCAGGCACACCTTGATTATTTCTGAGATAGAAGTCTTCCGGTGGAGTTTTCTTCTTGCTCAAGGTCAGATAAATTTCACAGTGCTCATACCATCTGCAAGATTTACTATCAGTTGTAAAAGTAGCTGTGAAATATAGTTTTATTTTTGACATCTGGAAGAGAGCTTGGTGTTGTAACTGGTCTATAAATTATAAAAGTAAATATACATGCATGAATACTTTGAGGCGTAATGCATGTACTAAACACACAGTATATGTACCATCAAGTAGTTCAGAAATATCTAATATGTTCTGAAATACAATTTCTGCTTTTTTCCCTCACCCCATAAACTGGGGAAATGTCTCTGGAGTCATGTATCTCCACTCAAGGCTTAGTCATGTGCTACCAAATCATCTGCATGAGGAAACACAAAGGCATCCACAGCACAAGCCACCTGCTCTGTGGCTCTACAGCCAGAGACAACAGTATTTGTGGCTGGTTTACCATTCCCTCCTTGCCCGTTCTCTTTACTCCCATGCAGATTTGTGAGGAACCCAGGCTTCTCCAGTCTATTTTCATCAGTCAGGAATTCCAAGCCAGCATGAAAAAGGTAGAGGGAACAAACCACTCTGAGCAGAAGGTTGGCCAAGCTTAGTTTTCTCATGGATTAGTGGGGAAACAGCCAAGTTAGCCACAGGTGTCAATGCAGTTCATGACATGTAGTTCAAATGACAGCTGTGTTCTCATTTTCTTCTCAGTACCACAGGTTAAATGCAAATGAAAATTTCAGAAGAAAAGCCATTTTAGAGACATGGTTATCTTGGAAGTTTTTTGATGTCATTTTGGTTAGAAAATTATACAGCAATGAAATTACTTTAATACAGAAATGTTCTTCCTACATTTTTTCTCTTTCTGTGATGATCTTAAGTGTGCAATGGTTATTCCCTTGGGGTGTATGTCTGTAAGTATATTACTGTAAGTACATTACAGAGTTTGACTGACAAAATGCTTCAGCAAATATTTCAACTTGTTCTTGTACTCTTCATCTTGGCTTTGAACATCAAGTTCATAGTCCACATTGCATCAGTCTTGTGCTTAATTCATTCACAGGTAGAAAGAAATTTCAGTGCAGGAATTAAGCAGAGAATCAGTTTTTTGCAGAAAACTATTCTACATTCCTGCATATACCTCACAGATACCTAATGCTATCAAGTTACATATTCATGTAGATCTCAGGGCTCTATATGTAGAGTCATGTTCTCTGAGGGTGCTGTCATAGTTTGGAGTGTTCAGCCTCATTCTCTAGTGCTGATTGTGCTGAGTGTTCATTCCTGAAAAATGAACTTGCTGTGTTCTCCCCCTGAAAAAGACCCTTTGTACTCCTAATACCATGGTAAATTGAGAGGGAAGAGGACCTCCTAGCTCTTCAGAGAACATACACTGCATAAAGCTCTATTTATACGTTCTTCAAAGAACCTATTGGCGCCAAATTCTCCATCTCTTCCTCAGGTGATTCATTGTGTTTGACTCTCATGACAGGTAGGGAGTCAAAACTTGTATTCTGCCCCACTAAGCCAGTTTCACTCCATCTCATGAAGCTCAAGAGCTTCTCTCTGTTTTCTTGGAACATAAAGAAATGTACCTAGTGCTACTCAATGCTTTGATTTGTGGAGCCTATCCAAACAGCAATTTCAACACTGGAAGTGTCTGATAATAATACAGTATTTGAAAATCAGCCTGTACACAATTTAAGTCAGAATACCTGGTAATCAGAGCAGGTGATAGTTGATAATTAGAAGACATGGATCCAGTGAAGACTGAGTCCTGAGGGAGGTGTGTGTGATTGTTTGGGATAGTTAAGACGTTGCTGCAGTTATATTGCACTACAGTGAATCACAGAATTATAGAATATCTGGAAAAGACCCAAAAGGATCACAGAGTCCAACTCCTGGCCCTGTACAGGATAACTTTAAGAATCCCACCATGTATCTGAGAGTGTTGTCCAAACACTTCTGAGCTCTGTCAAGCTTGGTGCTGTGGCCACTTCCCTGGAGTGACTGTCCAGTGCCCACCCACCCTCTGGGAGAAGAACATTTTCTTAATATCCAACCTAAACCACTTCTGATATGGTTTTGTGTCCCTTCCTTGAGTCCTGTCACAGGTCACAAGAGAGAACAGATCAGTGCCTCCCCATCTGTTTTCCCTTGTGAGGAAGTTGTAGATTCATCCCTCAGCCTCCTCCAGGCTGAGAAAAGTGACCTCAGCCATTCCATTCACCATCTTCAAGAATTGTTATGTTCTCCTCTCTTTTTATTTTCTTTTTTGTGAACTACAAGTCTTCCCACAAAAAGTTGTGTGGAACCATCAACAACACTGTTAAATCTTCACTAGCAGAGGTATTGAAAATAATTTTTTTAAAAATCTGGAAAAAATAAACAGAATCCAGTAACATTTCTCCATTTTCTTCAGCCTTGTTCCCAAACATCACCAATCACTTTGCAGACATGATTTCAGTGTCAGCATATCCCTAGTTCTCATCTCATAGAAGGGGAGCAAAGAGTTGAGCAAGAATGCAGTCTTGTTTGAAGTGCTGATCCCTGTAACATAAAGAAATGAGAGTTATAAAATTCACTGCCTTCGAAAATAAGTCTATTCTTAGGTGATAGGACTAGCATCATCAAGGCCAATTGTGTTAAAATCTGAGCCTTGAGAAGCTTGAATAGACCAAATTCTCAAGGTACTGGAGTATCTAAATCTAACTTCTGTTGGAGGCAAGGCTGCTCAGCTGGCTCCTGCTGTTGTCAGCAGCAGGATAAAGCCCAGTGCCTGACACAGATAAACACAGCCTCAGCCATCTGCTCCTGCATGGCGGCACCAGGCTGTTCACTGGCTGCGACAGCTCATTTGCAGCAGGCAACACCATAATTGATTCACGGCCAGATAACACTACAGCTTCTGTAAAGGACTCAGAATTAGTCACATAGATGTCAGCAACTTAAGCAAGCATCTGAAAGATCTTTGCATGATAGTCCTGACCCACAGACTGTTTCAGTCATTTGGTCTAAACCCATGCACAGAAAACTCAGAGTTTCATACGAAAGGTGAGAAGAATGGAGGCGAGTTTCTTCACATGTTGCTCCAGAGCTTTACAAAGTTTGATGAGCCATCTCTTCCCCTTCTGAGAGCAGTAAACAAAGTCAGCTTGTGGAGATGTATTAGAACTGAGCAAAGCTTCGTCTGGATCCCATCAACATAAAATATACAGAAACCCCAGAAGTCTGAAAAGTTATTTTAGAGGCTGGAAATAATCTTCCTGTGATGGTGCAGGTATAGGAATAAAATGTTCTGTGTGTATTTTATGTAGCTGTATATTTTGAGAGAAATTTGAGATCACCCACAAAGGGGGAATTTCTCTTATGAGGTAGGGCTGACTGATTTTACTTAAAATTAATAAATACGAAATGAAAGAGCAGCTTGTTTCTCTAAAATCCAAGTTGTAAAATATATTTGTTTAGATTTTTTTATTTTGTTTATTAGTCTTTTGGTATTTTATGTTCTTGGATGACTACAAACATTTAAACAGAATTCCTAGTTTTGGTTCAATAAGATTTGAAAGAAGAGCTTTAGTAATCACAGTGCCAATTCAAACTTACTTCCTACTAAAGAGCAAGCCCAAGGAATGCTTAACTTTTCTGATTTAAATTCTTCATTGAAAAGTAAAAGTTTAAATTGGCAGGGAAACTGCTGTTTAAGCTGCTAGTACACCAGCATCAGAGAAAACTGAGTTTTAGCCCTTGGTACTCTGCCAAGTACTGTACTACATATAAGCAAGATAAAGAGAGAAATAAAGAAAAAAATGATGGAATAAGATAATTTTTATTTAGCCTGTGATACCCTAATGGATTTAATGTTAAGAAATAAAAGTTTATGAAGTACCTCTTGAGGCCATAACCAATGGGCTCTCAAAATCTGTTGATTTGCATCAGCCAGCAAGTCCAAAAAATAGTAACATATAACTGCAAAGCACACTCTTGTTTGGTCAAATGATTGGCATATGTTTCTCAAGAAATACCCTTATAACTGACTTAAAGTTCTGCTTATGAATAATAGGTGTTTTTGCTCATGAGTGAAATAATTATGCACAGTATTACACCACTTAGTTCTCTTAAAAGTTACAGCATCAGGGGCCTGATGTTGTAGTTTGGCATTTCAGCTGTAAGAACTTAGTTTTCACATTTAATGTCTCAGCCACTCTGGATCCTAGCCACCTAAAACTTGGCAGGCAGGTTTGTCTGCCCAGATGATTTTTTTAATAGTTTAAGATTAGTAAGTCCTTTTCTGTACAATAGCCAAAAAAATTTGTTTGGAGCTAGTTATATAGTATTTTTTTTTTTTTACCAGCTGCAGTTATAAAATTATTCCGTTAAAAAACAAAAAGGAGCAATCTGCTACTTGTCACTAATTTTTGTAGAGTGAAGCACTCAGGATTTTAAAGCAAAAAAAAAAAAAAAAAAAAAAAAAAAAAAAAAAAAAAAAAAACCCCAAACCTACTACCCCGTAGACAAACAATGAAAATTAAATATTGGACCTTGAGACAAGTAAATTCTCCAGCAGACTTTACCAGTTACACTTTACCTAGGCAACCAGAGCGGCCATGAGAAAACATTTACTGGAATTTTAAAAACAGCTTTCTGTCTTTCAGTACAGCATGGCAGTCCTGCTCTTTGCTGTGCCTTACACATGTCACTGTGGGGAGAGACAGCCATTCCCAAACTAGTGTGGCCAGTGTGTCACCACCAACCACCAGAACTCCTCACAGGCCATTGTGCACTCTTATCATTCATCTTCTAAAGAGTCTTTATAAATTATCTGACTCTGGGGACCTAATATGTTGACTTATGCTCTAGCGTTATACTTCAGAACAGAATCTGGGAGTCAAGAAGATCTAATTTTCCTGTGGGCCTCAAAATGTCCATACAAAAAAATTGTCTCTAATGTCAGCTGTTCCTTTGCCTGAACAGTCAGAATGGACCAATCTGAAATTTTCTAGATTATCACCAATCTCTGGAGTGTCTGATAGTTTCATTTGAATTAATTTTTTTTGAAAAAAGCTCCTTCTTTGTTCTTCATCAGCAAATCATGCAGATAAAGAACATAGGCATTTTTATTAGACTGGATTAAGAGAAGGATCCTAATCCAACTGAAGCTTATAATAGCGCTTACAGTCAGAGAAATTCACATCACTGATCCTTTAATTCACTGTCTAAACTGAAAAATTTAGACAATATGTATTTCTTTGATCCAAAACTGAAACAATGTAAGTTTCAATGGCTTCTGCAAGTTTAAAAAAAAAAAAAAAATCTAAGCCACAAAATATTCAGTTTTGCTTAGAGAATTTTTTAAGATCTCTTTTCTAAACAAAACTATATTTAATCTTGGAATGTTGCTTCAAATTGAATAAATTAAACCACTGCAATTAGAACACATCTTGGTGAATGTTTTGACTGAAAAAAAATGTATTTTTCTGCTCTGATCAAACAGGAAAAATACGACATGATTTCACAAGTTCTTTTCATTAACTCATATCTACATTAACTCATATCTTATATCTACATTAACTCATATCTACATAGCTCATAATTTAAATCAAACAAAAAATTTATTCCTGCTTTCATTGATTTTAAGGCTTTTCCACTGATTTCATGGTCAGGCACTAACAAAGAGCATCTTTTTAGAGTCTATTGCTAATTCATTACCCCGTGTGTACAACTGTGTTCTCTCCTCATATAGGATCATATTATTTAAAAATATATGCCCATTTTTGCTTGTTTTCTTTGACTGTATTTTATTTTGAGATGTATATGATATAAAATTTTGACAAAGCATCATATTTCTTACTACTTTGGAAAAAAAAATATTTGTCATCAGGCAAACACAGCCTTCTGTGCTTTCACCATGTTGCGTGTTGTTGTTGCAGCTTTCCATATGAGCAGAATTCCAGCCAAGTCTGAAGCCTTACACTCGAGACAGCATTACTGCAGCAATATTAATGTCATCATCTCTTTCCATGTGCAAAATATCCAAGCATTGTACTTAGTAACAGCATTGCAGACTTTAGTGTTGG
The DNA here is from genome assembly GCA_030060385.1 of Muscicapa striata striata. NCBI lineage: Eukaryota > Metazoa > Chordata > Aves > Passeriformes > Muscicapidae > Muscicapa > Muscicapa striata. The sequence continues at coordinate 1,242,814 of JAREIS010000052.1, forward strand.
AGCCCCTCTTACTTTCCTATCTTGAATGCAAAAGCCTTCTATTAGGAAAAGAAGATCCCAACTGGAATGAGATTATAATGCAATCATCTGGTTCAGAGCATTATGCCATGATTTTAGCAGCATGCTAGTAACTCCCTCTGCTCCTGGGCTTAATGAAATTTGAACTTATTATATGGTTCAGCACAGTTTTTGGAAGACAACCAATAAGTATGGGAGGCTTCCAGTTGAAACAAGGGGCTTGTTTGCCAGGATTTGACTCTCTCGAGGAAAGCTAGCTGCAGGGCCAGATCTTTTCTTTTCTTTGGATACAGAGCAGCTATGCACACAGCAGCGTTTACTGGTGATGGCAGCCCGTGACAGAGCTATATCTTTCCAGAATACTCTAGTTAGAGGATACCCAGTAATGGCTGCAGATGTAAACCCACTCAAAGGTGCTTTGCCACTGCATAATACAGAATTCAAGAAGTGGTATTTGACGGCTGCAGTGCATTTAAAAATGGAAATCCACCTATTGAGTAAAAATCACATACTACACCTTTCTAGGTGTTACTTTATGTGAAATTATAATATGAAGATATCCCGGAATGAAGAAAGAAATGGTTGTACCTGCACACAACTGCTTGCTCTATTTTTTCAGGCTAACAGCTTAGCTGTAACATTTGTGCATTAGCTAAATAACATCTCAAGGGGAGCTGGAGATAGAACCTTGATGTGTCCTGATTGTACGTGTGTGAGTTTGTGCTCTCAAAGGATGGTCCTTAAAAAACTCCCTGCTGGAAGCTATTGTGCATATTGCAAAAGGACCGTTGCTAAGTGCCAATTGAGCTGGTACTGTATACTTGCCATTTTAAAAGAAGATTTCATACCACTTGATTATGTTAAATAGAAATGTTTGAAATTTAAACTGAATTACATCAAAATGGCACAGTAGTTATATGTCTAAAGAGCTGCTGCTACTCACTCTCATAACTAATGTCAATGCCTTGTGGTAGACAGTTTTATGTGAAATCAATGTAGAGCATATTACAGGAGAAGTTTAGGGAGCTGTGATATAAAAAATGTCATAAATAAATACTACCTTAAAACCAGGCTTGTGTTTGTATTAACAAACAAGAACTCCTTTACAATAAAGTACAGTCCTTAGCCAAAAAGATAGGTCATTTTTAATGCCACAACTTCATCTTCAGCATTTCGGCTGACTCTAAGGTGCCAGAATTTTTTCTGTGCAGATGATAACTATGTGGGGAGCTCAGTGAACTATTTTAATGCAATCTAGATATATACTTAGTAGAAATAATGCAGAAATTACCTCAAGACCAGCTTACAAAAAAAAAAAAGGAAGAATAATATTAACAATATATAGTAAACTTTGGATTCTGACTGAAATCTGAAATCCAAGATCATTAAATGGTAGAGAAGTGAATGCTAAAAAAACAAAATGAAACTAGATGAGCACCTACACTGCATGTAAAAATATGGTATTTTTATGATCAATAACTACTGATGATACATGCAGAGAAGTGGTAATTATCTTTAAAAGGGATTTCTGAATTTGAGAGAAATTTTTTTTTTATTACGAAACAAAAGGAAAATAAACATCTAAGCACAACTCATTACAAAGGAATGCTTTTATGTTTCCATTTTGAACTTTTGTTTTTGTTTATTTCTAAAAGAAAAAGAATCAGGCAAGATACCTTTTTTTTACATTTCAGACAAATCTGTGTGGTCTGGAAATTTTAAAATGCTATTTTTCATATAGGGAAAGAAGAGAAAAAAAAAATTCATTCAAACAGCTCAGATAACACTCTAGGGACACAAAATGTGTTGTTACCTGTGCTGGAGTATTATTTTATTTTACACTGTAATTAAATACTCAGTTGCCCCTCCTCCCCAGTCAATCTGATTTTATCCTTGGAAGACAACAGATAATTTCAGTATCAAAAGAGCAGTGGCACTTTCATACATTGTCATTCAGTTTCCTGTGATGTTGCCAGAACAAGATGGTTAATAGGTTGTGATGGAAATGATAACCAGTTTCCTCAGCAAAAAGTTCTCAGGTACCAGGCTGCATTCCATGATCTACTAAAAGTTGCAACACACGCACTTATATTGCTGTGCTTTTTTTCATTTCCTAGAAGCTGGGCTGTACCTTTGACTTTTCTCTTTGTCTCCTGGCCTCAAGCCTCGTTTCCAGTGGTGGTACCTGACCTACTCATGTGTTCTGTGACAAGACTGAGACCTCAGGCTGCCTATTTTGCTATAAAATTAAAATCTACTGTGCTTCATGGAGCTGAAGATCAACTCCTTTTGGAACAGATTGCCATGGTATTCTTAAATTTGATTTATTTGTAGACTCAATACCCTTAAGACTTCACTGTTAAGATCCTATTGCAGTTCTAGCTTGAAATGTATTTTGAAACTGATCTCTTACTTGGCATTTGTTAAAGCACAAAAAGATGCACTTTGAGTTAAGTGTTGCTTTTGACTGAGGTCTGGTTCACGCACGGGGTGAAGAAAGAAGCGTGGCTAAGTTTCTGTCATGATGGTGCTGGAGATAGTATTGCAGTGGTGGCCCAGCAGCCCAGGTTGGAATAACTCACTCCCCTAACTGGTTACTCCTGCAGCCTTGTTTTATAGCAGGGTCGTTCTTATCCAAGTTGTCAATGGAATGAGCACACTGAAGGGGATCATCTGAATTCTGATCTAGATGGAATGAAAGACACCCGGCACAGGAATGTTGACATCCTAGGATCAGAATATCTGGCTTCTTTTGTTTGTTTGTGGTTTTTTTTTTCATTTAATAAAAGTAATCTTACCATGCCAAGAAAAAAATCTAAATATGCAGGATCTAACTATTTATAGCTTTACTCTTTCTTTATTTTAATTTATTAAGTATTCAAGAAATTACTACAATCTTCATATTCTTTGAGTCATTGCAAAGTTGTTCTTTGTTTCTTGTTTCCTGTGTTTTACTTTTTTTTGTTAATTTCTATTTTCTATTCAAGTAAGTAAGCAAAATTTTCTTTCTTTCTTTCTTTCTTTTTCTTTCTTTCTTTCTTTCTTTCTTTCTTTCTTTCTTTCTTTCTTTCTTTCTTTCTTTCTTTCTTTCTTTCTTTCTTTCTTTCTCTTTCTTTCTCCTTCCTTCCTTCCTTCCTTCCTTCCTTCCTTCCTTCCTTCCTTCCTTCCTTCCTTCCTTCCTTCCTTCCTTCCTTCCTTCCTTCCTTCCTTCCTTCCTTCCTTCCTTCCTTCCTTCCTTCCTTCCTTCCTTCCTTCCTTCCTTCCTTCCTTCCTTCCTTCCTTCCTTCCTTCCTTCCTTCCTTCCTTCCTTCTTTCATTCTTTTTTTCGTTCTTTTCTTGTCCTTAATCTGAAAATCCTTCAAACGCTTTTATTCTCCAGTTTTCCTACCATTCTCTTTTGAATGTTTGACTGCTAGCTGATTATTCATTTATTTTATTTTAACCTGAGCAAGAAAAAGAAATAGTTTACTGCAGTCTTCACTCTCCTGTTGGTCTGAGTTAAAAAAGGAGTGGTCATAATGGCTAAATTTGTGTCAAGGAACAGTCAGTCACAGTATATATAGCAGTTATGTTAGAAAAGCACTGTTATGCAATTATAACTGAAAAAAAAGCTCTTTTGGGGATGGAACTGTATATACCCCCAAAGCAAATGACCTTGGCTAAGACAGTTTGACTAGTACTCGATCTTACCTTCTATTACCTCAACTTCCCTTCCACTTATATTAATGTTTACAGAGCAAATGCTGTATCTATTAAAGAAGTAAATATGGTGTAAGTATGGACTGGTGAATTATTACATAAGTCAATGAAAGAATGTTGGAAACAGAGGAGTATGTAGTACATGTGATGTACCTTCTATTGCAACAATAATTTGTTCAGTGAAATATTTTTAAATGTGTGGAATTAAAATTATAAAGAAAATCTTCCTTTTTACATTTTGCTTTGAATTTTTATGGTGAATTTTATTGAAACATACTTTTTTAAAATCAGTCATTTTAGTATTCATTTTTTTCAAATTATAATCTTTTACCACTTAATAATAGAGGAGCAGAAGCTTTTTAAGCACGTAACAACTGTGACAATTTGATGGAATTCATTTTATGTAATAATTTTATTAAATAATATATTTCTTTTTAAAAATACCATTTATTAAAACATTATCCACAATTTAGGTAGAATGGTAAAGCAAATGTCATTTTTAAACACACGACCTACCTTTGCTGACAGCACAGCACAATCACAACATATTATAGGAAGTGTTGGCATGCTTTGGAACACAGGATGACTCTCAATAGATTAATAAGCTTACAGATGAGTGCCCAGCATTTTTGAGCTAAATACTCTTTATTCACTTCTCCCTGTGCATCTCCTTTGGTTTTAATGAGTTTTCATGGGTTTAACTCAAGACAGGATATAATTCTCAGCACCTGAGTCATGAAGACACACTTGTGTGGTGCAGATTAAAGCATTCATAGACTCATAAAAAGCAAATTTTGCTCTTTGTATATCTTCAGGACTGATGTCCCAGGGAAAGTGCAGTTCTGGAGACAGGGTCTGACATACACCAATGTAAAAACAAACTCAGCATGGATACTTTTAGGAAAGATCAAGGCAAATAATCAGAGGCATTCCTTCAACAATCATAGATCTTCAGATGAAGGATGGAATTAAAATTCCTTAAATTCAAGTTCTTCTGTGGATAAGCAAAATATGCAAAACATACTGAAACACATTGAACTAGTGAGTATAAAAAGCAGCAGGGACTGAGCACAAACTAAAATGTCTACTTAGATAATTCCAGAAATGGAAACTGTAACTCTTGGTGTGTTGTCAGAAATATTTTTTCCCACACTTTAGCTCTTCTCATAAGACTCTAAGAGGTCTTTCTTCCAAGATACTTGGACTGTCTTGGTAAAACAACAAGCTCATAATACTTCCTTTTCTGAAGTTATTTTTTATCTCTATAAATTTTCTTTTTTTTTTTTCCCTAAGAATTGCTCATCTGGAAGATGAGTTGCATCCTCTATTCCCGAACATCTAGAAAATTCAGGAGTTCAGACTGTGGGCTCGGCTCACCAGACAAGCATCTGCACCTGCTGACAGTCCAGCTACCTCTTAGAAAGAGCAAATGTCCTGAATGGGACTGGCTGAGCAGGGATGTATGACATCACAGCAGGGGCAGTAATTGATTTCATTTAGTCTATGAAAGAATAGAGCATTATGTGCACAAAGCATGCCCTGCAAGTAAGGATATCTGATGTATGAATGAGCAGGGGGGGAAATACCCCACCAATATAGACCCAGAAGGGCAATCACAGAAGGTAGAAACAACTGTCTGGCCAGGAGGAGACTTCAAAGGAATGACAGGAAGAGAGACACAGAGAAGGACAGAGAGCATTCTTCTCCTTTCAGCAGCCCCATGGTAGCAGGTAAACTACCATCAGCCTCTGGTTTTAGAGATCTCAATATTACCTTACCTTTATTTCTAAGATGTTTATCAATGGGCGAATTCATAAAAGGCCACTTCCATTTCTTCAGGGAATGTTGTAAACACAGGAATCTCCCACTTCAGATGAAAATCAGTCCTCTGAACCAACTGAGTATCTGCTTGGGTCAGTGCATCAGCCACAAGTCCATTTCGTGCTAGGATGAGATTAGACCTTTTTATATATAAGCTGACTTTTTAGAAGGCACTGGAAAAGAATATTATTAAACACTTATTAATTTACAGGGAAGAAATTCTGCAGTTTACTTAATCACAAAGGAAGAGACAGAAGTGTAAAATATTGCACATTTTTAACTAACCTTAACAGTAATATGGCCAGGATTTCAGGGACCAAATTCCTTCTTCAGTTAGAAACTTTTCTTCCATTAAAAACAAAATATAGTGTTTGATTCAGTTTTATAGTTCATTTTGCAACGTTTGTATCAACTTTTGCATTCAATGTCTTAGCTGAGCAGCATGGATACCCCCTCACAAACATGCACATTAACAGGTTCCTGGTATTACCAGGTTAATAACAGGAAGTTATTTCTAACACTTGAGATGAATTCCTGTAATTTTTTTTTTTTTTTTTTTAACCTCTAAAAGATCTGTTCCATAATGATGTTGTCATTATTCCATACACTTCTCCTGAACAATTTTCCTGAAAGTATTTTGTTGTGGATGCCCTTAATATTTGACAAGTGTTCCATAAAATACTACTGTCTCTTTAGAATTTACCATGTTCTTTTCCTGCCTTAACTGCAGACAGAATATAATTCTTTTAGTGGTCTGTATGAATATTCATAAGTGACAAGTACTCTGAGTTCTAAAATATCGGATCGGGAGGTTTTACAATTATTAGATCAGGGTTTTCTCAGTTGTACCCTGGGATTAAAATGTCTTTATTTCAGTGCAGTAACAGAGGAGGAACACAAGATTACAATAGATTTAACAAAAAAGGAGATAACTTTGCATTATTTTTTCATTCTTCTTTCAGTCTCCATCACGAGGATGGAGTCATGCTGTGACATTCTTCTCTGGGTATTGGAACATGAGAATGATATACTCGACTTTGAATGTCTCAAGTTTTGTAACGTATAATAGCTGAGTTTTACTTCTTTCACCCCAGTATTTTGCATTTTGATAGGCAAGTGCCACTTCACCGCTGAGGCCCTTCTGCTGACCTTTAACACAGCAGGTAGCTTCAGCAGTGCAATTATCACTATGGGTTGTGGTGTCCTGGAGGAAGTCAGCATGTGCACATGTATAAACTGGGATATCAAGGATGTAAAAAGCAGAAGGGCACATACCAGGCAAAAGAAGTCATTTGATCATGACAACCCAGTCAAGCCAAAGTCAGAGTGATGGTTGTGTCAGAAATTCTTGCTCAGCCTCCTTCATGCATTTGAGTGAAAACGTCAGAGGCTACAATTAATGTGACCCCATTTTACTTTCTCTTAAACTACTACAATTTCCTGCCCAGAAAGTTCTGCCTGATGGAATACTGATGGAATAACAGGAAAGCAATATACAGGAACGTGATTTACCTGTTTGATGAATAGTTATTAAGTTTGATCCTGGTTTCCAGTTTCACCACTGAAACTGGTTCTTGCACAGGTCATTGTTTCCAAATGTGGGTGCCTAAAGCATAAATAAATATCAGGGTGTTCATCCTTATTGTATAGAACTATCTTGTATGAAAAGACCTCCAGGATTTTACCTTCAATAACAAGAGAACACTGATAATACAACTCTCAGTGAGTTATTACTACGCTGTGTTCAGCAAAGAGCAACAATGTGCACTAATGTAAGTAGAAGACAGCCCACACACGAAAGGTTAAGCAAAACAGACATACATGTCTCACGTACTGTAGTTTTTGCTATTAAACTTCTAGTTATCAATACTGGTGTTGAGGAACTGCTCTCAAAATTTGCTTGAACTGAAAATGCCTTTTATGGCAGAAGCATATGGTACTTTTGCCTTTGTAAATATAACCTAAAAAGCTTATGGGTGTCTTCTTTAATTAGTAGCACCCTTTAGAAGCACACTTGATACACCATCTTTGCTTTTGTTTTCCTGATCTTCCTTATTTCTCTTCACTTGGTGGCTGCTGTTGTCACACAGTTGGCCTTCCCAAGTTACAGCCCCCCTCCAACTTCTTCCTCTTATGTCTCCAAACAAAAGAAAACAGAGCTCTGTTCACTATTTTTTCTTCCCAAGACAAGTTCATGTTTCTTCAACATACTGCAGGAGGACAGTTTATGCTGATTTTGCTGCTTAAATATTATTTTTCATAGTTTCTCTGTTTATTTTTCCAAATGTGCTAAGAGACCTCCCAGTGAGATCCCTTTTTCCCTCTTCACAATCTTCCCCTTCAGAATCTGAATGTTGCTAATATCTCCTGGGTAAAATCCAGCCACTGTGTCCACATCAAGTCAAACTGAATTTACTCCATACTCTGCAGCTGTTCCATCGTCTCCTTATTACAACACAAGATTCTGTTTGTTTTATTTATTTATCATTTCTAAGTACCAGGCTTTCTGGCAAAATGTTGCCAGCTGGAAGTTACATGAAAAATGTTTAGTACAGCTTTAACACATGCTCCAGTATGTGTACACTCATTTCATTCTTGGTAAATCAGCATTTAGGGAATATGGGGAAATAGGCTGTGAAATGCCATCAGCTTGTCCTGAGCTATGGTGCTATTTAATAAAATCTCTAGCAAATTCAAATAGCAGAAACTCTTCCGAGTCATTAGTGCATGCATTTTCTCCTCCCTGGGCTATCAATATCAAAAGCATCTTAAGAAACTATGTCAATGAAAAATGAAGGAAAATAAATAGAAAAAAAATTAATAGGTATTTCTGATGAATAACTATCATCCCTGACTGTGCTAAATCACATTTCTAATCTCTTTATTTTGGGGCATTTATTAGCACTTACTTCCCTCAGTTAAATAAGAATGACATATTATAAATAATGTTTATACCTCTAGGAGTTTATATATAGAATCTTCTGTTCTTCTGTAGCTTTTGCCTCATTCAGAATTAACTAGTCAAGTTTTCTGTTGACAAAATGGCCTAAAATAAAAACAGAATAAATAAATAAATAAATAAATAAATAAAACAGAAATAAGGAATAAAACTATCAGTATCTGTATAGAGATGCTTCGTTTTTGAGGTGTGGGGAGTTACTACATGGGGAGTCTCAAAGATGCCCTCATCATTGCTTGGGGCAACAAGAGTTCCAGTTTCAAGGTCTGCTGCCATGTCCCCATATCAGTTCAACAGAGATCTTTCACAACAAATTACACAAACCCATTAAGAGTAGACTCATCTTCCCAGACAAAATTCAACATTTAGGTTGAATTCCCATCTGTGAATCACAAAAAATCCCCAGGCTTTGGTACCAACCTCAATTTTCAATACCTTTACAGGCTAATCTACATTACATGCATCCATCATTAAGACTTGGAAACAAACAGGAGAAAAATATAAAATGCTGGTGAATATAAAGACCTTTTCACTAGCAATTTCCACTTGATTTTTTCTGAATTTTCTGTACTGCTATGTTAAATATACTGCTCTTTGATAATGTTGAACTATGGCAAAGTTCTACTTCTTCTTTAGTAGGAAGAGTCATTTCCATAGCATTTCTCAGTAATAATACTGTCCACCAGGATCCATTTGGACAAGAACACAGCTGATAATTTGTGATAGTTTGGATCCTCAGAGCTTATACAAATCTAAATAAAAAATGAAACATACGCCATTCACCGATGAATTGGGGATTAAAGCCCACTATGGTCCAAATTTGAGAGTCCAAATAAGAAAAGGAATTAAAATAAATGTAATACATTAATTCCTGGAGCTATCTTAATATATGTCTGATGCATCACTTCAACTGAATTTATAATTCATATTTTTCTTCTTCCATTTCTTTGGTCTTCCTCAACATTGACTCCAATGATTTAAGGATGATTACAGAAGAGCAATATGGAATCAAAGAACTGAGGAAGAAAACAAAAACATGGAGCATTTCAAATGTATATAAGCCAAAAATGACCACTCTAACACACAAACTAATTTTTAGCTACTTATATAATAATCAGTATGTGATGAAGATTCAGGACAGTTTGAATCAATCCACAAAAGAATTCATAACAATGTGAATAACTAATCAA
>JAREIS010000052.1:1257500-1265000 GCA_030060385.1 Muscicapa striata striata
GGTAAATTACAAACTACTACATGGTCTTTGGTGTGCCACCTACATAACATTCAACTATTACTTTGCAAAGAAACATTGATGTAAGAAAGGAAAAAATATTGGGGATATTTTATACATGATATCTTACTATAAAAATCATATGACTGAGTTTATAGCACTTACCTAAGAGCCTGATGTCATCTTCTCAATTCATTAATACAGAAATCAGGACTGCACTAAAGAGTCTGTGCTAAAGGAACAAATCCAAGATCATCTTATGAGAATAGAATTAGAAAGATTAAGAAAGTAATATGATTTTTCTTCTTAAATAGGAGTAATTTCAAAGCAGCTGTTAACACTTTCATGTCTGAAACTTCTTTACTGGCACAAGGGACAGCTAAAGGAATCAGACATATTCAAAGACGATTTAATGTAGCTGTAAGTCTGACACCGCTGCTGATACAATTTAATTGAGAACTAATTAGAACTAAGAAGGCTAGTTATTTTGTCAACTGCACATGTGTTAGTTCCAGTCATTTTTAATCCAATGTAACAAAGATAAAAAGTCTAACTTACTTTGTTTAGTTAATAACATTAGGCCAGAAGGATCACCTAGTCATTTCGTGTTACCCAATACATTGCTAATATAAACAATGTTTAATTACAGTGACTACTTACTCCCATGAAATGACCAATTAGAACATTTGCTGATTCTACATGTTCACTGCTAGAAACATTTCCACAGGCTTTCTCTGAGTTGTACTCATAAATTCTACCTCAGCTGGTATCAAGTATAAGAGCAGAATATGAGAGGAAAAGTTTTTAAGCAGCACAAAGGACATTTAAATTCTGAGACAGTTTCCATGCAAAAATACATCAAATTAAAATATACTTTTTAATATTCCCTAGGAGTATGTAATATTGCACATTTATATGCTATTCTTGCTGAATCAAGCAGATCATATGGTGTATTCAAGACTCATATGATAAAGAAGGCATATGTTGGCATTTTAGTATTTAGACCAACAAATATAGAGTGATTTGAATTCGCTTACAAAGCTGATTTATTGACTACAATCTGTACCTGGTATGAATTATGCCAGAGTAGTGTCTTATTTATTTTTGTTACTTTACCGATGAGGCAATAACTGTCTCCTGAAATACAAGTCCAGCATGTACCAATGTTTTGTAAAGTGGCAAAATCTGGCAATGATATTGACAGCATGTGTAAACTCAAATTAAAATCAAAATAGAAAAATACAATAAATGATAACAAACTCTTCCTTGTCCAAAGAAAAATGTCTGACACCGTAAAAATTGCTTTTTAATGATTGAATTATTATCCTTTAAGTAATCATCCTGAAAAATTTGCTAGTTATGTTAAAGTAAATAACAGTACATCAGTATGTGCATTGCCAAATCTAATTAACACAGAGTATTAGAAATACTGGAAACAATGAGACATAGTTATCTAGACAACTTATATAAAGGAAATTAATTTACAAAGATTGCAATCAATGCATATATCACAGCCAAATAAAAATTGGACAGTGCAAAAGTGTCTGGAAGTATTGGTGTTATCAGTTGTTTGTTCTGCAGGTGTCTAAAATGCCTGGCTGTTGCACGTGTCAGTGCAAAGGCTCAATCCTTCTCTCACTTCAGTGAGCTCAAATGTTGGCCCTCAGGTCAGCATTATAGTGTCAGGTACTTTTCTTATTCTTCTTAGGCAATACCCTAAACAATATTAATCTACTTACATGAAAGTTTTTCCTTTGAATAAAAGGCAGCATGATAATCTGTATGTCTGATCACTAGAATCTGAGAGAATTAAAATGTAACTTAAAACTCACATCATGTAAATAGTTACAATATGCTAAAAGTTAAAACAAAAATTGACAAATTAAATTAATTGTGTATGCTGACTGTGTGCTACATTGTCTTGTGCAGGATATTTTAAAGTAATATATATTATAAAATTTGTTTTATTGTAGTAATATTAATAAAAGAAAGTAATTAAAAGATGCCTGTTTTTTTCCTAGAAGAAAAGAAAGAGCTAGAATTTTTTAAACTATCCAGAGAAGAATCAAAGCTTTTATATAGAAAACAATTCCTTGAGCTGAATTGCAATAAATCAATAAGATGGTTATTTTCAATAGGTAATAATTGTCTTTATATAAACCAAAAATATTGTTTGGGATGATTAATATATAATGCCACATAATGCATTTGGGAGTGTCAATGCATAATTCTTAGTTCTAATGTTATTATGTAATTGAGAGAACATGTTCATTTGCCCTAATAACTACTAAGATGCACTTAATAAAATGAAATGTAATAATACTTGCAATTTAATCTATTCATGGAAGTAATTTTAAAAGTCTAGCATTCTCCTTAATGTGGATAACATTCATAATTTATAAAGTGTTGTGATGCAGAATTGACAATGCCATTGTTTTTTACACTTTGAGATGAATCTGCAGGCTTCATTATCTGCATACCAACCTCAGGATTATCAAGGGCAAACAAAAGATAATTAACACCAGAAACTGGCAAATGCAGGAGATACTGAGTGAGGTTTTTTCATTTAATGTAGAATCTTTGAAAACTGGGAGATGGAATAACAGTTCAAAATCTGTTTTTTTTTTTTTTTCCTTTGCAGAAAGCTATTCCAGTATGTTTCCTTTCCTACATTTTAAATATCATGGTTTTTTTGCTATAAAATTATATTGCCATGTTCAGCCTTAGATACATACAGTAAATGAATGTGTTCAGATGAGTATTTTTTTCCAAAGTACTGTTTGTTTTCTGTGGTGGTTTTTTCATCTAGAACAGTAGATGGGTAACTATGGTATACATTTTCAAATTCTATAGCTTCACTTGCCCACAGCAAATCTGTAAATAAATCACTTAACTTCTCCTTGCCTCATTGTGTCACTCTTTAAGGATGAAAACTTTTACTACAAAATTTGATTATTGAATAAGATACATTTTTATGTTAATAGCATGTAGGAAAAAGTATGTGAGACTGCCTTGGGCATTTTTATATGTACTCACAGCAGAGCAATAAAGGTTTACTAAATGCTGATATAGATCCAGGAGAGTATATTTCAATCCATAAGAATCACTGACACATTTCTTTTTAGTTTTTTGAACAAGAAGTCCTGACTATGATTCTGCATTGCATTCAAAAATATTTGCCACATAACTAATAATTTCAGAAATTAACCATTGAAGATCCTCCACACAGAGAATCTTTTGAATGCAAGGCAAAGGAGCATTATATGGTTAGACTCTAATCTGTGAATGAACAAACTTCTACAAAAGGTCCAGGCAAAGTCATTTTACAAATGGAAATGCAGGAAAATGACATGCAGAGTTTTACACAACTTACAGATGTTGATGACAGTCTAACTCCCCACTAAGCAGTCCTTATTACAGGGGAATGTGATTATTAACCTAAGAGCTATCCATGAAAGATTCAAACATTTGTGCTTAAAGATCTTGGTGTTTTACCATACCTTCACTTTTTACTATTTAGAATCGGAAATGCCTTTTAAGTAACTAATCCAAAATGAAATACAATCAGTAGGAGCTTGTTTTCCACCCAGCACAGAGGGCTGAGAGCACTCTTATACAGGGATGATGGTTACACTTTAGGATTTGAGCTGCAGGATAACTTGATGAATCTTGTTCTCTTCCAGAAGGTCTGATGCCAGTTATGATGGTTCCTTCATTATCAGGTTTGTCCCTTATTCCTACTTAGCAAACCTTTTTCCTCTTGGTCCTGATTCACCCTGGACAGGGACAGGCACCAGAAGGTGAATGGAACAGGGAAAGCTGTATGAACACACTGGACCCCCAGAGACAGGGAGAGGCTGAGACTGAAGCTGGGGGCTTGGATATCCAGAAAAGTATTAAAGTGCTTGAAATACCACAGCAACTACATGGTGGATGATCAGTTCAAATGAGTGAACAGCATGCTCTTGAGCATGCACACTTTAAATGTGGAAAGAAGAGACTGTCCCACCAGGCTCAGCCTCACCTCGAGTACTCTGCACTGCTTTGGACAACATAATACATTAAAATGTGCCCAAAGGAGGGCAACAAAGATGCCAAAGTCATGCCCTCTAACCCCTTTGGCATGACTTAGGAGGAGCAGATGGGGATATTTTGTTCAGCTGAGGGAAGAGTGATCTCATCGCTGTCTACTAGCTCCTCATGAGCTCTTCTTTCTGGTATCCAGTGATGGAAAGTGTTAAAGCTACATAAGGAGAAATTTAGCGTGGATAACATGAAAAATTTATTCACTGAGAGGGTGGCCAAAGATTGGAACAAGCTCTTGAAGAGCTTGGTCATGGTCCCAAGGATCCAGTTGGTGTTCAAAAGTGGTTTGAATGATGCTCAGCTTCATGGTTTGTATTTTTTTATGTGTTTTAACTTTTACGTTGCCCTGTATGGAGGCAGGATTTGGAATCAATGATCATCATGGGTGCCTCCCAATTCTGGACACTCAAGGAATCAATGACTCTAAGTACTGGGACTCTCAGGCACTGAGCTGTCATTCTTTGACTAGTTGTCGTTCTAGTTTCTAGATACTTTTGAAAAATAGAGCTCCAAACTTTTCCTATGCTCAGCAGGAAGCTTTGAAATGTAGAAGTGAAGAATCAAGATGCTAAAGCTCATAAGTACTATGGTGATCTAAAAAAAAATTATTATTAAAATTCCTTTTTTAAGGACATTGGCTTCAGTTCTACTATTATTTGTATAAAAGGTTTTTAACCTAAGGTCTTTAAATTAAATATACCATGGCTGGAAAAGAGACCATGTCCCTTTGAACTAATAGAGAATATCAGTTCCCTCACATAAATTTATTTATTTAAAAGCCCCTGTCCTTTCATTGAATTCATCTTCTATTTAACTCCCCTTCCCCTGAAAGAAAATAAGGTATATCCTCTACTCTCTGCAGATTACTGTAAATACATTTTATAGAGTATGATTCCTTTTTTAATTACACACAGGAAAACACAATCAAAGTAGTAGGTGCAGCTTGATTACCAGGTGACACAGTAAAAAACACAGTAAAAAGCACACCATGCCAAATGGGGTAGTGGGCAGCAGTGGGGTCTGTTACAATCACTGAACCCACCCCACCATGAACTCACCCCTGCCTCCTGAAGCAGGAGAGGAAGCCTCTGCTTACAAAGTCCAGAGGACATATGGAGCCAGAGTAGATAATGTAGAGCTTCTCCATTACAGAGATATTTCTGTAAAGTCTGTCTTTCATGCTTTATTCTTCCAACATCTACTAGGACTACCAGTAATAAAAATAACAATTAAATAATAGAACAATAACAATGGAACGTGTTTGCTAATCTTCACATTTATTATCTAACTTTTTTCTGAAAAGTTTTCTTTGGACCTATCATCCACAATATTCCAAAGATCTTTTAAGCATCTGTGGTGTTCATATTATTATTTTAAGAGATTAATATAGACCAGGATTTTCAGAAATCTGTAGTAAATAACAAGAAATACTTAATGCTTAGAAGCTGGAGTGAGTGAGAGGAGCATACACTCTCCTTATTTATATGTTTTTATATTTTACATTATATTTAACAAAATATCATTTTTATGTAGTTGTATTTTCTACACATTTAGTTTACCAGGATATATGTTTTGAAAATGTGCGTGCCTCTTTCTGGAATGGTGCAGTAGTTGCATGACACAGCAGTATCTGGTCCTCTGTGCAAAACTCCCACCTGTATTAATGGAAATTTATGATGAAGTGAGAAAACTACAGGTAATTATATAATAAAATGCAGATATGAAAAAGTGTTAACTGCAGAACACTAACAAAAATAGTTTTGTGTACATGTGCCTATGAAAAAGACAAAAGTTTGTCAAAATTTGAAAAACTATAGTGGAGATTACTAGATTAGAGTTGAGATTACTACTTTTTGTTTTGCCTGATGACTTTTCTAAGATAATGTAAAACAACTTTTTCTGCCACTGAGTCCCTGTCATTTAAGGTAACCTTCCAGTTTGGTGAACTGATTGAGCCGTATATAAAGTCTCACATGCTATGATTTATGGTATAATTTGGGATTGGCTACATTCATTTCTGAAAATAACCACATACTAAAGCATTAGAATACACCTTCAGGAGGGACCTATATTCATTTTACTGTGACAGTTCCAAATCTATATTCCCTGTATGGATGTAAACTTCAGAGTGACAGAGCTTCACCAGGACTAAAGGAGCTTCCACAAACAGAGTGCCTGTGGAAAGAATGACTTTCAGGTGATATATGAGGGATAATGAGCTCCTTATACATCTATACACCTAGCAATTTTTTGAGAATTCTTGGAAGAAGGCAGAGAAGGTTTGAGAAGATTGCCAATAAATCCTTAAATTTACAATAAACAACTTCAAGTGTATCAAAAGGATTAAATGTATCATTCATTGGATACAGGTTGATTTTTCTTCCTTACAGGCATATCTATGAAAGCACATTTACCACAAAATGTGCACCCCTAAACTTATTGCCTGAGGATGAAATAATAGTAGATGATAACTATTCCAAAACAACCCTGCCTTTGTGCTACATTTAAACTCAGTGGTCACCCTCTAGCATTAAACAAATAAAGAGTTTTCTATTTCAAGTTGTACTGTATGTGGTAAGTAAGCACCAAAATCTCAACATTACCTCCTAAAATTCAACTTCTATCTAAAGTGATTAGAAGAATGATGAATATAGTGTCAAAGTCTTTCAGCACCTCAGAAGTCCAATCTAACACCTGCATAATGCCAACAAAATGGAAATTATTAGAGGTTTTGTTCCTTTGTCCCCTAAAGATGCTACAGGTGCTTTCTTGGCTGGACACTTGCCCCATGCTATGTTGTAGCTGCTTAAGCAACCCTTCAGATTCTGCTTTCTGTCTTTAGTTTTCTTAGAACACATATGTAGTGTGGGATCAGCTTCAATATTTGGTTCTCCTTGTGTTGCAATTAACAACAGATGAGAATCAGAAATTAAGAGATACTTTTTCTTTGATTGTCCTGGATGAGATTATGCTTCTGGCTCTTCAATGGTAAGACTTACTGCTTGAATAATAGCAATATGTGCCAGATTTCCAAAACTGCCTACCTGATGGCCATAACTGCCAAATATATGCAGAAACTGCAGGAGCAAAGAAGTGGGTAGGTAATCTGCCTGTGTGTGCAATTACAGTAGCAGTTGTTCATACACTTTGCATGAATGTAGTTTTATGTATGCAATTATGGAAATCAAAGCCTAAGCTTGTACTGACAAATGTAGATACTTCCCCAACTGAAGGTAATGCCAGCTTTACACTCCACTTCCAACTGACTGAAGAGCTTTGAAACCTCTTTTGCTACATTGATTCTTCTAGCTGTCCATGCACACTGCGTCTTATATTATTATTCAATTCATCTACAGTTGCAGGGGCCAAAGTGGATCTCTAGAGAGAGGGAAAATAATTGTCCATGCTTATAGTCAT
>JAREIS010000052.1:1270000-1595000 GCA_030060385.1 Muscicapa striata striata
CAGAATTAAAGTTTCTTCCTCCTCTTTATTTTTTTCCCCTCTGTCCCCTGTCTCGACCGGTAAATAAAGCTCATTTTCTCGTCATTGCAGAAAGTTGCTGCCGTTCTAGAATGGAACCCGGGCTTACCTAGTTTGGCAGGGTATGCAAAGTAGGATTGGCTGGATCAATTAGAGAATTATCTATTTATGAAATGTCTAGCTGCAATGGAAAGAGCTGGTACAATTATGAACTGTTGTCTTGACAACTGGGAAGGACTGATTGGATCATTTTATCAGTAGGGTTGCTGATTTCAAAAGCAAACTGCCAAAAATAGTAAGGGGCTTGGGCTTCAAAAAAAAAAAAGGAAATTTTTTTTTTCTTCTCTGTCTTAGCTAGTAGGGAAAAATGTAAAGGGGGTGGGGAGTAGGAAAAGGGTCTCGCCAGGAAAGGTCCGTGATGCAGATTTATTGGCAAAAAGCCAGAGTTGCTATTGTAAATTTCTTCGCCGGTTTCAATGTCAACCCAAGCTCGTATTTGAACCCGGAATCAGGGCAAAAGCATTATCACTCTGTCACTTTGTTGCCAGAAGTGGATTTTTTTTTTTTTTTTTGCTAATATTTTACTGTTACATCTGACAGGATTTCACATTTTCTGTAGCCCGCCTTTAGTACGTTGAACTGCCAGACAGAGAAATTAATACCCTGAGTGACTGTATTTTAATTAAGCAATTTCATGCAAATTACAAATTTTAGATTGCCAAATAATATATTGCACAAAAATTGTAGGCTGGCTGATCTGATATGCATGGAGTATTACTCTTCCAGGCGCTGTGCATACATGGGAAAATGAACAAAAATGCTAATTTCCAATCTACTATGCAAACGGTAAAAGATGCCTATTTAGATACATATGCTTTCCTTAGGAAGGGTAAACAGTTCTTTAATTTAATATAGCTGACACTTGAAGATGTGTTTTTCTCTTTTACAAAGATAATTTTTGCATTGAACAAGTAAATGAGAATTCGAGTAGAAAACATCTTGTTAATGGCGACTAATAAAAACTAATATTGCATGCAATATAATGATATTAAACCTTGTAACTGGTACATAAAGCAAGATAATTCCTATTGTTGCTCTGTCAATGAACATCAAATGCGCTCGCATATTAAACACATACTGTCCGACCGGGGATGCTGTTAACCCTGTGTGTGGCCGGTTACCGAGCACCTGGAAGGGTCGAACGTGACACGCTTTGAGCAGCCCGGACGGGCACTCGCCGCTCTCGGCTGCCGCAGAGAAAGACGAGGAGCGGGGTTTTCCCGCGGGCGGAGCAGCGGGTGGCGCGGGGCCGGTGCCCCCGGGCCCGGTCAGGGCGGGCGGGACCCGCTCCCCGCCAGCGCCCGGGCCCGGTCAGAGCGGGCGGGACCCGCTCCCCGGCAGCGCCCGGGAGCCCGGTGCGAGTGGGACCCGCTCCCCGGCAGCGCCAGGGCCCGGTGCGGGTGGGACCCGCTCCCCGGCAGCGCCCGGGCCCGGTGCGGGCGGGACCCGCGGCAGCGCCCGCCAGCGCCCGGGACCCGCTCCCCGGCAGCGCCAGGGCCGGTGCGGGCGGGACCCGCCCGGGCCCGGCAGCGCCGGGGCCCGGTGCGAGTGGGACCCGCTCCCCGGCAGCGCCCGGGCCCGGTGCGGGCGGGACTCCCCGGCGCCAGGGCCCGGCAGCGCCAGGGCCAGGGCCCGGTGCGAGTGGGACCGGCTCCCCGGCAGCGCCCGGGCCCGGTGCGAGTGGGACCCGCTCCCCGGCAGCGCCAGGGCCCGGTGCGGGCGGGACCCGCTCCCCGGCAGCGCCAGGGCCCGGTGCGGGCGGAGCAGCGGGACTCTCCCGGCAGCGCCCGGGCCCGGTGCGGGCGGGACCCGCTCCCCGGCACTCCCAGGCCCGGTGTCCCCGGGCTCCCCCGGCAGTGCCCGCCGCTCCCGGCCCGCGGCTGCCGGGCACGGGGCCTCTGCGGGCGGCCATGCCCCGCAGGCCGCATCCCCCGCTCCCCGCACACGATACCCGCGGTGTGTCTGCCCGCCACCGCAACTTGGCGAGTGCGGGCTGGGGGCTCTGCCCGGGGCCAGCAGCACAGAGGGACGGCCCGCGAGGGAGCTCCTCCCGGGGCTCTGGCGCTCTCTCAGAGGGTGATTCGAGGAATAAGCAGCTACGGTTCCACAAAGCCTCTTAAGATAAAACTTGGTATGAGCCCTGGCACCCTCTCCTGAGCCTGTTATCACCGGGGCTACTCACTCGGGTTGAACCACCAGTGTTTGTCCTTGGTTTTGCTTTCTATTTTAACGACTTGATTTCCCAACACCGTGAATAAACTTCATCCCTTCTGCAGGAATCAGTTGAGGCTTCCCTGATCTGTACACAGTTAACCTGGTTGCAAATTTAGCAGTCCCAAGTACAGTACTTACAATCTTATCTCAAGTGGGTGTATATACACTAGAAACTCCTGAGCATGTTAGCCACATTCAGTGAGTAAGTAGGCTGAACACAACAGATTTGTGGCATAGAGGGCTGATCTGAATTTTAACCACACTGTAGTTAATGTTTTTCCCTCTTTATACTTTTTCGACATTTTTTTTTCCTCTGGGGTAATGGGTGGGAAACAGATTAAATAACACACACACACAATTGCAAAGTCGAGGTACTTTATCCATCCACTAGTTCTAGTGTATGCTAAATGTCTTCTCTTTTTTTTTTACCCTCCAGATGTAAACAGTGAGTTCAGGCTTTGTGTAAGACTCCAGTTGCTCTTTTCACTGGAAAGGGAGGATTGGTTGTTGGGGTAATGCATTATTCACTCTTGGCTGGGTATGTTTTACTTTACAAGACTTCTGGTGCTGCTGTTGTTGCTAAGTCCTTCCTAATTTAAATCAGATTTGGATTTAGGTTCTCTGAGATTCTTATTTATGTTCCATGATAATAAAAGAATTATTTATTGCCATTTTCATT
This sequence comes from Muscicapa striata striata, assembly GCA_030060385.1. Taxonomy (NCBI): domain Eukaryota; kingdom Metazoa; phylum Chordata; class Aves; order Passeriformes; family Muscicapidae; genus Muscicapa; species Muscicapa striata. The sequence continues at coordinate 1,272,972 of JAREIS010000052.1, forward strand.
CCCTGAAATTCAAGAAAACAATACAGACATCTGTGTTATTTTTGTACTTAAGTAATTACAGAATTTGAGCGCATTTTTATGTGAGAATTTAGTGAAAGTGTCAGTGTGCCTTTAGTAATTTATGACAAAGATGTATTTCAGATTGTTGGAGGTAGGCAAAGTCCAGATGTGCCCATATTAAAATAGTATTTTTCTGCCTTACAGAACATGAGGGTAGGATATGTGAATGTAATTTGTAAACAGTGTCAGCAAAAGCTGAGTTGTATTTTCAGTAACACCAAGTGTTCATCCATATTAGGGCAAGCATATTAGCTCCTGAAAGAAGTATTTGTTCCTGAATCATCACACACACACATTCGTGTGGATTTTTGGGGTTTTATTGTCCAAATTCAGTTTCACTGCAGTGATTCATACTCTTTCTCTGCTTGCAGAGCAAAAGAAATTAACCAGAGCTTTCTAAGAGAACTTTCCATGAACATCACTGGAGAATCTGCTTAAAAACTGATGGTATCATGTGGCCAATGGAAAGAAGTCTATGAATGTAGAGAAATATCTGGATAAACTATAGTATCATCTTTAAAAAAACAACAACCATCAAGCAGTTTTGCTCTGTCGAACAGTTCCTTGCAAATAACATAATCAAAATATCTTGGCAATTTTCTTTGGAAATGTTTTTCTGTTTGTTTATTTTTACTCAATAAAACAGTTTCATTTTGGGTCATATAATATTCTGGAAATTTCTCCACCAGCTGTCAAGCAGTTTGTTGGAATGATTTCTGTTTCATTATTCAACCAGCTTGAAGGTTTTCACTCTTGTGGTATTTGGCAGGGCAAATATTTTCAATACCTGCAACTGACCATCTTATTAACTGTGAAAAATTTCACTTGAACAATAAAGAGTGTTCTGCCAAAGAATCACAGCAAGTTATTCCAAAATACATTACTCAATCAAAAATCTTGGGCAGCATTCATATGACCTTTGCCTGCTTTCAAAATGTTGCATTTTTTTTCCTCCAGAATCCTCTATTGAGTAATATGGGTTGTTTTTGGAAAGGCAACGTGAGTTTCAGTAAAGCAGTTATTATACTTGGGGTAATGATATTCAAAGGGACTCACCTTGCAACTTTTACACTCACAAGCAGTTAACTGTTACTTATACAAACTACTTGTATGTATAAGGTTTGCAGGGTCATACTCAAAGGCCCCAGATAAGACAAAAGCATTTAAAAATAGAAATTAGGTATATGTCTTTCGCTGAATAGAGCTGGAGTTCTGATCTGGGGCTATAACTGACAGGGTGGTGGATGGTCTTAGAGTTCAAGGCTTTTGTAGGAGTCCTGCTTTATGTTTTCAATGCCAAAAGAACAAAGTATTTGGAAATAGGGGATATGTGAGGAACAAGAAGATAGAAATTTATTAAAAGGTGAATACAGGAGAGTAATAAGGACATTACCTCCAGGTCTTTCAGGTAGACTTCTCCAGGGTAGAGGAAAGCTGACAAAGATGCTAAGCCTCTTGTTCAGCTCCTATACACTAGAATTTCTTACAAGGATATTTTTGCCATGGACATCAGGGTTTTCCACAGAAATTAATTTGTTTGTCAAAACTTTCCCTAGGACAGCATCTTAGTTTCTGGGGAGGATTTCAGGACTGGAATAGAAAGAGCCTTTCATCATAGCACTTTGCTATAGGCAGACCAGTGCACCATCTGATCTGCAGATGCCCTAATCCCCATTGACTAATCTGTGCTGCACTCTCCCTCTTTCTTTTTTCTATTTTTTTGTTAATGGGAAACAAATTTTCAGATAATTTCAAATGTTTCATGCAGAGGAATTCCTACTTTCCTGCCAGCCTTTCATATATGACTTAGAAATCTGAAGGAGCTTCATGCTTACATAAAAGGTCCCCAAAAGGGCAAGATTTGGCCACTGGGAAGTCAACAAAATACTTTGTTTTTTTAATTATTAAGTTGCTCAAAGTTTAACAAATTTGGATACAGCTTTTTACAAATTGATAATAAACAAAAAACCAAACCAAACCAAAAAACATCAAAACACCAAAATGAAAGACAAGCATGAATTTCTCCTGTATTACAGAAACAGTTTGCACCATTAGGTCAATATTTCAGATCTGTTATCCAGGGATGTATTACTTAGCCATGAACACTCATTCAGAACTGCAATGAGGCATAGCAGTGTATCAAACTTGACTGCATCCTTGGATAATTTGTAAATGACAGAAGAGCAATCAAAAAAAGGCAATTAATTTTTTCCTCTTTCAATTCAAAAGGTAACTCTCACTCTTTGAGCACATAGCCTACATTACTGAAGAGTTCTCTTGTGCCACCTAAGTAGGAAAACAAATAAGAACTAACTTTTTCCTCTCCAGCAGGGACTCAGACTGATGTATATTTACTGTGTTAAAAAAGCAAATGTTTATATAGTTGCATAGATTTTGAATAAAATTCAGTTGTGGTGGAAGTTATTGCATCCCCGGATGACGTCAATAGAGAGACACTTCTCACCTTGTCTTTTATATCTGTCTTTAAGAGCTAAATAAACAAAAAATCCTGTTAGGGATTATAAACAACCAGGAGGATATTGGTGGATGGAGAAAACTTGGTGTGAGCTGTATTAGCTCAAAGTGTGTCTTTAATCATGCACTGGAACATAGATAGAAACTTCTTCCTGGAACACTTATCTGGAAACATGGTAAGAGGCACAGGCTGTTGCCATTGTTTCCAAAATACAGGATGCCCAGTGGGAGAGTGCCTCAGCCCTAGGAAGCCCAGTAGCATCTTCTTGGCATTAGAAGATCTCCCTTAATTATGCTAAAGGGAGAGTTTCTGAAACTAGAGATCTCCCTGGCGTGGCTCCTTCTGGGCATCCCTCCACTTTGGGGAAGGTGAAACATGATCCCCATGGATGACAGCATTCCTCCAAGCGGATTGCAAAAGCTGCCCTGCCTCTTAGGCCATGAAATGGCTGGAAGCCTTGGAAGGGATGCAAACCAGGGAGCAATAAAAATCTGACTAAGCTTCACATCTAGGCTGCCAGGTAGGAGGGGACTCTTTGGAACTCATGCTCAGAAGGAAGAGACAAGGGATGACTGGGTTTTTCCTCTCTTTGCTGCAAGTACAGGTTGCCAGTGAGTGCTATCTTTCTTGAAGTCATCTTGCAGCCATCTGGCTGAAATACTGTAGGGTTTGGGGGTTTTTCCACATTTACTGGCTTGTAGTCATTCTGAAGCATCAACACCATTTCCTTTTGTTCAGCTATTTGTTTCTTATTCAGCAAGGCCAATGCTGGAAATCGTGTTCATGCAGATTTTCCTTCTGCTTTGATATCATCATTCAAAGTTCCACTCTGATGAAATTAAAAAAATTGGACAGACCATCCACTAAAGACATGCATTTGTATGCATTTTGAGACATAATTCATGGCACCATGTGAAATTACCCTTACCACAAAGATGATTCACTGCTGTGGGAAATAAATACCAATGCTCAAAAATATCTTTCCTGACTTGTGGAGAAGTAACTCCAGGCCCTGAAAATTCCTTCTCATCACACTGTACAAAAGGGGGCATTATGTTAGTGATATGACTTTGGGTCTAGGTGAGAGGGGGGAAAAGGAAAGACGGATTGTTGTAATAAGGATCTAACATATAACACCTGCACATGCACAAGTCCTGCACCTACAAGCGCAGAGGTAGGTGACTGAGAGAGGAGCACTTATTTGGGCAGTGAAGACAGAGGTTGGGGAAAAATGATCTGTTTGCAGCAAATCCCATGGCAAAGCAAGATACCACTATTGATGCTATTACTGATTAAACACTGTCAGCTCCTCTGCACATTCCAGGTAATTTCAGTGGCTCTATGGTAAGGCCATAGGTCTGAGAATTTCAAAGAAATAGTGCTGCAGTAAGACTCACTGTTTGGAGACCATCAAAATATATGTGTTTTCACAGATATAATTTATTTTTCTGTTTTAAATTTTTCTCTGCATTTCCATTGTCTAAATAAATAATTATATATATATATATATTAAAGTGATAAAAAGGAGAAGGAAAGAACAAAAAGATGTGGAAAAAAAGGTGGGGGCAAGAAGATGACCACCTGCACTTTTTATATCGCCATTGCTGTTGAAAACAACAGCATTTGGTATCACACAGAACATTTCTGTCATTATGTTTTTCACCGTACTTACTGTTTCTGAAAAATGTTTCAGATTAAAATGTCAGTGTTTGTGCTCAACTGGGCCCAAGTCTATGGGTTTAGAAGTATTTTTCCATGGATTCCTGATCTCCACACATTCTTCATTCTGCACGGCTGCAAGTCATGCCTCATGAAGGTGAGAATGTGGCATAACTATGCAGACTTTAAACCACAGTTTCTTTCTGGTATGCTTTTCAGTTTTATGTATTGCCAAATGTATGGCCAAATTCTAGTTGCTTTAGTTGGTTCCATAGGTTGACATAACCTGACTAAGGGAAATCAACAGAACTCCGACTTCAAATTAAAATATACACTCTTTCAAGCACAATTGTATTAACAAAAGCTGAAATAATATGTTTGATCCATTCAGGTGACTTTAGCAGAAAGTTCCCTTTATATTATTTTCTAATTAATATATTATTTATATTTAATTAAAATATTTAAGAAAATATGTTACTGATATATATAACATTTATATTAAAATGAAAGTTTCAAGATGTTTAAAAATTCAATCAGAGAATAATATATTATGATGAAAAGCAGAGTTCCTAATGACTTTTTTATTTTAAAACCTTGTGTAACCATATAGCATTTGATGAAGCAAGTTATTTCTGCCAATACTGCAGAGTACTGATGCAGCTACTGTTGCAAGCAAAGTGGAATGTTTTCAGAGCTAAAACCTTGTCACTTATCAGTGTTTCTGTTGGTATATAAACTTCAGTCATTTCTGTGATGAGAAACAAAAGACAAAATATGGAGTATTTTTAAAGTATACCAACGAGTTTTTAAAACAGAAATCTGTTATAACTTTGCAATGCTACATTATTTTATAGCCTTTAAAAATGGTCATTTTATTAGTAACACCTTAAACATAATTTTTGTAAATGAATGGAATCAATATCAAACAAAATGAGATTTCATATGACTCTTTCATTTCTCTGTTTATGTTTGAGTCTTCATTGCTTTTTACTTTTTTAGTTTCTGATCAGTTTCCCCAATGCTTTCCTCAATTTTGGGAATGAATGTTAAAATAATTTCATATTTAATTAAATTATAAAGCCCCAGTTAGAACCTAACACCTGATAAAGAGAATCTAAATAAAGCAGTTATTGCTCAAAGGTAATTTTAACGTATTTCTCATGAAATAGATGATGGTGTATTTTTTGCTGGCTTTCAGTGCAAATCTTTTGCATCATCACAAAGTAAAACAATATATCTTTAAGATTCATTTGTGCTATGAATTGTTAAATTGTTATTTTCATTTGGTTTTATTTTGTGCCTTTTGAACATCTTTGCTGCAACAAGTTGTCACTGCTGTTTGTCCCAGGAGCAGTAATTGCAAAACAGATAAGGAAATCACCTGTTATACCTCACCTACACACTGTTCATGTGCACTTTCCTAGTTTATGAATTAAACTCAATCCTGTATATTCTCTGTGGGAACTCTCCAATCATTTTGAGCCCTTCTTCACTACACACACCAATGGCCTTAGCTCAGTTCCCTTCGCTGCTCCTGTGCTACCTGAAAATGAGTGCTATTCTTCTGAATTCCTCCCTGTGTCACATATGACACTTCACAAATCCCACTGATCTTTCAGCTTTTTTGGTCACAGACACAGATTTTGGACACAGACACATCTTTCTTTCACAGGTCACAGGATTTTGAGCTTCTCCTTCATTGAAATCACTTCACAGAAATACCTTGTCACAAAGACAGGATGGCCACACTTTTTTCTCACTCTGCCTCCAGTTCCTCCTTGTGGCCTTTTACTGTGGTCTCTGAAGCAGTGCCTGAGCTGGATGTGGACATTTACATGGAAGGTGAACATTTGCTCCTGTTCTTTGCTAAAAATTTTTTTAGGCCACTGAAATTTCAACTCAAGACCCCTCTTCTGCTCTCATGAGTTTTCTGTGTAGGTGGGATCTCACTCTGAGGCTACAAGGCATCTTTTCCTCTGAGATGTGGAAGAACCTTTGTGTTCATTCTGCCCAACTTTCACACTGCCCACTACACTGATGAAGCAAAGAGAGGACAGAACCTGCCATGAAAAGTTTCTTCATGTTTATCTTTACTTCATTTGTAGCTGGCCTTGAGTGATAGGAGGTGAACAACTTCTGGCTCAGAGAGGTCACTGCAGGATATAATGAACTCTCTCCATTGGGAAAAGGGAAGAGATTTTCTCTAAAGCTGCCGACATTACACCTACTTTGTAGAAAAAGAGGGCTTTACTCTATGATGCTGCATTACCACCCCTTCAATAAAATTTGAAAATCTGCAAACTTTCTAATCCTTGCACAAGCATTTAGCCATGAGGTTTTTACTGCTACTAATAGGAGTCTTTCAGCTAAATCTCTGCATATCTCCGTAATTACCTACACAAGAAGTAATGTTCTGTAATACCATTCAATCTCTATTTTCATGTCATGCCACAGTCTAATATTCCTCAGTCCATGGCAAATATGCCTTCAGAAAATAGCCTGAGATAGGACAAAATAAGATCCAGTTCAAGCGAGAAGCACTCAGTGAAACAGAATCCTAGTGAATGTCTAGTGACTTGATAAGCCAGACCATAAGGATATAAAAAGTGAAGGGATGGTTTGTGCCAGATACAGTCTCTGGGTGAAAGATTTGGTTCTCAGAACCCATGAGAAAAAGAGCATGTTCTATTCATTGAATGGAACAAAGAAAAGCCAAGATATTTGAAATAAAAGAGAAACTATTTGAACTATACCCTCACTTTATCTCCAATCAAACTTACCACTGGATGTCTATATAACAAACCCAAAAACACACAGAAAAGTAAAATGTTCAGCCAAAATCAGAGAAGCAGCTGATAGGAAGGACACTGATTTGCAATGTTCCTTCAGTCTCACAGAGCTCTCTACATTGCAGGGGATATTACCATGGGCTTCAAAAACTAGAGAGCAGTTTTTTTAGTTCCAAGGTCTCCATAACTTTCCTTGTTTCATATGGGATACAAGAAGCAAGATGACATTTGTTCTAAAATGATTGACTGAGGATTTCACTAGAGGTCTTTGGCAATTGACCTTCTGAGAGAAAAGCAGAGAGATTTGAAATGACAGAGCAGGAAAGCTTTTTCTACCCATCATCCAGTTACACTGGACTGCCTATGAGTGGTGAAACATAGGTAAAACAACTTAATAGTTTACAGGAAATTTATGAGTCAGAAAAGTTGCTTTAACTGTACATGAATGGCCTTTAAGAGCAACCCATTCCTAGAAGATAGAGCAAAACTCTCCACTTTTTACCAACTCATGGAACAGCAGACATGAAATTAGTGCAAAAAAATTAAACAATATTAAATTATAGTAAATGTTAATCAACAAACATCTGTGGAAAATGGATCTTCACAAACTGACTTGATGTACTTATAAGTTTGGTTGAGAACCATAAAAATTTCGAGAAGTGCAAGCTTAAATAAGGTATTTGACTAATCTTTACAATATTCTGAAACTTTCTAAAGGTGCAAGCAAAGGCATAGATGTCAAAAAATGATATTAAGCCCTAACAAATGAGAAACATTGCATTGATAATGTCGGTTGTACAAAATTACCAACTACATTGCCTAATTTTTCAGATAAATAAAAAATAAGTTTTGAAATGGCTAAATATGAAGTCATACACATGAGGAAAAATGCAAACTTTACCTAGAAAACAAGAAACTTCTCCAAGAGAAAAAAATAACTATAAAGATTGGTATGTTATTCAGTCTGCATCCTGGATGTTTCACATTGCTACATTTTCTTTTACGGGGTTAATAAAACACTCATTTACATAAATTGTAACTTAAGAAGCAGAAGTTGAGCTTTTATAGTGTATCACAACTATTTAAATATTTGTCCAGCTCAGATTTCTAAAATTAAGGAAATCTGTGGAAAAGTTAGAGAGGTTTTAGGGAAAAGCCTGGAAAATGAAATTGAAAAATATATCTTGCAGTGCAAGGTTCAAGAGACGTTGTCAACTTAATTTATCAAGAGACAACTTAATCACAGTCTTTAAATGCCTACATGGGAAACAGAAATTTCATAATATGATGGCTCTTCAATAGAGCTAACAAAAAAGTAATAATAGCTTGAAATTGAACCTTGACAAAATTAGACTCAAAATTAGGTGCATTTTTTTGAAACAGTGATGGTAGTGAGCCACTATAACAATGCATCAAAGACTTCCATAGATTCTACAAGGAACTTTTCAATAACATTGCATTTCTAAAGGATTTTATATATTTCAAATGTTGTTTATCTCAGAAAAATCCATCAGCCTTTTTTAGCAGGTCATCCTATGTGATCAAACCAATCCCCATGAGCTCTACACTTTGTAGAACGCATGATAAGGGCCTAAATATTTGTATATTTTAAAAATTAGTCTTCCAGGACTAGTAATGATACCTGCAGATTGTACACTGACTTTTAAAATTCAGGTAAGTTCAAACAAAACATTTCAAGAGGTAGCTATGAAGTAGCTGTCCAAATCACTTGATATACCACAAAATAGGAAAACAATGTAGGTTCTCATTGTCTTAGTGCCATATACAGAAAAAAGACAAACAAGATGACCAAATGTTTCTTTACTGACAGCAAAATCTAGTGTGGTAATTCAGCTGATGAATATCTATGTGATTTTCCTCTGGCCTAGGGCCTACTATCAGATGTTTCTAACTAAGGAACTCTCCAAAATGATCATGAGCCCAGCCTGTTATAAAGAATTATTTTGAAGCATCAAGAGAATGATGTTTTTTTTGCCTAATGGTCAAACCTGGATTTCTAATGATGAAACCAGATAAGTTCCAAAATAACACTTAGATGCAAAGCACTTTGATCCATGATTGGATCAAATTTAGACAATTAAGATAGTGACCTCTAAAACCACCCCACTGAACTGTTATCAGATCTGAGAGGCTGCAGATAACTCCACTTTTTTTTCCAAGAAAAGTCATTAAGCTTGTGGAATTCTTCTAGGTTCAAGAATGCTGCCATTCTCAGAGGGCAGACAGCAGCAAGGTAACTGTCCCCAACTTTAAGGCCATTTCAGTTAAAGAATCTTCTCTGAGGATTTTACTGTGACTTTATAGGAGATGTGGGTTTAGTTATCTTGAAACAGAGAATTCATCTCAGGTTACCCACCTCTTACATGGCTGCTCTAACAACAGGCTATTGTACAAAAGACTATTTATTTTTCTTAAGAATTGAAAATGTCTGTCCCTTATAGCTGAAGACCTGACCTGGTTACAAAATTACACTGTGTGCATCTGGCATGAGAATCCCAGCCATGCAGAAACTCCTTATTGTTGGATAAAGACACCATCTTGAGTAACTCTTTGTTTGCTATTTCATATTAGGGAGCTAATTAATATTTTCTGTTCACTCCCTCGTGTCCTCACCCAAATCAGATGTGCAGAATATCATGTGTCCCAGAGTTAAGTACACAACTCCTCGTTTGACACAAGAAACCTCTGAATATCATACCACTATGTCCCACTAGGACTCTACCATGTCACATGTGATGAGATAGGTCAGGGCATACCAAGGCAAGCTGGCCAGCGAGGGCTGCCTTGGGAGAGTGGAAAGGAAAGAAAACACTTGTTGGAATGTATCAAAGGACTGACCTACATTAAAAAAACCCAAAATCCAAAACAAAGCCCCCAACAAAACAAACAAAAAAACTCACTCACCTTTTTTTCATTTTGTTAGATAAGTTTGATTCAGGGTCATCTGTTCCCCATGCAATTCACCACATCAGGAGTGAAGGGGTTTAAGGGTCTATTAACTAGCCTACTAACATGGTTACTGGAAGAGAAGATTTCTGTTTCAAAAAAATCTCCATCAGGTCAAAAGAATAACAGTAAAGCAACTTTTCCTAATCATGCCAAGTCAAGAGCAAGATTCCTGCAATAACTACAGAAATCAGACCAATGTCATACTTATTTTAAAAAGTGGGAAAACTAGAGGAAATTGGGCAAAAAAAAAAAAAAAAAAGAGGATATGATTTCTAGGAATCATGAGAAATTCTAGTCATTCTTAAAAATCTTACCTAAGGCATTATAAAAAATAAAAACTTTAAGCTTTATATGAAGACAGGAGAAATTTACATCCAAGGTAAAAGGCAAGACTCAAGAATGCAAGAACAAAGTAAGCCATAAGTTTTCTTCATCTCTGATTCACCAGTTCTAATCAGGAACTGCAGTTCCAAGTAAGAAATGAGAAGAAAAAAACCCAGAAACGATAATGATTTAATCCGTATAGTAAAGAGATTTTGTAAACATTTCACAGGAGAGGAGTTTGTCTTCTGATCAAATCACTCACAACTATACACTATATTGTTGTTTTGATAAAGGAGCATGGAAACTTGGTGCTAGACCAAGATGAGAATTATTTTATATGGTCCTTTTCCAAGGGAAAACTGCAAAGTTTTTGTGCAGGAATTTCTCCTGTAAAGCATACAGATACTTCAAGAATATGCACATTATGTTTCAATTATGCAGAATTGTTTTAAAGTTTTTTGTGAACAATTTTGCCTTTTCTTCATGTCATAAATTCCTACTTCATTGTAACCACAAATATGTAAATGATAACCATCAACTAAAACATCTTCATATGAGTTACACAGTTTTTAACACTTTTACTTCCTAGAAAATTGAAGTACTTTTGTTCATGACAGCCCTTTTCCTTGATATAGACTTTGTTCCAGAAGAATTTTGGGGGGCTTTGATACTTTTCATGAAATGAAAAGTTTGCATCCCAATCAAAAGTAAGAGTTAATGATTTGCCAAGCCTAGGGAATCTTGGGTGTGTCAGTTTACTGGGAATAAGTGATCCATTTGGGTATTTGGCATTCTAATTTGCTGACATAATATGAGAATATAATGTCTTTTTACCTTGAATGGGTATGGTAAGAACACGGGGGGAGTCACACAGAGATAATTCTTCTTGTTAAACTGCTGCAGGGGCACTACTGAGCGTGTTAGAATTGCACGAGGCAGTGGAACAGAGAGAAATCCAGTTGATGCCCAGAAAGAGGGGCTGGAGCCATGTCAGTGCTCCATATGGGCTAGTGCATGGATGCCTTGGCAGGGCTGACTAATCCAGGCAGAATTAATGTGGCCACCTCATTTCTGATGCTTGAACTAGCTCTGTGGGCAGTCGCCTTGCACTCAGGTCTCTTCAGATTTGTGTGAGCAGTCCAATAATGCCTAAAGCAGCATTGCTAAGAACTGTCGTAACAGGTTTTTTCTGCATTTTTAAGAACAGAAAAGGAGACCCCTTTATGCTTTGTAAGTCTGCTAGTGAAAGTTGATAAACTGTTTTGCAGCTGGTATGAAAGTATTTGGAGTGGTCTTGACTAGTGTAAAAAAATTACTCTGCACCAAACAAAAAACCTCTTGTTTTTATAATATGGCACTTTTACCTGAGGAGAGCAATATTTGAAAATGGCTGAGATCCTGAAATAATGTCTTTCAGGATGTATAGCCCTTGAATTAGTCCTGGCAGAGAAGCATGCAATCTTAACTGCATGCAATACTCAGTGGATGAACAGCATGGAAATCCGAAGACAAGGCTGGCACACACAGCATCTCGCTTTGACGAAAATGTCTATTGCTGTGTTCTGTGCTAACTGCAATTTCCTAAAGACTGGAATTTTTATGCTAGATAGATCATGCTGTTAGAGTCCAGTTGGAAGGCTATAAAGTCCTGGGTTGCCAAGGCCACATCATCATTCAATTGCTTTGCCATCTGTTAATATCTCTGTGCCTGTGACAAACCCAGGTGAATTCCTAAGTATAGTAGTGATCTAACAACTTGTGGCCATGTTTCTTCAATGACAGAAGAATGGACCAGAACATTTTGCTAAAGAACCTCATAACTGTGAATAAGTAAAAAAAAATAACAATGATAACAATAACCATATGGCCTTATCTACAAAATAATCCAAATAAAATATAAAAATCTTGAAAATTTTATCCTAGAATTTTTTCCTCCTGGCCTGCAGTAGAATGTGGCATTTTAGTACTGTGGAATAGTGATATAGCAGTCTTAAAAAGGGAGAATATAGACTGATATATATACTTGAAGGACTTGAACATTCAGAAATGAAATAACTTTGTTTCCTCTCACTAACCAAAATAAAAGGAGAATCTGTCTGCTGCTGGCTGTGAAAAGTGCAACTGGCTCACTTAATCACATAAAAATAGTCATTCTGAAGCTGTAGAAATCTGTCTCCATTTGACAACACTATTAGCTAATTGCCTTATAGCATTCTCTTTTGTTGTGTCCAGAGCCTTCCTTGGAATGGTGGGGATGCTCCCTGCGTTCCTAGCCCTTGGGAACGGCTTCCTCAGCTCCCTGCAGAGCCACTGACCTAGCGGCCAGATAGAGAGGGAGCCAAATGGGAGAACTTCCCAAAGTGAGGGGATACAGTTTACTCTGGGAAGAGGGGCAGTTGCACAGAGCAGCAAGACTGCCAGGTAAATCTCCTCCTCTGTTAGCAATTCCATTAATCATTTTGAGCCCTTCCGGAAGCCTGCTGAAGCCGATGGAAAGCCTTTTCCTGAGTTCATTGTTGTTTGGACTGGTGTCACTAAAGCACTTTCATGTCCCAAGCTCTCCTTGGAAGAATTTTGATGCCGTTTTATCAGATAATCTGTTTCACTTTTTCTTGGAAAAAATTACCTGTGTCTTTTGCTTTGTTCTGTAAGCCTCTTTTATGAAATCAAATCAAGAATATTTATTTTTTTAGCAAAGGAAATATGGTGATGAACCAACTCAAAACAGCTTCTGAGGCTTGTTTCTTGTTTTATTTTCAATATAATTAATAACATTTTAAAATTTGCTTTAAGTTCGAGTCCCAAAATTGCACTTACTTTCCTCTAAAAATTGACATTATTCTTTGGTTATTCTTATATTGCAAAATTGTTCACTCCATTTCTGGCTAGAAAAGCTTTGCTGGAATAAAAAAATCCCTCAGAACAATGTACCTTTTTATGTTTCCAGTATTAACTAACCACTCAGAGTGTGATCTTTTTGAAATCAGAGGATTTTCTATTATACAGGAGTGGAAATATTTAGCTTCTCTCTCCCCTCTCTGAAAACAAACCACATCCTGGAAAAAGAAATGTTTTACACAGAATTTATACATGATAAGAAATTCATTCCACAAGTGGAGTAAGACCTTTAAAAGACCTTTATCTACCTCACAGAATAAATCTGATATGCCTTACAAACCATTATGTGATCTCTTCCTCTCATTGCATGCAGATGCAACTCTCTCTCCTAAATGCTAACACTGTAATTTCCATTCCAATGATGAAATTGGGTGTGGAAGCGGAGAAGTTTATTCTAATGCACTTGTATATGATTACATACTGGATTGTAAAAATTTAACATTTAGTTTGCTTCTTCTAATAAGCTTTTCAAAGCATAATAAATCTGAGTATCTTAAAACATCTGTTTGCTCTGGAAGATCAGTCAGTAGGGCTGGGCATCCTGCTGGTGGGGCTGCTGAGACTGTTTAAAGAGCCTGGTTGATACTTGCAGCGCATATTACAAAAGAGCTATTCTTTAGAAAACTTTTGATTTGCACAGCTTGCAAACACAGGATCTTGAGATTGAGCTTTATCTGTGCAAACTGTTTCTCTAGAAGTTCTTCTGGAAATGTTATTTAAAAAGCGTATCAGAAATGCTTGAAAGGCAGAACCCTCTTAGCAATATAAGATTAAAAAAATCACACAGCCTTTCTTTTCAGCAGTGTCTGAATGGGGCTTCTGGCACTTCTGACTAAGGGGCATCTTGCCAGGTGCAGAAGGTTCAATAGGGATGGTCTTAACATAAACTGATGTGCACCCCCAGAGAACTTACACTGACAAGCACTGGGCAGGGCAGATACCAGTTTCATTTATTTCTGCATTGCAAAACCTTCTGCTCTAAAGCAACCTTAAAGTGCCTCTTGTTTTTTTTTTTCTCCTGTGTGGTGATGAAATATAGTGTGATGCAGTACCCAGGAAGGCAAACCTATTCCAGCAAAGAGATTCCATAACAAAATCTTTCAGCAGCCAACAACTCACACTGTAAAACCCCTCTGGAGTTGTCTGATGATACAAATCAGCTACAGCAGAGCAGACACTGCTGCCCATGGAGTTTCTACCCAGAGCATCTGCAGCATTTTGCCTCCCTGGCTCTGTTTAAGTAGACAATGCAATGTAGTGGAAACCAGTTTTGTGAACACAAAGAGTGAAGCTTACAATTTTTTGGAGTTCATATGTGCATTCAAACATAAGAAAAAAAATTAACAGACAATTTCAAACTTTTTCTTTTTCTAAAATTATGTGTATTGTTTGTCAGTAAACTTGTAAACAATATTTAATATCATGGAGGTAATTCCCACAACTTATTGTTCTGTATTTCTTGGTTCACATCAGTACTGCAAATTTTGTTAAACCAATAAGGAAGAAAAACAAAGCATTTTGCCACATACTTGTATAAGGAAACATTCTTCCTATGTGTTTTTAATGCATAAAGATGACATTTTGGTGATTTCACAGAGGGCTTTGGGACCACCTTTATTTTACCTTTATTTTCATTCTTTTATTTTGGTGGTATTTTTAATGTTGTATCAGAAAACCCTTCATGTGACTTTTAGAAATTTGTGAGTTAAAGGACAATCAAATATTTATGAAGCTGGACAGTAGTAATTAAGATACATAAAAAAAGTTTGGGAAAGATTTAAATCATAGCACTGCAAAGGTTAAATAATGTACTTGTTTATCTAAAACAAAATGATTCTATTTTGCTAAAGATACCAAGATAAAACGTGATATAGGAAAAAATGTGTTACCAAGGGTCTGTACTGGAGGTCTGGTGGAGATCCTATCTCCACTATTTTCTGCCCTGTGGTAGCAGAGGGAGTTAGAATTGGTTTGGAGATGTCCTAGGTTCGACCAGGGCAAATCAAAAACATCAGAAACCTGCAACTTCCTCTGCATTTCCCTAATTTCCACTATGTTCCAGAGCAAGTGTGAGATAGTGAAAGGTGGAGTTCAAAATGATAGTGGGAACAACCCAAACTTTATCATTAGGATAACAGTAAAAATAGACTGGCTTGATTTGCATAGCAGAACTTGTGCAAACACCTCCCAAAACAATTACTGCAATCTGCTCTTTATCTGGACTCTGTTGAAGCAGAGACATCAGAAAGGCAGATGGATACAAATAAAGCAAATCAATATTTCGAGGTTTTTAAATATGAGTATCCTAAATCAGTTCCCCAATATCAGTAGTTAAAGAAAACAACCCCTTATCAGAATCAATGGGATATAGCAGATTGCTTTCCAAACTGAAGTGGCTCTTGGGCTGTTTTCATTAATTTAAATCCCATTATAAAGGCAGATGCTATGAATTTCCTTGCTGGATTATATTGGTACATAACTTGAATGTATATATTTGAGAAATTTCCTTTTCTCAAGGAAAGGAAACAAGCCTGTTGCTTTTCTCTTATACCAAGCAGATCAATAGATACACTGAATAAAGGTTGTGTGAAAAGAGAATCAGCCCTGATTTTCAACAATACTTACAGCTATAGACACAGTAGCTGCAGGAAATCTGCCTCTTTGACTCCTCAATTCTAGTCTCTAATACACTCTCTCTGATGGCACCATGACAATTTTCTGAAGTAGATCCCTGAGACCTTGGGTCATTAGGTTTACTTTACTTTGTATGGTTTGTCTCAAATGTGAATTCAGGTTGTTTCTCAGGTGTTCCAGCTACTCCTCCAGGGAAGCAGTGAGCTACCATGACAGCTGAATCACTTCCCACCCCAGCGAGGCTTACTGAAAAATGTTCCCCTGACATGTATCACCTATTTAAGCAGTCAGGGAATGTTGTGAGGAACAAGCCTTCTTAGATTATTTCTGTTTAGGAATAAAATGATAAAGCATTTTTTCCTTGTGCTATTTCCAATTGGAAACACCATAAGGAAGCATGTTTCTCATTATATTTCCTATTTGTCTAAGTGTATTCCCATGCCAAGGGAACAGCTGAATCAAAAGGCAGGCAATACCTCAGAGTTTTGATGCAAGCAAATGGCAAGTTAGAGCAAATTACTAATCCCCTTTCTTCCTTAACTTTTTTTTCTTTCCCTCTCAAAATTGCTGAAAAGTTTCGATGCAAAACAAAAACAGAATTATGGCTTAGGAAGTCTCTACAAAGTCTTATTCATCTTTTCTGACAACAATCTGCTACCTAACTTACATAAATATGAACACTTTATGCTTTCTACCATAGTTCATTGAAATGTAAAGCCCAGACTCTGACTGAGGCTGATGATAACTTGCCCTGTCCCCTTGTATTTGCTGTAAGACTCAGTATGATGCTATGGTATTTCACTTTTTCTTTATTCTCATCTTAATAAAAATTTTTTCCTCATGTAACCAGTATGTGTAGGGCAAAGCTCTTCTATCATGCACCAAAGTACAGATTATTCTTCAAGCAACATTTTACCTTAGGGCAGGGAAGAGAAAGGCGTCTCTTTGCTCCCTGATGTTACCCATGATGGATACAGTCTGGGCTCATCTAGACAAGACTGAAAATAACAGAGGTAAACATCTCTACAGGAAAACTGGTGCTTCTGTGTGTGGGCAGTGCCAATGTGTTCTTCTTGGCACTTGTGCCTATTCAGGGGTATCCCTTTGTCCAGTAGACAAAATGCCAGATGAACACACAGCCATGAATTCAGGAAGCTGACATTGCATGCGCTATGGACGCTCTAGAATTTGGGGTTTTTTTCCCCCCAAGAAATGATTTCTAACTAAAAATATAAAAATTGTTGTCCTTTCTGAGTCTACTTCTGGTTAGATGGAGATACACCTTTTTCACTCCAGGTAATTTCTGGATGAACTTCCATAATCAAAGAAAAACTCTTCCATTGCCACATAAAGGAGATTTTGAGTTCTGCATAATCAGGATTTGTTTTGGGGACTGGTGGTGGGCAGAGAGGGAATAATGTTTTCCTTTATGAAGGTCATTATATTATTTCTATGTCACAGAATTTTAATTTTATGTCTTTAATACTAAAGATATTTGTTGCTTCTAAAGGGCTATTTTCCATTTTCACTTTCTCACATTTCCTACTGATGAAAAAAATAAGATTATTAAATAGGTATAATGAAATGTTCTTAGCCACATGGTATTTTCAGTAGTTACACTACATTTTTTTTTTACCAAGATGGCTTACCTGGACAGTATTTTGAGATTGACAACATTTTCCTGCATCAGGATTGTATTTGAAAAAGCCTGTTTCACAAAACGATGAATACCTAACAAAATTAGAAACTGAGGCAGCGGGCAATATAGGATTTGGAATTGATTAATCTCAGGGACAAAACCTTAAATTCTTTCTGACTTAATCAGGGTTCAGACAAGAATTTGTTACAGAGAAAGCAACAGATACCAGATTTTTCTGTAGTCTTCTTTGAGTTATTTTTTTAATTAAAAAGGAGTATGAAATACTGAATGATAAAATGCCAGGAATAATTATTATTGCAATTATGGTGTCTGCAAATTTTACAATAGTAGAACCCAGAATAGTTTGTCTCATTTAGGTATTCTTATGGCTAAAAATAATATGTGTACCAATAATCCTTTTTATTACATTTTAAGATTCTGGTATGGAAAAAAAAAGCCAAAGGAAAAAGCAAAAGTAACTTGTCACTTAGTAATTCATGTGGAAAGAGACCTAGCCTACAAGAGGACATTATTGTCAGCTGAATGAAAGAGATTAAATTGATAAGAAAGAATAGAGGTCTGCTTCCTTCATTGTCTTGGAAAATACATTTGTTAGGCAGCTTTCCAACACAGAAAAGAGAATAAGACACTTCCTAGGACAGAAAGATTAGTAGTTGTAATAGCAGTCTTTCATGATAAACAAACCACATCTTTTTACCCTTTTAGGACTTGAGAATTGCTCTCCAATTATACTTCCCTTTTCTCAAGATGTGAACATGACTGTGATGGTAACTTAAAGAAGACTAAACTTTAACATGAGGCTTTTAATTTAGTTGCTTTAATATCTATTAACCACACTCGTGTTTTAGGGGTAGTTGCTTAGCTCTCACTCAGTGACAAATGTGCTTTCTTAGGGAGTCTCATATTTCTGTGATGAGTTATTGGTATTACTCTGCTCCATATAAAAACATGATGTGAGCTGCTACTGCTGAGGATATTACTTTAAATTAATTGGTTAAAGGAGATGAGCTCAATTCCTTGATCAAAGTCTCTAGGCATCATCTACTCAAATGCATAAGGGAGAGCAGTTTACAAAAAGCAGTTTTCCATCCAGACCTTAGTATAAAAGAAACACTTGGTTAACAAAAATTATATACAGGGAGAAAGGATCACAATAAAACAAGCTATTGTTTCTTCAAAGAAATTGTTTAATGGAAAAGGCCATTATCAGTTAAATAACTCTGTGATAATATGACAGTGGGTCATATATCACAGACTTTTCTCCAGTTTAAAAGCTTGAACAAAAGCCAAATCTTTCTATTGATTGTAATGGACTTCAAATAAGGTCTCATATATTGAAACAATGCGTTTTATATAATTAGCCAGCTCCAGATAATTCCCCAATTACAGTCAATTCTTATATCTCTACCCAATTCTGACCTTACTTCCAGCAGAAATTATTCAGGCATATTTGTTATGGTTTATTCTATTTCCTGTGTGGCTGAACACCTCCATGTGTGCCTTCAAAGGCCTGCTAATAAGTTATGCAATTGATAATGAGTAAAAAAAAAAAAAAAAAAAAGGTATATTATCAGTTTGTTTCAAATTCTTAAAAGTAACTAGTATACCATACATTTCCTTACAGTTGCAGGAAGCAGTAGTACAGTTCTGCTTTCTAAGATATTAGAATGGACAAAATGAGGAACATATTCTGTTCCTCTGTGGAGGAACATATCTGCTTATACTGGTATCCTTCCTCCATATTATTTATGCCATTGTGGAAAAAAATTATCATCAAAAATGTTCCAAATAATTCCTATAGACAATGCGGTTTCTACCTCATATGTCTTGTACTTCTAGAATAAACCTAGCCTAAGTGGTGATGATATAAAAATAATTTTAATCACTTGCTTGGTGTGTGAGACAATATTAGTAGGAGTGTTGACCATTAAAAGTCTGACAGGAGGGACAACCAAAATATTTTCAGGAAAAAAAAAAACAAACAAACCCAAAAAAAAAAAAAAAAAAAAAAAAAAAGGGATAGCAACTTGCTGTTTCAGAAAGCTAACCAAATCCAGAGAGTATGATCTTCCTGATATATGTCTTGGCCAAAATTCCTTCCCCTTGGTAACTTAAGGACACTCTGTATAGCATAAATCAGCACAAAATTAGGCCTATTGGAATTCACTCAGTTAATATTTGAGAATTGAGTTTAAACATGATGACCACTGACTAATGCATATCTTTGCATGCTGCTGTGTACCTAGGCAACTTTCTTTAATCAGTATGACTGAAACAATTAGCTATAAATTGGTCGAGAACACATTTAAGCTGGAGAACTTTCTTCTTTAACAAAAACATGAATAATCTGTGATTATTAGGGGACAGGAGCATCTCTCTTGTGGGGAAAGGCTGAGGGAGTTGGGCCTGCTCAGCATCAAGAAGAGAACACAGATCTCATCGATGCACACAAGTATCTACAGAGTGGGTGTTAAGAGAATGGGCTTGTCTCTTTTTTGTGGTACCCAGCAACAGGACAATTGGCAATAGTCCCAAACTGAAACATAGGAAGTTCCATCTGAATGTGAGGAAAAGCTTTCCTTTGAAGGAGACAGAGGAGAGGAAGAGACTGCTCAGAGTGGTTGTGAAGCTTTCTTCTCTGGAGATATTCAAAACATACCTGAATGTGATCCTGGGCAACCTGTTCTAGGTGAACCTGCTTTAGCAGGGGGGGTTTGACTATATGATCTCCAGAGGTCCCTTTCAACCCCAAACATTCATGATTCTCTGAATTTTAGAAGGAGCCACAAGGGCAGGAAATCTTAGGGATTTCTGGTTCATACAATTATTGAAGGAATTACTAGACCTGGCTGAGTCCAGATTTAGGCTTCCAGCCACTTTTCCTTGCTGGGTTAGCAGTGCCAGTTTGAAGTACCCACACCCTGTGTACTTCACCCATCTTCCCAGCAATGGGAAATGTTTGCTCCACACCACCACCCACTGTATTTGCTTATACTACCTTGCATATATATCTCCATTAATCCTTTAGGAAAGAACTAAGGTGGTCTAATGTGCTTTTTCTGTCACATTGGTTACAGAGTGATCTTCAACCAGCTCCAGGTGAGCATAACTCAAGGCCCTTCAAATCCTGTTGTGCAAGGAAAAGCTCCAGGTGTTGGAGAGTCTATTGCAGTTGTCTATGCATCTTCTCCCACATGTAAGTAAATTTTATGTTGCTGTTGTATCAAATGTGGATCAATGAAGAGTAGTATGTTAACATGCCATAAATTATCCTGCAAACTGCAGGAGTAGTGTCCTGGTGACACCAGCCACCCCAGCAGCTTTGTTCCTGGTTGCTGCTGAAAATAAATGCTTATCAAAGCTGACCAAGTTTCTCCCTCTGAGTGTCTCTGTGGTGCCACACCCAGGACAACCAGGGCCAGGCCATCCCTGGGACCCCCAGTAACACCTCACATGTGCCAGTAGCTCTTCCACATGGTTCTAGCGCTCCCGACTTGTTGCATATGCTACAATAATTTTTTTTAATTGTGTGAATTTTATAGATATTCTTAGTAGGAGTATAAGGATTTGTAGTCCTCTGAAGCTGTAAGTGACCCTGTCCTTTGTGGGGGAGTTTTCTTGACTTAATTTTAAAGATATAAAGGGCTGATGTCCCTGTCAGAATAAGGAATCTCAGGATTTATTTATGGCTAATGGAGAGGAATGGGCACTTTTATAGTACAATTCATCTGACCTATTTTTCACACCGCTGTGAAACTTATCCTGAGTGTTTCACACATGTGAACTAAAAGGAATAGGGTTTTAAATATTGAGATTGCCACTGCCTCTTCCAGTGAGAACACAGAGGGCATTGCAACAGCTATCTAGTTCATGGTGCATACTGTATTCATGACTTGTTGAATAGGATGCCAGGGAGAATATTTTGCATGAAATTATTTGTTTGTTAAGCTCCAAAAACCCCAGTGGCTTTTGTTTAGTTTTCCCTTTTTTTTCCCCAGAAAGTCTTTTCTTTTAAACCTACTTGGAGAATAAAAGAATACAGAAAGTGTATTGGTAGTAGACCTTGGTAGTAGATTTGCAGCATCTTTTGAAAGTTAGTTTTTGAGTAAATGGAGACACATTAAAGTTAAGGGTTAATCTTCAAAAGGCACTGCTGGAACACCAAATTCTGAATATTGAACAACAGGTAGTAAAAGATGCACAGTCAAAAATGGAGGCAATCTGACTTGGAAATAGCTTTTTGAAATGTGTTCACTTCTATATGCCTCTTTTTTCTTTTTTCCTTTTTTTTTTTTTTTTTTTTTTAATGTATAGAACAATACTTACCTCACATGGAGTAAATTGTATTCTTGCCAACACACAATAGGTCTGTGGCAAAGATGGGGACAAAATCATGGACTGAGAAACTGTGCTTTGAACGGTAGCTGCACTTGCTTTCTTTTCTAAACTCAAGCTTTGGCTTCAACCATTGTTATTTTGGGAAAAACTGCAGTTTTTCTCTTACATTAAAGAGCAGATTATTTCAAAAGTACCTGTTATTCAAACTAAATTGCCTTTCAAAAGGAATTTCAACTTGCTCATATGATTTGTTTCCTTTTGCTTCTGTCTTTCATACTCAACACACTTCTAGCCATCCTGATTTGAAAGCAGCAGACACAGGTCTCTTGGCGTCTGTAAAGGTACTCATCTACCAATATATTAAAACCACTTGGATAGGAGAACACTTAGCTCTGATTCAGATGTTTATAGCTATAGTGTGTATCTCTTTTATTGGACTTTGTAGACATGCTATGGCATGATTTGCTAATGGGGACATAAGAAAGGATTCTGTATTAAATTTCATTGCCTATTCTGTTGCTGGTGTGAGAGGAGACCTTGGGCAATCCCCATGAGTTCTCTTGCTATTCCTTCTGTGTTTTTTCTATCCTGTATATTAAGTCTGTAATTCTGCAGAAACACATACGCACAAGTAGTTTATTCATTGAGTAATTCCATCTTAAAAGTTTACAGTTTGAGCAAGTATTTTTGTAGGGCATAGATGAGTGCTTCATAAGGGTTTATGTGGAGCAGCAGCAGGAGCCTAATCTTGGCAGGACTGATGCCTTGAGAGGCTATCTAGAACAGAGGCTAGACAGTGTTAAAGGAATAAAGCAGGTATTTATTAAAAGGCCTTCAAAGAACACACCTTGGGCAGTACAAGAGCCTGGCCAGGGGTACACCCAAGATGGACCCAAGATGGACGACTGGTCATGAGTTTTCACACTTTTATAAGTTTGGTCCATTTACATATTGGTGTTAATTGTCCAATTACAGCTTCAGGTTATGAAGTTCCATCCTCTCACATTGCTCTCCTCAATTTGCTGCTGTTTATAATTTTTGGGCCTGAAGCTACAACAGAGTCCTTGGTTCTCAGGCTGGAAAAGGACTGTTCTGTCTGACTAAACTGTGAGGAGAACTTGCTAACAGTTTATATGAAGTTCAGGGTTATATAATAATGCAGTACAGAATCTGGAAAATATGAAAACTAAAACTTAGGGCACCAGAAGAATTTACACACTTTGATTACCCTAATACTAAACATTTTTTGACAGGCATAAATTGCTGTAAACTGGATAGAAATACACTGATTTTCTGTTACCTTATGTACCAACGTGGACATCTTATTCTTTAGTAAGGCGTGTGATCCTAAAGTTTCCATATTAGTTGCATTTATCTGTATTTAACTACTGAAAATGATGCAAGTTCCTAAATATCCTTGCTGGGTTTTTAAATTTCAGCATTCCCATTGAACCTATTCATCTTCCATTTTTTCTTCTGCAAAATATGCTTTGACCTGTCTATATGGCAACACCTCATTTGTAGATGTACAGCTGTTACATCACCTTTTATATAGAATTATGCTGCTACTATCACTGAACAACTTAAGCAAGAATGTTTTGTCATAAAAAAGGATTATATGTTTACTGTATATTTTTTAAAACATAATCCCCTTCCAGTGTAAATTCTGTGCCATTGTAAATTCTGATTCTCAACAAGATTTTTTTTAAGGTTCTAGGAATAAACAAGTATGCAGTTACTCATGGAAAAATGGTTGTACTACAAAAAGAGCTAAAGCTCTGTTGTCTTCTTTGCTCAACTCTTAAGCCTCTCTTGCAGTCACCTCATGGGGAATGGGATCAGAGAGATGACAAATGCTCTCATTGAGTAGTCTCTTCCAGGAGCAGAAGTTACTTTTCCTGCCTTTTCAATCCCTTCTGCAGTCATATGAGAAACACAGGGAGGTCTCCGATGTGTTCTTGTGTTACATCTTAGCTGTTTCCTGCTGTACCAAGCTCCAACTATATGGTTCCAACTCAGTCTAAGTCCCAGACTAAGGACTAAATTAAAATTAGGGTTATGAATTCAACTGAGAAGTGCTGAGATTAATGTTTGAAGGTAATTGGGATTATTTTGCTACATAAGTTACATACTGAAAATACATTGACTATTTAACAAATAAAAATGACAAAACTAAGAAAAGAGAGGGTCAGAAAGTTTTTTGGGTGTTCAAGTGACGTTCAATATAGAGAAAATAAAAATCTATTTAAAAGGTAAGAGCTTTAAAAACTCTAGTAAAATGACATGAAATTACCCATTTTTTGATATATACAAGCATTATTTTAAATCTTCATATATATAAAAATTCACTGAATAGTTCTAATTCTAAATTCCTGAATTACATGTCTTATTAGTTTCTTTCCAGTATAAGTATATTGAAAGTTATCTTACCTACCCTTCCACACATTTATGCAGTGAGGACTGATGCTAATAAAAGTTGTATATACCATATGCAGGTTAGAACTCAGTTATCTAAAGAGTTCAATTTGAGCATGAAATGCAGTGAGAGCAAGTATGGGATACATTAGGGGTTTTGAGACATTGCAGAGTACAATGTGGCACTGGGATTTTGTTAACTGATAGGCAAGGAAATCTAGCTATCACACAGTGATGTCAGGATGATATTGCTGTGAACTGGGAGCACAGTAGGATTTTCTTACAGGTTGTCAGAGGAGGGTGGGGGAAGGGCTGCTCCCTGTGGTATACATTCATTTATTGACTACAGTCACAGTTATTTGCTTCAGCCAGCATGATCTGAAATGCATGTACAAAAGCATATAGGTATTGGAATTTTCAACTCAAATCAGAATCCTAATTAACTGTAAATCGTAAAGCCAGTAGCCTGAGGTATATTAAAATGAGAACTTTGTACATGAAAGGCTGCACATGCCCCAAAATCTAAGTATTTCCTACTTATAAACCACCAAATTCACTGCATCAGCTTCCATGACTGTAATTCTGTTCCTGAGGGATATACAAGTAGAGTTAACTGAAAACAAATACGAGTTTGCAACTCATAGAACAAGTCATTTTATGGAGACATTAAAAATCACTGATATAAGGAAAGACAACATAAAATATTTGTACTTAAGGTAAGAATATGACATTAAAGCCAGAAGTGAACTTAGTCCATTGTACTTCATCAAATGCCTCTTTAATCTCTAAATGTGTGTGATTATAAAGACATTAATTTCAAGGGGAAAACCACATCAGTAAAGCACTGCTGAAATACCTGGCACAATTGAATTTCACGCAGCACCAAACGTGAAGGCAAAGAGATGAAGTTATGAAACACATTGAACAGAACTGACACAGAGGACACTGTTCTATCAGATACATAAAAGGTTCTGCTTATAAAGACCCAGTCCTGCTTAGGGCAACAGGGGTTATGTTGCACTTAATGGGAGCAGAATCAAGCTGTAAAGGGATATTTGGTCGGTCCTCTGGTGTTCAGGAACAAACAACAAAACAGAAGTTGCAGAGCCCTTGAGCCTGAGGACCCTCTGCTCTGTATTGTTATTACCATTTCATGGGGCCAAGCCATCCTGTGATCTTGATTTTAATAACAGCTGGGTCCTTCCCCTTGTCACACGCTGAGGCCAGGGTCGAATGCAAGCTGAGGTGTACCCTCAGCTACTCCATCACTATACCCTTTTCTAAAGGGTGTAACTTTCAATAAATAGATCAGGCTCAGCCAGCTCTATGTCTGGATTGTAAAATATATTGAAAGCAGACTATTTCCTAAAATCATTTTGACTATTGGCTAAAACACCTATGAAATGTCAGTAGTCTCTTTTGGCCTGGGATATTTGGAAGGAATTTGCTAGTTTCTCTGTTTTCCTCATGGAAGACAGAGTTTAATAGTAAAGAAAGTCTACTATGAAAATTGTGAAATATATAATCGGAACAAGAAAAATTCCTACAATATGAATTAAAGAGGTGACAGGAAGAACGTCAGCAGTGCTTTAATGTTTAAACATCAACCTTCATTAATTTCTCCCACTAAACAATGTTTGTGCAAAAAATAATGGTTAAAAAAGAGTCAGGGAGAAGTAGAACTAATGCAGATTAAGGCAGATATGAATATTTGGGAAAATCTCGGGAGCACCTTAAGGTTAGATACACTAAACATATTGCCCAAAACAATATTAAATCTAATAGTATTCATAGAACACCTCAAGTTGGAAGGATCCATTAGAATCATCAAGTTCAATTCCTAAATACACAGCCATTCTAAATATACACATTGAAGAATACTGTAAGACCCACAGTGGAAGCTACAAAACTTCACCCAATTTATAGTGACTGTGCAGCTGGTGTTGCAATTTAAATCTGTTTCTCACTCTCAGAAAAGCTCACTGTCACCCATGAAAGGGGAAACAAATACCACCTACGTATATGTTAACTGAACATGTTTATCTGAATCTGTCAACTACATCAGAAATCAAGTTGCTAAATGCTATGTTCAAAAAATTTTTGTGGATTTGTGACATTCCATGGAAAGCTTTAGATCCATAAAGCAATGAATAAATTATAAGAAGACATAATTATGGTATTTTCATCCCTGACAGATATAATTTTACTCCAAAATTCTTTCACTGAAAAGAAAGCTGCTGTTTTTCTCAGACCAACACTCCTAGATTTAAGGGAAAAAAAAAAAAAAGAAGAAACATGTCTTTGCTGAGAAATGACATATTTAGTAAATATTGTCCATGGTAATTGTTCCTGTGGGATCACAACAGAAACATGTTTCAGATACTGTAACTACTGTATATTCAGAGTATATGAGCACTGTATATTCAGAGTCGATGATAATCTCTGTAATGTTTCTTATGAAGCTCCTTGTGGAATCTCAAATGTAATTTTAATGGTATCCTGAAGAAAAAAAAAATAAAGAAGGTGTAACACTCAAATTGGATTCCAGAGATAAGGTTAGTTACCGAGGGTAAAATTTACATCAGCTGAATTTAGCTGTCTAACATGCATGTATCTAATTTAGGCTCCCTTTGCAGTCCATCAAGGGAAGAACGTACCTCCAAAGGGAGAGCAATTCCACTCACTCTGACCACAGTGTTAGGGTAGGACAAAGCCCCAGTGGCCAGAGAGGAAAAATAGATAATAAGAACAGCAACCTGAAATCAAGGCAGGAAACACAGGGAAAGTGTATTAGATCTAGAATGATAGAACATATTTGCACATGAAAACAAATGAATAAAATGTGAAGCTTCCAAACATCTCTGGGGATTTCCCCCACATCTGCTGGAAATCACTATGAGATGGCTCCACATTGAATCTTTCAGTCTGAGGCTTCAAATCATCCCTGTATCTCTGTTCAGTGAATCCTGTAGCATATATGTAAATCTTCAAGCTTAAATCCCATTAACATCAAAGGGATGTAAGCATGCACTTAAATGTTTTGCTGAACTGGTACCCTTGGCCCCACTCCAGCAAAACATGTAAGCATGTGCTTAACTTTAAGAATGTTAACCCTGTTAACTTCTATAGAGTTGATTTTCTACAGTTTCCTGAAGTAAAACACACATTTCAATGCTTTGGCAAGTCACTATCTTAATAAAGATGCAATGCCTGTATCTTATCAGCATTACAAGCCTCAGCTAAATTAGTCATACTTAAGCACAAAAAGTAGAGTTATGTATGCTGTGAGGAGAAGAAATCCATTAGAAATGCCTAACCAAATGGTAAATACTGAAAACTAAGTACTTAAAAAAAAGGATTCCAAAATAATATTAACCAAATTAAAGCCTTGCTTCATCCAGGACTCAAGCACTTGATGTGCTTTAGACACATTGCTGTTTATGCCTACATTTAGGCATGTGCTTAAGCACTATGATGAACTGTTCCATCAGTGTTCATCTTCCCTTTTATATGTTAGCTAAAGTAAAATCCTCTGGCTTTTCTACATCACATTGCTTTGCCTAAGATATCAGACAAGCTGCTCTACTCTGATGCTTATATGTGCACAATAAATCCAGACATAAAAATCAATAGAAACATTTAAACCTGAGAGGCTGTAGAAGTGCCCATTGGAAAAAGCCAAATGTTAGGAGAAAAAAAGAAAGAATCTCACACAACTATGAGTTTGCTAAAACAGGCAAAGAATTGTTCAGGTTCATGTCTATTTATATATTTTTCACAGGAAAGAGCTTTGCTAAAGTAAGTGGTGCACAATTTTTTAGTGTGTATTTCTAGATTTTTCACATTTACACATTGATATGCAAATGAAGTTTTATATGACTGTCTGCAGTATGCCACACAAGCAAGTCACTTTTCCTTCATAGATTTTGAATTTTATTGAAGTAGTGTGATTCACTTAAAAATTAGGCAAGTATAATATGTTCAGTACAATGATTAATGATGTATATATTTACAAAATAGTCACAGGGCTATGTTTTGTTTATGCACAATGGCACCCTGTTTGCTAAATATATCATAGGTTTATGTTACTGTAATTGTGCATTCTTCCTCAGCTATTAATCTAAACTGCAGAGTACATGTATATTTAATAATCTTCAGAAAGTCTGTAAGACTTATTTACATTTTCTATCCATCCTGCAGCTTTAAAGATCCTCTAATATTGGCCACCAATCCTATACCATCACAATGCTTTAATATATGCAAAAAAGATTAAACAACAGTATGAGATGAGTAAAATCAGGCCTCAAAATGCCAATAAGGATGTTTTGCCCTTAAATTGATATTTTAAACCAATATTGTTTTTAATCTTTGACAGGGTAGTGAACTGAAGTCATCATATTTAAAATATTTGAAAAGATGAATATCATATACTGATGTGTAGTGGCATTTCTTCCAGTAATCTGAACATCAAACCATAAGAATAAAGAAAAAAAGACAGGAAAATGAGCTAAATGATCATAATAGCAGCTGCTTATAAATAAATTTGGCGTTTATTTGAAAAATTAGTTAATAGAAACTTACAATATGTAGTGTCATTTTCATCACTTGTAACATATGTTTAAAAATTGATAAATATTTATCTTTCTTTCATCGTAATAATTCAGAACTCTGAAGAAAAACTACAATTTCTTAAGTTATATTTTTTCCATCTATATGGGATGCTATAAGAAACATCATTTGTCAAAAAAATTATTATTAACAGTAATCTGATAAAAAAAAACCTAGGGAAAAACATAAAAATAAATGTATAAAAACATCTGAAAGAATAAAGTACAGATGTTATAAAATCGTCATTTAGAATCTACGAAATGAAATGTATTTTTAAAGACAAAGTTAATGCCTCCCTTTGAAATCCTCATGTTAAAATCAAAAACACAACTTTAATGGAAGACAGACATAGGTACTGTATGAAGAATTACAGCTTAGAAAATTAATAAAAATAGTATCTAAAACAGTATTAGTAAGATATGAAGCTCATTCATTAATGGTCTCTGTGATAATATATCACTGAAAATGTTGCATGAAGGACAGTCTTTGATAGGATTATGTACAGTATAATAGCAAGATATTGAAATTAAAATTCACTGAGAAGATACATCTTGTGAACTGAAGGGTAAGAAGATAATAATGGTAACATTAATAATAATAAATAACAAGTATAAAATGATTCACATAAATAGAATTTCCATCAGCTACCATTATTGTAATTATGAGAATGATAAAGTAATAATCTACAGTAAATAGGTAATTTTTATTGATTCACTGTTTAATTTCTTTTTTTAAAGGGCTTTAGAACTGCTGTCAATAACAATAATGCATACACGAAGAAATGTGATGTAGAGAATAAATGATAAAAACAGTGTTGTGCGATCTGTTTCTTTTTGTAATCTTTTGGAGATATTTATGTTGTTTGGTGGATGAAAAGAAAAATTCTTAAAATAATTTCATGAGTTCTGTCAGATTTCTTCACCAGATGATTATTAGAGTTTCAGAGGCATATTGGGAAAATTTAGAAAGTTTGGTATCTGGATTTTTAATCATGCCTCTCTGTAAGATGCCGTCAATGGCATCTACAAAGGAAAAACAGGCCATAACCTGTTTTTAGCATTCAACAGCAGAAATTGCACAAAAGGCAACAAAAAGCTCAAAGCAAGGCTGAGTAGGAGAAATTCTAAGGAACTAACTGTAATGCTGAGCAAATATATTCTAGAATTTAGCACACATGGACCAAACAAACCTTCTGCATGGCAGCGAGGTGTAGCTCAAATGCTAGGACAGGCAAAAGAAAGGATTTTATATAAGCAATTGAAGTGAAGATCATATAATGCCAGTGAATATCCAATTTCAATTGCTTTTGAATTCATAGAATAGGGAATAGCTTGTTCTATGCCTTAAAAAAACCCAAATAATGTAGTCCCGAGAGAAAGACTACATTTTAATTCATAAAGATTTTCTCTTTAGTTTTTTAATATATTCATCATCATAGCAGTGTCTTTTGATAATTAATAATGTAGATGGCCTTTGATCAACCACATATGAGTATTTTTATGGTCTGTTTTCTTTCAGATTAGGAGGGATATTGGGTAATATCAACCTTCATTATACACTATGATTTTACTTTTGTCTTGCATGTTGCTGTCTGTGTTTAGCAGGCCACTGGTCAAGAAACCATTTCACATAGTTGAGAAAATTCATGTTATAAGACGGTTGTTGTAAGCAGCCATCTGCCTCAAACTAAATATATTGTAATACTGAACAATATTTTTTATCTATGTAATATTTCATATTATATAGATAATATAGAACATATTTCATTTTTTTCCTTTTTCTTTATAGAGAAGTAATTGGGGAAAAAAAAAGAAAATAAAGAAATGCCAGGTTGACTATGGGAAAATAGTAGAAAGCCAGTGTGGGTCTCTCTCCTTCTGACAGTTTAAATTCATGTCCTTCTCATAATGGCACATGGCCATAATGGCATAAAGAACAGAGCAAACAATGACTGTTGCACTCCACATGTTCAATGTCCTAATGAGCTATATTATGCCTCTGTCATGGTGGGCTCAAAAATTGGAGGTCTGGCTAAAAATCTGGCCATCATATTGTCATTATGTCAGATAGATAGGAAACATATAAAAGGTTCCTACATAAGTGGGAGAAACTGGCAGTAATTTGAAATATTTGATACAGTCGTACGTGCAGCAAAAGGACACCTCACCTTGAGGGCAGATGTCAATGCTATGATATACATGTGGTAAAAAGGAAAATATTCTTTTTTGGCATGAAAAAACAACTCGGAATATATGACAGTATTTTTTAGTTTGTTTTTTTGAGGGAGAGTAGATATTCTCCCACTGTATCCATTCCCAGGAGGGAACAGTTGACACATGATGCCAGGTCCTGGGAGAAGACAGAGGTGATTCTGTGTGCAGAGAGAGAGAAAAGATCTGTCTTACACAGTTAAGAATGGAAATGGTTACCTGGGATAAAAGCTGTATGTGTCTGTATATATGTATATATATCTGTATGTAAGCAAGAACATATCAGAATGTCTATTTATATGCAATATAATAGTAGTAAGAGAGGAACTTTGTGAAATTAACAAGTTATATAATTAAAAGCAATAAATAAAATTTTGGTTTTCAAAAAATTATCCATAGAAATCCTGAGGTATTTTTAGAGATGTGCAGGATCAGATTACTTAGGTAATTAGGTAAACACCACTAACATTGCCAAAGACAGGGACACTTTCCCCTAGACCAGGTTGCTCAGAGCCCCTCCAAGCTGGCCTTGAACACTGCCAAGGATGGGGCAGCCACAGCATCCCTGGGCAACCTCCAGCAGACCCTCACAACCCTCATGGTAAGGATCTTCTTCCCAATATCTAATCTACCCTTTAAAGCATTCCCCCTTGTCCTGTCTTTACATGCCCTTGTAAAAGGTCCCTCTCCAGCTCTCTTGGAAACCCCTGGAATGCTGCTCTGAGGTCTCCATGGAGCCTTCTCTTCTCCAGGCTGAACAACCCTAATTCTCTCAGCCTGTCTTCATAGGAGAGGTATTGCAGCCCTCTGAGCATCCTTAGGACTCAGTCCAACAGGTTCATATATTACTATTTGCTTTGATTTCCCACAAACTTAAAAGAGAATAATTTCACTCCAGCTCCTATTAGCCAGCTTTCTTTTAAAATTTTTATTATAATATTTTAATCTGCTTTGTGGACATTTTCCTGAAATCAGGAATGTGGGACTATGACCTTTGTAAATATCTCTGCCAGGTGACAGTGATTGTTCTGATGATTATTCATTATTAAAGACTGGAAGAATAATTGCTGCTTTCAAATATCCTGCAAATCATAAATGTCTATATGAGGACTTTCCCTAGGCAAGCTTTGAGAATATTTTCCAGAATGTTATTTCCAAATGGAGAATTTTGATAAATTTGTTTATTCCTGTCCTGAATTCAATTATCTTAAAAAGTACAAGGGTGGTGATTCTTTACTTGAGTGGTTTTTACCTTATTTTCAGGTAGGGCATTCACTTATGAAGTGGGTGGGAGTCCAAAGACTAGGAGTCTATTGCACCCAAGAGCTAATGATGGGAAAAAATTAAGTGTGAATAAGTATGCAAGATTATACATACTGTAAATGGGGCACACAATTTTAAAATAAAAACCTAAAATTCTGCTGTTCAGGCTGTTGTTAATTAGATCATTTAAATCTATTAAAAAACAACTACTGAATTCAATCTGTTCCCTTTTCCATGCTTTATTTCTGTTGATTATTTCTTGTAAAAGTACAATGATCTCAGTTGTATGATTGCTGTACCCTTTAGTCTTGATGCATTGTGTAAAATATAATGCAGTACAGATGTCAACCTAAGAACTAAATAGCTTATATTTCTTAAGAACCATGAAAAAATATTAACACTATAGAAACAATAGTTCAGTAATTACTTTTTGCTGTGAAGTGAGGTTAGGCATTTATCCTTATAGATCCCTAATACACTTAAAGTCAGCACTGCCCCTGTGGTCCTTTTACCTTTGTTGATAAATGTATTGTACAGGATACCTTGTATGACCACTACAGTATTTGAGGTCATGCTAGGCTGTTAGCACAAATGGTGTGAACAATAGTTTATATGCCACTTAACTCCTTGGGAGAAACAGTTAACCTTGCTAGAGAGGACAGATCAGTCATGTATAGTTATTAAAGTCTAGAAGGTTTTGTTATGCTCTGAAATACTTTTATAGAACTACAATACTCTGGTACGAGCTTTGCCAAGTAGGGAAGCAACAAAGTCAAGAATTATCTTTGCCACCTTTGAAAAGGATATTTAAAGTTTTCTAAAAAAATATTTTACCAGACCTACTTTTGAAGCACACATAAATTTTTATATATTTAATCACTAGAATTTCTGAACAATGTTAACCAGGTAGCAGTATATTAAGTCACAGTCTTAAAACAAAGTAAGTTTACAAAAATTAATTGTGAATTTGATAGCCTTGAAATGGACAGTCAACAAAAAACCCTTAGATCTTCTTGATTACAGTTTTCCAAATAATGATGAAAAGGATGCAGATGAGCATCATAATTGAATTTTACTTAACAAGCAATTAACTATAAAAATACCTTCCAAGCAAATATCCTCTTCCAGAATTTGTCATGAATCGAAATGACAGAGTGAACAAAAAATAAAACACAGTAGAGATTACTGAGGACCTAAACAGGTATTCTCCATACAGATGGCAATGACATTGCTGTTAACACAGATGACCCAGTTTCATGACATAATGTGCTGCTTCTACATCGTTGTTTATTCCAGTGGATTGATTGTCAGATCCAACCAATTTTGGCACTTTTAGAAAACACCAAGCTGAAGGCAGCCTCATCTATTTCCGGTTCAGGCATAGAAACCTGTCAGCCCCTGTACCTGCGTGTGTGCTTGTATGCATCCAAACATCAATAACCACCACTGAATCTTTGCATTTTAAGGTTTAATTCAGAATGTTAGTGCTGCTGTCTTAGTCTGGCCTGCATTTTTAATTCAGCACTTCCTCTCCTCGAGCTCTGGTTTAACATCCCTATGTGCAGATGAAGAGGTGCTACCCCAGGGAGGGTTTGAGGTTGCAGAGGAGTGGTCTCTTCCCTTTGCCAACCAGTCTGCCACATGCCACTGCTTTACTTCATCCATGCTGCACTGCTTCCAGCCCTTCTTCCCAGGGTGGACCTGTCTCTGATTCTGCCTGGATTCAGATTCTGCCTCTGATTCAGCTCTACACCTGAGGTGGCAAAGACTCACTCAGCCTTGGGGAAGCTCTTCCCACTGGCACACTGACATCCTGTGCAAGCACGGGAACTCTCAGCATGCCACCAGCTTTCATGGCTCTGAGCAGGAACTCTACCATGTTCCAGGGTCCATGGAAGCAAACACATTCCATAATGAGCATTTAGGGGAGATAAAAGCACTTCTAGGTGTGTCTTCAAATACTCATCTTCATGGATGTATTTAATAGTCCATGTACATAGCTTCCTACCAAGAACTATTAATTCATTAAGTAAGAATATTTACTATGTCTTCAAGAGAAGGACATGGAGAGCAGCAAGAACAGAAAGAAATCACATTGGTACTACTGCCTTTTAAAATCTCCTAACTACAAAATTAAACCATGTCTCTTTATTTATTTATTGCACTTGTAAAAAGATTAATGGGGATGTGATTCCTTCAGGCTTTTACATATAACCCCTTCACACAAAGAAAAAAATTATACAGTGCAGCAAATGATCTAAATTAGCTACATTTATTTAAATAACTGCTATGGAGGAAACAATAAATCAACAAGAATCCTCACAAAAATGTGTTTACAAAGTGTCTTATAATTTGTTTTAGCTAGGACACAGACTTCTAGCTCTTAGCTAAGCTTACTTCTAACAGTCTATTATCATATCAACTGTTAATGAGTGTTTGCTATAGAAAAGCATTTCTTAGCAAAAAAAAAAAAAAAAAAAAAAGATTATGTCTAACTTCTGCCTTACAGTCTTTTAAGATATGGCTGGCAACTCCACAAGAAATAGATTTTCCTAACAAACATTTTGCTAAAGGCTTCTAATAACTTGTGAGACAATCAAAATTAACTGACAGTGCTTTGTTAAATCAGAAAAAGTGATTACTTGAATGGTCATAATCATGCAATTATCTCATCTTTACTCTTTTTGAAGATGGTATCTATATCTTCTCCTATATTGGGAGTGAGTAGGGGGAGCTCTAATGCTGAACCTGTGATGTATTCATAAATCAGTACTTTCAGAGCCTGTCATGGGCTCCATAATGAGGGTCATTATTCAGGCAGAGTGTCAAAACTACTATCAAAGGACCTTCTCAGAATCACAATCATTCTGTTTCTTGTTAAATAAGCAATGTAGTACACAAAAATGGCAAACAAGAAGCGGGTCAATTTGATACAGTATGAGGGCACAGAGACCTCTAGAGTAATTTACCCTGTGGGAATTCTGATGGTTTGTGAGATAAATTATATACACCCTCAGAAATGATTAATGGTAATAAAATCTCAGGAATATTTTCAGAAAAAAAAGTCCATATGTACATATGGCAACTTCAGTAACAAAGAAGACATTTTCTAAAGTGGAACATTTAAAGAAAATTATTATTAGAAGTGCAAGTAGCTCTCAGGAAAGCTACTAAATCTTATTACAAAGTTGGCAGAATTCTATGGAAATGCTTTATTTCCATTTGCTGAAAAAAGTTTTTTTTAAAAAAAAAAAAAACAACCCAAACTTAGACTTTTTCTGAATTAAAAAGAAAGGAGAAAAAGGTGAGGGGGAAAAAGGAATAAAAAAAATTTAAAATATTTGCTACTACACACTCTTTTGGACTTAATTTTATTATAACCAATATGACATATAAAAGGAATTATTAACAGAATATCATCTGGACATTTGACCACAATGGCAATACATGCAAGTTATTGGTAAGTGATTAAAGGCATTATTCAATCACATAGCATTGGTACCTAAATTAGGCATTGGCATTACTTCCCTTCTTTCACTTTAGGGAACAAGAATATAGGCATTACTTCCCTTCTTTCACTTTAGGGAACAAGAATATAATAGCCCTACATGCAAAGTACTCTGAATTGCTCATTCTCACTTGAACTAAAACATTCCATTAGTAATGGCTAAATTAGGCACTAGTGAAGGCATTCTAAATTCTGTCTCAAGATGACTTCTAGTTACAGTGGCCAATCATATGGGGATTAATAGTCAACTTCTTCTGACACCAGTAAAACATCTCAGATTAGTCTTAAGCAAAAGCTCTTTATTTTCCCTTGTCTATTAGGTAAGAGTGTTGAGTTTATGTATCATATCTTTTCATAGTATACATACCTATATATTATACATATGGATACACATATGTATGTATGTAATCCCACAAGTATGATCATACACAGCCTAACTCTGAAAGAGTAAAATATTGTAGGGCAGAAATTTCACTATAGTCTCTTAATGTAGCTCTTGTTTGACTGGTCTGAGTCTTGTCCTAAGGCTTTGTCTAGGAAATAATAAAGTAGACTTGAGCAGAATTTAGTGTGGTCCATGAAATTATACAGCCATAGTCTTCAGAGATGGATGTCAAGAGGCCCATTTCTACCTGCAGGTTCAGATACCAATTGAATACTGCTTGTGGCACAGACTTTCTCATGTGCTCACACACAGCACTGCTGACTCCAGTAGGGCTTTTCTGCAAGTGTGAAGCTTTCAGAGATATGCCACAATTGCACCTAGTACCAATTGCAGACTCTGAGACTTTCAAGTGTTTTGCAAGGCATCAAGAGCCTTTGAAACTATGGTTGCTCTGTTACTATTTTCCAATCTCAACTGTTTTGATGAATATTTACAATGCAGTCTTGTAGATGTTTGTATCCACATGCACAGTTATATGGCATAACTTTATGATAAAGTCTAAGAACATTTTTTGTATACCCTTCAAAGCAATAAATAAATAGTGGGTAAGATATTAGTGTGCTTCTCTGTTTATTTTCTCGTATTACCCTTATTAAACAGCAAGGTGAAAAGTAGATTAAAAACAGTGCCTAAGTGCCTCATAAATCCCTCAGCTTCACTTTCCCACACTGAATTTTGTCAGACAACAAACCCTACCTTGTCTAGACTTATTGTTTAAGTAAATTTGTATCTGTGGAATAATCAAAAGCAAACCAATTATATTCAGGCATCTTTTTTATCCATCTGTTTGGATATAACTGTCTATTTAATAGTGTTTGCATATGAAGCAATGTTCTATTGTATGCATAGGTACTCAATTATTTAGATTATACGTTTGAATAAACTGTGCAGTTAAAGGAGTACCCTTGTAATGCAGGACAATTACATTTTTCTAGCACAGTTTACACGTTATTAAACTAATATCAATTTGGACAACACAGCTGGATATAGGATTCTACCCTTCACCTATCAAAGTTCTTTTCTTTAAGGGTACATTTTACCCCTACAATTATCAGTCATTGTTAGTCATTTCAAATTATATCAAATTAGGTAAAAAGGCTAGTGTGAATAAAGACTACCAAAAAATTCATTTCACACCAAAGACAGTGCATTTAAATATATGTTTTCTTAATGCAGCTATAAAAGTCCTGTCTAGATGCATAATAGGTCAGTATAAAAGGTGTCTGCATGAAAAACACTGCCTGGCCAGCAAAAGAAAAGAATACTGATTTTCATAATGTGAAAGAGCAGTTCACTGCATGTGTCATCTTCCTACCAATCAGGGAACAACAATCACATTTTTCCAAAGGAGAAGACAACTACCTTTACGCTGAAAAAAGGGGAAAAAATTAAATAATATTAAACACCCAGACATAAATATGTGTTATTCAGTCCTTGAAATAAGTTTTCAGTGGCTAATCATGAATATCTATTCTGGGTGGAATAGTGGAAGAGAGATAGAGAGTAATGTAATAAAATAATCTCACAGCTTCAGTCTTCTGGGCATCTTTGTCTGCCTTGTACCATTGGGAAGGAATACTTTGCACGTGTACAAATTGACTTTAAAACAAAGTCTGTTCTTTTGCATCTGGTACACACCTGTATGCTCATTGGGAAGGATAAGTATTTACAATGATAATCTATCAATGAAACCTTGCTGAGGATCTGGAACTGCACAGTGTTTGTCTATTTTCCCTTCTGTTAATATTCTTCACTGAGTACTCTTTCTGTTCTTCCCTTTGATCATCATTATTGTGAAATATTTTTCACCATCTTGTGATCAAAACAATTATGTGCTGCTGCTACATATCACAGTACTATTCAATGGAAGGGACTGAATGAACAAAATACCAATGCAGTCAGAAACTCTACAGTGTGAAAAGCTGGCTTAACCTCTGAATGCTACAGATTTGTGTGTTGTAAGTTTTCTAAGGTGACACAGGCTGCATCATCTTTCCAATGAAAGTAGTTGCTCTGCCTAGAGTTGATGGTTACTTTACTTCACCTGACAGC
This sequence comes from Muscicapa striata striata, assembly GCA_030060385.1. Classification (NCBI taxonomy): domain Eukaryota; kingdom Metazoa; phylum Chordata; class Aves; order Passeriformes; family Muscicapidae; genus Muscicapa; species Muscicapa striata. Next base: position 1,311,281 of record JAREIS010000052.1, read on the forward strand.
AGCTGCTATCCTCAGTAGTTTTCCTCCAGAAGGGTGGCTTATCCAATGCTGAGAGCATTCATTGCTGCTGGATTCCACAAAGGAAGTTCAAAAACCTGGGAAACATTTGTTTTCAGGTGGCTACTAGAAGTCCAGATTAACAAGACCAGTAAACTACTTTAGAGATTGCACAATGACTTCAGAACAAGACAGACTTTTTCTGATACTAGGAGCAACCTATGAAGTTACTGCATGAGCTGACAAAAATTGTGAGAAAACAGATCCATTGTTAAATTAAGTGTTTGTCTAGGAAGTTAGGAAATATCATCTGACCACTTCTCCATTTTCTCATTTTCTCCAGCAAGATGTTGCTCAGGGCACTATTGCTTGGAATCTCTCTCTCTTTCTCTCTTTCTCTCTTTCTCTCTTTCTCTCTTTCTTTCTTTCTTTCTTCTCCTTCTCCTTCTCCTTCTCCTTCTCCTTCTCCTTCTCCTTCTCCTTCTCCTTCTCCTTCTCCTTCTCCTTCTCCTTCTCCTTCTCCTTCTCCTTCTCCTTCTCCTTCTCCTTCTCCTTCTCCTTCTCCTTCTCTCTTTCACTCTTCCTTTCTCTCTTCTTCCCTCTCTCCCTCCCTGGCTTTCAAAGGCTGAATAGCATTTTGCTTCTTTTTGAAATCAGTAAGAACTACGAAATGGTGTGACAATAATATACACTATATGGTCCTAATAGGACTGTGAACACACATATATAAGAATTTTTGAAAATATTAGAATTTCTAATATTCTAAATGGGAGTGAAAAATCAGTAATCACTGACTAGCCACATTTGGCTTATATATGCATTGGTTTTCATAAATAATGCTTTGAAATATGCCTTGGTTGGTGGTGCAATTTTTTTGTTGTCTGTTTTTTTTTTTCTTTTGTTTAAAGATATTGTTTCTTCTTTTTTAATTTTTTTCTTTCAATTTTTAATGTATTGACTGTATATAATAATTTAAAACTTTAAGGCTTTCTCTCACAGGTACATCTTGAGTTGTGGGTCCTAGCTGAAAGATTTATGAAGCAAATCTACACCTGGAACACCTTACAGTCTCAGCTTCATCCCTCCAAAAATTGAATAAGATATAAATAAGTATGTACACACTCTAATGAGTTAGGTGTGTCAGTTTGATTAATATCCACGGTGCACAATTTTCCCTTTTGATACAGTTTTAGTTCAAAATTACCCTTGACTCATGCCAGCCATTCCACTGTAACCCTTCAGACAGACACACACTTTGCTCCCCCCAGGTCACTTGTAATTGGCCTCTTTTCCTTTGTGTTCAGCAACTTTCCAGTTTTCTGCAGGCCTGTTCACAACTGAATTGACACTGAAGAAAGAGCAGATAAAGGCAGACCTGAAGTCTGTGCAGAGGGTAGGTAGGGACTTGCGTTTCTGAATACAAGTGGGTCAAAATATTCGTCCTCAGAAGCTGCTGAGAGACCTGATCCAGGTTATTATACTTCTCCCAAGGAGTTGCACTTTTTGAAATATATCAGAAACTCTATGACTGTGAAGAGAATCTGGAAACACTCTGTAAACCATCTGTGATAAACTTGCTTAGTTGATACTTCAGATATATATGGGCGAGGATCTGCAGACAGGAGCCCTGTTGTTTCTAAAACCTCTTCTGTGAGAGCTGTTGGCAGCACCCTGAGCCATCACAGTATGATGCCGACCTTACTGCCAAAGGGCCTGTGTCACAGCTTGGAAATAGCTCAAAAGCTGCAGATCCTCTGAGATGAATCCCCCCATCCGTGCTCCCCCACCTTCCAGACACACACACTGTGCCATTTTTTTTTACATGCAACGCAAGGATACGGACTTTAGGGATCTATTCATGAATAACTTATACAATGTTTACATGAGGATTTTTAGGTAGTTTGCTTAGAAATGCTTTGAATTGGCTGCGTGAAATTGGTATGCACTGTAATGAGGTTTTCCAAGTGAAAAAGGACACATTGGGTTCTGCAGTCTGAAGGACCAGCTGAACAGCAACAATAAAGCACAAGTGCAGCACAACAGGGCAGGAAAATTGATAGGAAGAATTCGAAGTAGTACAGGAAGTTTGGACAAAGCAGGATATACTGTTATTTACTGTTAATTGTCCAAATGCCTTGGGTGTTGCTGGTTATTTCCTCTAAATTCATCATGAGTGCGATTAAAAAGTCAATCAGCAAAGAATGAAAAGTGCAGACCTAAGTGCTAGAATAATAATAATAAAGCAGAAAATATACTCAAAGACACATAATTGAATCTTATCTTTCCTTTTTGTCAGTGAACTTTCTGGTACGGTGACAGTGTCCTCTCCATTTTTTCTTACTTATGATCACTGTTACAATCCCCAGAGGCATTAAATTAAAAAATGACAAAACATGAACTATCTTTTCCCTGTCTCTACTTTTTTCTGAACAACAATATTTTTTCTATCTTGACTTTTTTTCTTATTTACTTATTTTGTTTTTCACTTCCCACAGTTTTCATTCTATCTACCACAAGGAGTGAGGTGAGCAGAGAGGGGACAGCTGTGGGTGAGGTTTTGGCAGCCAGAAGGCACTGACAATACTTGCTGTGTCTGAATTTTGCCATGGAAGGCAGTAAGGTACTTCATGAGTGCTACCTGTTCAGAGGTGAGAAGAACTAAACCCATTTACAAAAAGGAATCATAAAGCTTGCAATAAGCAACTTTTCATTTTCTTGTCTTCTTTTAGGCATCTACCCTGTGGTATCTAAAAATAGACAAAAACAAATCTCCCTCAAATATCCCTCCTATCAGAAGTAGACATGTTGACAAATGTAATTTCTCCTCCTTTTTCTCTGGTTTAGTTTTTGTAAAGGCAGCTTAGAAAACTGCTATGCACTCCAGAACTCTCTAATAATCTTGTAAATTTTGGTAAACAAGCTCTGCACACAGTTGAATTTCTTACATGTCAGTGAACACAATGTTCACAAATATCATTCTTCATTTTGGTTGAAAAACAAAAACAATTGCAACCTGTATTCTATAAAATACAGCATTGATCGATGAGGAAAAGCAAGAGAAAAAAGGAATATCAGTCGAATTAAAACTATGAATAGTCAAAATATACTGTGTATCCACAAGCTGCTCTGGAGCAGGGTCCCCTCAGAAAATTCCAGAAGCTGAAATTCTCAGTGACTGGATTAGCAATTAAAAAACAAACAAACAAAAACAAACAAACAAACAAAAAAACAAAAACAAACAAAAAAAAAACCAAAAAACCAAACAAAACAAAACAAAACAAAAAAAACAAAAAAAAAACCAACCAAAAAAACAAAAAAAACAAAAAAAAAAAAAAAAACAAAACAAAAAAACCAAAAAAAAAACAAAAAAAAACCCCAAAAAAACCCCCCAAAAAAACCCCAAAAAAAACCCCAATTGTATGTTCAGTTGGCTTTGAGTCCTGAGCCAATCTGAAGTCCAAGCAGAAAGGCTATAAATTCAAACAATTAAAAACAGCTCTTTGGCCTCTGTAGAGAACTGAAATAAGACCAAGATGCCTGCTATGAATACCTGTGCTCCATTGGAAGCAATCTTAACACTTGCTATTTTCCAGGAATAGAAAAGACTAGTGAACTATTTACTTGAAGTTTGGAATGCTGCTAACTATAAATATCTCCAGACTTTTGCTTGCCAACAAGCCTTTGCAGTGGTGCCATTCACTGCAGCTCTCAAAACTCGTGTCACACACATGTGTATGTTGGAGCACTGCTAGATAAATACAGAGCCTGCCTGAAAAAGAACAGGGGGAAGTCCTCACATCTATGTTTTAAAAAACAAAGTATATTAATACTTTTATTTATTTATATGATGAAAGGCGATAATGTGAGGAAAGCTTGTATAAAGAACATTTATAGGTCTGCTACGTAGGTTTGTTTTGGGTATTTTTTCAAAAATACATTTAAAGCTTTAGAAAAATTTCCCAGTTAAGCATTATTTGTTAACAAATGGCATAGTATTCTACTTTGACACTGTTACAAATACATTGGCAATATTTATCTCTAAAACAATAGCTCTGCAATTTAGCTTTTATAATGTTTAGGAAAATGTCCTAAAAACATGGCACTTTGACTAATTTTTCAAAGAAATTTTGTAATACTGAAAAAAACCCTCTCCTCTTAGTGACCAAAAAAGTCTTCCTCAACATTCTCTGCTATTACAACAGCAGAAAAGTAGAGCAAAAGTTCTGAAATGAATGGCTGTGTATCATAAATTGGAACAAACTTCTGTCACCACAGCAAAAGTTCTTTCAAGTTTAGGTGTTTAGCAATGCATGTGAGAACAGTCTTATAATATTGCACTACAACAGCAACAGCAACAGCAACAGCAACAGCAGCAACAGCAACAGCAACAGCAACAGCAACAGCAACAGCAACAGCAGCAACAATATTATTATTATTATTATTATTATTATTATTATTATTATTATTATTATTATATTCCAATAAAATAAATAAATATAAAAATACTCCCAACTTCCAAAACTCTAGAAACCAGATTTTTTTCACTTGCTTTGATAAGGAAGGGAGGGAAGGGAAGGGAAGGGAAGGGAAGGGAAGGGAAGGGAAGGGAAGGGAAGGGAAGGAAGGAAGGGAAGGGAAGGGAAGGGAAGGAAGGAAAGGGAAGGGAAGGGAAGGGAAGGGAAGGGAAGGAAGGGAAGGGAAGGGAAGGGAAGGGAAGGAAGGGAAGGAAGGGAAGGAAGGGAAGGGAAGGAAGGGAAGGGAAGGGAAGGGAAGGGAAGGGAAGGGAAGGGAAGGGAAGGGAAGGGAAGGGAAGGGAAGGGAAGGGAAGGGAAGGGAAGGGAAGGGAAGGGAAGGGAAGGGAAGGGAAGGGGTTTCTTGAAGTACACTTCAAGCATATCTGAGCACTGCCAATTTTGAATTAGCACTGAAGCAGTCTGTAATGTCTAATATCTGCTTCAAAACTATGTTTTGCTTCTCTTTCTTTACTATAGGTGTGTCTAATGTAGGTATTCTTGCTTATTTTCTCACAAAGTTCAATCACAAATGAAACAAAGGGAATGTCCCCAGGAAAGTTGCAAACACTAAGGCATCATAGAAATTCAGACCATCTCATTGGCTTTGCATGTTCCAGTTCAGAAAGTGCCAAATCTAATGTCAGCAGCCACCTATATGGCAAAGGAGAACTGAAATCCCCCAAATCCCCTCAAATAGCTCACCAAATGCTATTTTTAACATGAAGGTGAAGAGTACACTCTGAGAGAAACATTCTCTTCATCAGACACAAGGCTGCTAACAAAGCTGTCACCTCCACCCCTCCCACAGCCACCAGTGTCACCACTTGCAGCTCCAGTGCCAGCACGTTCAGTGCCTCAATAGTCTCTGATACTGCCCTCCCCATCATCAGCACGGATGAATTTCTCACTATTACTGCTCCTGATACAAGCCTCTCCAGCAGCCCTTTTAAACACCTTTGAGCCTCTCCTTCTCTCTCTCTCACATTGAAACATTTCAGCTGACAGTCTATTTTTTAAACACTCAAGTGCTGGCTTTTAAAGTATTTGATGTCTCTAGCATTTCAGCCCCTTCCTTCACACCTTCTGCTCATAGGGCCAAGTGAAATGTGAGGAATTTCTTTTGGTTTCAGAAACTATATCCCTTGTTTTCTTTTCACAAGAATTTACTTCATATCCTTGTTTAGCTGAAGCACAATTACAGAAAAATAAATTTTGTACAATGTTATCTGAAAATACTAGCACAGTGCATACAGAGAATTGCTAAAAGACAAAGGATTTATCAGTAAAATATCTTTTATTTGTGAAAACTGAAAATTTGCCCGAATGGCTTGCTTGTTAATTTAACCATTGAAAACAAACCCTAAATTCCTGTTTGTGAGATTTCCACCAACATCAGAGATGTTTTTTTTCTTACCAATCTGCATATCTTTTAAAGTCAGAGAATCATGATAAAAAATAATGATTATTTTTCAGCCCGAAAATAAGTACATTGCCCTTCTTGCTGAATAGTTTTTCCTCATGATCTGTAAAGCTGCTGAATAACAGAGTGAATAAACAAGGCTGAAATTAAGTGGGAAGAACTAAACATACATTCTGCTTCAGTAGCTGTTTACATAGAGTGGTCATTTCTTTTCCTGTTTATAAAAGCTGATCACAAACACAAAAACCTCACTTCATGCACATCTTTAGAATGAATTATGTGTTTCCCTAATGGGCATAAGATGTAGGAAAACAAGGTGCCATCATTAATTTGGAACACAATAAGTTCAGGGAAATTCATCTGTCCTAGTAAACTGGAAAACCTTGCAAACCCTGTATTAAACATCAAAACCTACTACCCAATAAGGCAAATGTGTATCTTGATTTTGTTCTCTGTGCCCACTAAATTATACTTTGGTATGAATAACAATATTTTTTAGCAATTAAAATATTTCTATTTTTATTTGTTCTGCAGTTTGTTGGAGTTCATGCCACTTTGCAAGAAGATGTGGTGTCTTCTAGAAGTTCTCTCTGGAATTTAAAGATGATACCTAGATTTCTGTGTAATTACTGGGAAGCATAAGAGTTTCTGTTTCAGGTTCTATCTAGATTCAGGAATCTACATTTATGATCTTTATTCAGATCACACTCAGAATTTGCAAAGTCCATGGATAGGATTTTTGGTTAGTTTTCAAGGAAAAAAACAACTAAAAGTCTCCAGAATACTCGGTGGTGTAGGATACCTTTTAAAATCAAGCAATTTAAAGCTGTTTCAACCTGGGCCACCAGAATAAGTAATAGTTTCCAAATGCCTTTAACACTGACTTGAGTAAGTCATTCAGTCTGATAATACATGACAAAGGTCAAAAATTTGACCTTACCAATTTAGATAGAAAGGATTCCCAAGGGAAGGAAGAGGGAAAATATCATCTGTCTTACTCCCTCCTTCTCTGGACTCAGCTGTGCTCACCAAAACTTAGAGAATAAGTTCTCATTTCTGCAAAAGCAGACTATGACCATGCATGTAATCATGTAAGTCTAGCCTCTTAGAGGTATAGGGGACTTTAAACTATGCTTTGAACTATTTTATTTATTTATTCATCAAATGCAATATGCAGTCATTTGAGTTTGTCCATCTTCTTTTTAGGACTTAGCTACACTTTCCATTTGGAGTGTTTTGATTAAAACTGATTACTTTAATGCTATATCCACATGTGTTGGTAAAAATTTTACAATGAGAAAGCACCAAATTTGAAACCTGAAGTCCCATTTGTCTTTGACTAGTAGAAATGCAGCACAGAAAGAAAGATTCCAAGACTGGATGAGCGTAGGAAAAAGAACCAAGGAAGAGAGTAGGTGTTGCTGAAGTAAAGAAAATAATAAATTCCTTAGACAAACTAATTTGACAGTTCAAAGTAACAGTGGAAATACTAACCTAAACTCATGTACAATTTTTTACAATCCACAAATAATGCCATCAATTTATAGAAGCGAATGTAAAGATTTCCTGCCTAAATTCTGACCTTCTGAATTATTTATAGCCATTACTGATAGTCAACAAACGCAGCCTCAGAACACCTTTATAACTCAGAAAATGGTGCTCACCATCTGTGGTAGTTCAAGCTGACCTGTTGCTCCTGTAAAAACCAATGTGCAAAACAGCACTCTGGTTTGTAAGGTTCTGCTCTCTTCACACACTATGACATGACTTTGTCATGAGTTCTTAAAATAAGCTGCAATTCCAAATTGAACGGAGGGGATCAATCACTTCTGAAACTTTGGTTATTTCCTCGAGGTATGTATATGTGTACACAGCCCCTGCACTGTTCACCCACTACACTAATGTCTCATTGGAATCTATAGCTCAAATGTTACACTCTAGCTCTTTTGTTGGATCTCATGTTCTTCAAATCTCATACTCAGAAGAGAGTAATGTAGATAGCAAATGAATGTGATCTGTTTATGTGAAGAACCAATATTCCTATTCCTTATGGTGTAGGAAAGTGACAAAGCTGTTCTGTATTTTCAGCCATCCTTCTAGCAGAACAAACAGTGACAACAGGGCAAAGACTCAGACTTTTCTGAGTATGTCTTGGCATCCAGTTGTGCCAACTAACCTCACTTCTGGCCTCAAATGTTATTTTTACCAAAGTCCCACTTTCCACACTTCTGCATTTGATCTGATGCTTGAAATGAGGACAAAGAAATCCAGCTTACATTAAAGTCACAAAGATAGTGCCTTTTCAAAAAGGCTGATGCTGCAGCAGCAAAAACACAATACCACAAAAGTAGGCTACTGATGCCCATTTACCATTCCCTTTCTTTTCTACGGGAATTGTAGTTGGACCAATTTCCCCAGTGTTGCCAAAAGGCACCTTCATGTTACCCAAGAGTACCATCTATACTCTCTCCAAGAGACTGTAACTAATTTCCTGCTTGCTCACTGTGCACACAGATTTTTGACAGTCAGTCTTAGGTGGTCTTCTAGCCAGTTCTGTGCTGCAGCCTGCTGGCTCGTGAACATCTGCTCCACTGCAGTTCATACAATCCTCCAGTGACTGCTTTATGGCTTGTCCCTTGTGCTCACCTCATTCTCAAATCTTTGTGTTCTTCACCATGTCTTAGAACCCAGGCTTACAAGAAGTAATGCCTATTCCAAATGCAACTCCTACAAATCAGCAACGCTCCTTGAAAGCTAAGTTACACCCCAACAAATCACTTTACTTTAGGATCAAGGCACGAATTTTTAACTGAATGCCTACCAAATGTAACACCCTTCCCCATTTCTCTGAGGGGACTGATTCACCTTTATAACTCTTCCTGTTGTGGGCTTTCATTTACCATTCTGACATAATCTAGTGCCTCCCTGCATGTTGCTGATGTTTTTGTCAATGTGAAGAATGTGGTGCAATTGTTGCAGAAATTGTCTAAGAAACAGAGACCTTAATATGTACCATCTGTTTTACAAAAAAAAAAAAGCTCAATGTGGTAATGCATTTGCAATACCAGAAGCAATATCTCTAAGACATGAAATGAACATATGCTGTCTAAGAGCCTTCAGGCTGACATTGAAAAAGAGAAAAGATAGTACTTCAAGGCAAATATTGTCCCAATAGAAAGACTGCCAGAACCAATATGGCTCAGTCTGTTGACAGGTCTCTGGTGAACAACATCTTATAAAGACATGCACATTGCTATGGGTTGTACAGCTCTATGCCCCATTTTTTCAGCTTGGGAAAAAAAAAGTAGAGAACACCTTCACTGTCACACTGGTTATTCTCCTGTTTCAGATCAACAGATGTTGTCAGATGAAGACATTCTATCCATTATTCTTTGATTAACTGTTGTTTTTTTTTCTTTTTAAATCAAGACAATGAAACTCACACTAGCTTCTTGTACTGGGTTAAGTAAGCACCTTGCTCAAAAGGAAAGGCTGAAAGTATTTTTTTTTCATTCCTAAATTAATACATTTTATGCATGAAGATATCTGTGATTCTGAAGTTAAAATGGCATTGAAGCTACAATAGCTAGTAAAGAATTTTATACATACCAGAAGATACAGTAATTTTATTTTAAAGTCTGTTATACTTAAAGGAAAGAATCTCAGTTATTGTCCTGTCGGTCACAGTTTATACCAATATAATCTAAAATCTGTATTCTTTTCAAAGAAGACATAAGCAACAACAAAAAAAAGATATGTTATAAAAATGGCTGTCTTTGGGTGATTTTTTTATCTTTCATTATATATTAGAAAAGATAATTAATTGATAAGTCACCTCCTCTAATTTTAGCTTAGACATATTCTCTGAATCCAGTCTTCCAAAGCCATTTTGGTTTGGGGAAGTGGGAATTGATTAGGCATTTGTAAAATATTTTCTACACTAAAATTTGAGTTTGCAAGCGATTTTAATAAAATGGGGTGGGGGGGAGGGATTAATCTGTTGGAACTGATACACTCTATATGTGAATTTTATATTTCTGTAATAACACTAATACCTTTTATAATGTAAAGGGTCCTAGCTAGATCTTTTCAGAGTTAACACCAGGGTTCTTTCAGCAGCGTTTGCTGAAAAATATAGTTTCAGGAAACATCTTGTTTCTTCTTAGGCTACTCAGGGGTATTTAAAGATATCACTTGGTATATGCATTAATCAGATTATCAACTTCTGAGGTTTTTGGTGCTACAACCTATGTCATAAAAGCTATACTATCTTAAAAGTGAAGGAACACAGTGATGACAAGGATCCCTGTTTGTAGACCAAGAACATATATGATGGAATTTAATGGCTTCACAGCTAAGGATGTCTGCAACTATATTAAATTCTTTCAGGCAAATGAGGATTCAGAAAATCCACAGAAAATCCACAGCACTTCTTCTGTGGATTTTATTAGATCCACAGGAGGGAGTCTTTCTGCTATAGATTGTAGATGCTACAGTCATGCTAAAGGAGCTTGTAAACAGTGCTTGAGGAAGCTGCCATTCTTTAGATCTCAGAAACTCTGCAGGAGGCAGCTCTTCCACTACAGATCTTAGAAGCACAGGCTACTCTAAGTACACTATAATTCTAATTAACTACACCATCAATTATGTCAAACAAGGGCACAATCACTGACCTTTCACTAAAGGCAAAGCCATCAAAGCAGGTTTTTTTAAACTGTGTAAGGGAGAAGAACCAAAGGAAGACCTCATATCACCATCTCTGGAGACTGTGATAGATACAGACATCATAGGAGTGGAGGAACCTGCTAGCTTCCTAGCTGCTTCTCTGTCATGTGGTAAATAGTGTGCCCTGTAATGGGAGGCTGCTTCCTGGCAAATCTGTCTAAAGTTCTGCACATTCAAAATGTGAAATAATCTCAAGACCAACATAGACAGTTTGTTCTATAAAGGTTTTCTTTTCTGCAATCATAAAATAAGCTTGTTTCAGGAAAAAATTATTTTTGAAAATGCAAATTTCAACTAATATCTGGAGAAATGAAAACCAAAACATAGAAAACAACATTTGTTTAAAAAAAAAAAAAAATAAGAGCAAAAGGCTTTGTTACTCACCTTAGTCACAGCAGGAGTAAATAAAAGGATTATAAATTGTATGATGTATATATATAAAAGATACAGATAAACAAACATAATGGTTAACACTAAAAACTGAGTAAAGTTAAACACTGCTGTGGGATCTTTGGACACTATTTCAAGATCCACAACATTTATCATGCTTTAAAATAATGAAACAATGATTCCAGCTTCAATATTTAGTAAATTCAGTCTGGAGGAGCATAACTCTTCCAATTGCCTCTAGACAAACCTAGATTATTTGTTTAACCTGGATGCCTGCCTTTTAAACTTCTAAAGTAAGATAAAATGAATGATTGTTTGCACTATGAGGAAGAGGCACAGCTCCACAAGCCGTCACCTTTGTCCTCCTCTATCTCATTCCCATAAATGTCTGTTTTTCTAACTTCTTTATCTATATTTTTAAAAAATAGTGGAAAATGTCTTCAATTTCTCAGACAATTTCACATCATCTTATCCTCTGCTTTTCCAAAATCTCATATTGCACAACATAGCAGTAGCAGAATCCCTGCTCTGAAATGCCCGAGTTTTTAAATCTAAATTTCATTATTACAAATAACCACCTTTCATTTCCAGTAGAACTGGGACTGTATGAGTGTGAGTCTGTAAGACTCAGAGAAAAGTAAGTTTTCTTTGGAAATACAGAACAAGAGCTAAAAAAAGTGGAAAAGTGTAAATAATAAATAAATAAAATAATAAATAAATTTTTAAAATAAAGGAAAGACTAGCATGAGAAAATAAAAAAGCACAAGTGGAGAAGGGGCAGGCACTGATCTCTTCTCTCTGGTGCCCAGGGACAGGACCTGAGGGAATGGCCTGAAGTTGTGTCAGAGGATGTTTAGGCTGATATTTGAAAAAGATTCTTCACCCAATGGGCACTGAGCAGGCTCCTCAAGGAATGGTCACAGCACCAGCCTGACAGAATTCAAGAAGCATTTGAGCAGTGCTCTCAGGCACTCAGGTGTGACTCTTGGGGAGGATGCTGTGCAGGGCCAGGAACTGGACTTGATGGTCCTTGTGGGTCCCTTCCAGCTCAGCTGTCTCTGGGATTCTGTAAAAAGTAGGTTTATTTTGGAAATCTAGAACAAGAGTTAAAACGAGCCAGAAAGTATAAGTAAATAAACAAATACATATATTTTAAAAAGGAAGGAAAGGGTTGCATAAGAAAATAAGAAAGAAGGATACCTGTCTGTCTAGACACCTCTTTAAATAAGGAAAACTAATAAGCAATTTGTCATTTGTACTAGAGGCTCATAGGCAGGACTCTTTCCAGGAGACAAATAAAGACCGAATGTGCAGATATATTACTTATGAACCTGTAAATGCCGAGTAACAGCATCCCTAGAATTAGGACAGGTTCTCTTGTGATCTAAAGGAGCATCTACACTTACTGTTATGTGAGAAATATATTCCTGACAGACACAGTGAACACACTGAAGTGCTGGGAGAGATTGCTTAATTTAAAGGAAAAGCTCTTCCAAACAGTATTCTTGATATTGATAGCCAAGATTTTCTCTAGTACGAGGTTACATAGGGAAGAGTAAAAATTAATAAATGTATTGCAGAGAAAAAAACATGTATATAATCTGCAGTCTAGATCTACTAGAAATATTAATATAAAAATACATGTTTTTGGGCATTGCTTTGATTGAGCAGATAAAGTTTAAGAATCTGTTCACCTTTCCATTAGTATTCCATGATCCAGCATAAGTAGAAGAAAAATGAAATTACCAAAGACCACGGATGCCTCATCAGATTTACAGTTGTGCTTTACACTGGCCTCTATTTTGTATGCTGTCATCATTCAGTGATTCTAATATACTTTGATTAATTATGTAAAGCTAAGGAATACTTTTAAAAAGCCCTTAGTTAAAAGTTGACTCTTTTTCTTCACTACCTCTGTCCCCACTGCGGTTATGACCAAAAAAAAAAAAAAAAAAAAAAAAAAAAATCAAATCAAAACAAAAAAAAAAACTGTGTATGGGTTTTAAAACTGATTGTCCAAAAAAACACACAACTGAAAAATTTTTCTTATGTGAAACCTCCATTTTGAAGATAATTTTCTTCAGATTTTCCTGTGATGAACTGAATTCTTGTTCTTCAACATCTGAATTTTATTATTTGTGATAATGATCACTGCTGAGCCTGTAGGAAGATTTAGATCAACTGAGACAGCAAGCAAAACCTGAACCTTGAACTTCTCCTCCAGCCTTCTTCAAGATGTGCTACCTAGTAGTTTTCATAAAATAGCTCGTTTTGTAATTATTTTGGTTTTGCTTTCCCCATTCAAGAATAACTAAAGGAAAATGAATTTATGTTGTTTCTGATTTATAGCAAGGTAATTCACACGTTCCTGTTTATTGTGTCTGGCCAGAATACAGTAGCTGATGTTCGTTCCATCACTGAGTACATGTGACTTGTACAATGAACTGTAGTGGGTCAAATAGTGGTGACTAATAGCCCTAATAAGACTTATTCTATGTTGAAGCTAACAAATCCTTTATCAGTACTTCAACCATTCTGCTTACGTGGCCTCATTGTTGAGATTATGCTTTTCATCTATGGGAACTAATCCCTTTCATATACAATTTTAGCAAGAAGCTTATAAAATGTGTATTAAAGCATATTGACTTGTCCAACAATAAAAAGTACAATTAGGCTTCCAACACAGTGCATTACTAATTTGCATAAAAACCTCTCTAACCCATTCCTTTTACTGCATAATATAACCAAGAGGTTACATTCTGTACCACGCACCAGTAATTTACTGCAAAATCAGTAGATAGCTGTACCTGTATAATACTGTTCACTTTCTTTGTGCAAATCTTTTAAAAGTGAATTGACATGCCGAATGTATCAATAGGAAATAATATAAAAGATCATTACACTGAATGACCAAGTACAATGGGTTCCTTTGATAATATCCCATAATGCAATAACTCAAGACTTACTTATTGAGAGTACCTATCCTGATAGAGTCATAGGTAGGGTCACACTATAGACTCGGTTTTATCATACTTTGCAGTTGCAAGAGCTCATTTTCATAATGTACTATTTAAGCAAGAAGCTTATAAGAATCATAGAAGAGTAATAATGACCAGTCTATGCATAAAAATGTATAAATAGTTAGACTCCCAACACTAAGAATTTCCATCTAAGAAGATTACTTAATATCCCTTTTGCAAAATCTCTCATTTCCATAACCAAATAGGTGCTATTGTCTATCCACTCTCCAAGTACTACAAGTCTTTGTAGCACTACAGGAATTTCTTTTCAATGTGTACACTGGAACATATTAAATTAGAATTTGAAAGTACATGCCAACTAGTAAATAAGAGTAAGACATGATTCATATGGGGTTTAGACTGCCTAGAAGTAGCTGAAAGAAAATCAAAAGAACATACTGCTTGTCATTAAGTGCTTTTACCTACAGAGAGCAAAGAAATTCCTCATGGCTAGAGATGATTAGCCTTCTCTTCACTTGCTTAATAAAGAACAGTATTTCCTTACCAAGGTAACACAAGCTGACATTGCCTCAGGTCACTGCAGGGCATGTCATATCTCGTAACACAACATAAACTGATGTAACCTGATCCAACAGGCCATGTGCCTGTTGCTTATTTGTAGAAAATATTACTTTTTTTGGAAGAGGCAACATCACAAGACAGTCAAAAACCACATAAATTCTACCTTTTAGTCCAAAGACTTCTGTGTTCACAATTAACTTGGAGCTTACTCCAAATCATGAAGAGGAGCAACAATTTTTTCTTCCATTATTCTGTGTTGCTTATGCTGGAAAGGCAATTTCTAAAGCTGCTTTTTAAACTAACTATCTTTCATCAGCAAAGGATAAGTTTACAGAAAGTGAAAATATGCCCTGTGAAATGACCCTACCCAAAACCAACAAAGAAAGATCTAAACTCATCAAGATGTTATGACCACTACTCCCTCCATTTTTCCAGTTCTCAGAAACATGTCAGTTTGTTTTGTGTCAAGATCAGAACAATCCTTCATGATGATACATATGATTATTGCTGATACATATGATTATTCCATGAAGTATTATTTTTAAATAGTGATAGTGAATTGAAGTCTAAATTCTAAATATACTTATTCATTCTTTATTAAACCAGAGAAAAACTAATCTATAACAAAAAATTGGCATGTTATCAAAAAATTATTACTTGTTAAAATATCTAATCTGAGCTGTCAGCATAAAATGATCTTGTTTAAAAAACCCAAATCCATACTTCTAAGTAACTTAAGGCATTACTTTTGAAAGTTTAATCCTACTGAACTCTTTGCTGAAATAAACACCAAGAGTTAAGGAAAATATTTTTATAAATTGTAAGAGAAAAATAAACTAACATTACTCCAAATTAACAAGAATCCTAATTAAATTTTAACAGTGTTTGAAAGGTTTGCTGTGCTAATTAGATAACTTGTATAAATTTCTCTCACATTCACACATGATGAAGCACCAAATATAATATAGAGAAATTCACCCCAGCCATCGGGTGTGTATGTGCTCTGCTGTTAATTGATTCTTACTATGCCATGCAAAAACCAACAAGTTTAGTCAAGAAAAGAAAAAAAGAAAGCTAGATGCTGCCTTTTCATAAAGGTGTTAGTTTTCAAACATATCAAAGAAACAGGTGATAACCACATAAATTTCTTGTTGTGGCTTTACTCTTTCAAAACGTTATCCCATTGTTTTACAGTCATTTTAGATGTGTTTTTCAGTTCTTTCTTTCTTTCATTTCCTTCCTTCCTTCCTTCCTTCCTTCCTTCCTTCCTTCCTTCCTTCCTTCCTTCCTTCCTTCCTTCCTTCCTTCCTTCCTTCCTTCCTTCCTTCCTTCCTTCCTTCCTTCCTTCCTTCCTTCCTTCCTTCCTTCCTTCCTTCCTTCCTTCCTTCCTTCCTTCCTTCCTTCCTTCCTTCCTTCCTTCCTTCCTTCCTTCCTTCCTTCCTTCCTTCCCACTGTCAAATATCTGTCTGGGAACTATTATTATTACAAACAACTATACAGGATCTCAAGTTCAAGATCTATGATGTTTGTTCAATTATTCCATATTTTAAAAATCCATATTTATTACAGTTTTGTTTCAGCAATCTCTTTTTAAATGCACATGATATATATTTATGCAAGCATTGTAATTTAAATAAAAAACACCTATAAAATAATATTTTACAGAAACAGAGATTCCCAGGAGGAGAAAACTCTTGTTGAGTATCTAAAATCCATTCTTTTAATCTGCCACTCTTTGCCTTTGCAAGTAGAAGTGAGAAGAGGTATCAAATTAGAGGGCTGTTTTTAAAGTATGAGTCTTTTTCAGCCTCACAGTGTGTTCAAAAATCAGTGCTTAAAAATTATGAGAGCAACTGAAAAAACTAGATCTGAATGCTTTTTATATTTGAAGCCAATTCCAAACACTGTATCTGAACACCTGAATTGATATATCTGTGATTTGGGCCTGAACTTTGAATCCTAGGCATGTTTAGTTTAGAAACATTAAATTAGTTTTAACCCTCAGCAGTGAAAACCTGCCACAATTCTGTGCTGGTAGTGATATACAAAGGTATGAGCAATACAATCACCTCAGAGGAAATGTTGCTTTACTATTTCCCCTCAGTTTGACCCTTACTAGCATGCATGAATAAAATCAAGAGCTTGAAGAATTTGCAGACCTGGATTAACATATTTGCAAAGCTCAGTTGGATTTTCACAAAGAAAGCAGATATTGAAAAAACTCTTTGTTGTTTATGGAAAGTCTGATAAACATATGATCAACACCTGGATTTTAAAGGGATTCTATTCCTTGATCAATAAAAGTACAGTAGATAACTTCTGAGAATACAAATAATAAAACAAGGTGATAGCAACAAAAATAGCTGCCACGTGCTTTTCTTTGCCTCTTTGATTTTGTTTAATGACAATGAACCAACTTTTAAAAACATAAGATTACAATAACAGAGTAAAAAGAAAAATCCTTATAAAATATGCATTAAAACATGGGAACATACATATCATGAAGTATATGTTTTCCTAATAAATCTTATACTGTGAAAAATCCTGTTGGTGAATGCATTTCCATATGACAGTGTTTTGCATCCTGGAAATACCAGATGAAACTGCTATATGCAAATGATATAAAATTAATGCCCAATTTCTGTACATCCCACTGACCTCTGGGTTAATAAGAAAAAGTTCTGTCCTTTGAGCATAAAATATTGCTTTTTAATATAGAAAAACATATGCAAAAGAAATTGAACTAAAATAGAGCTGAATTCCTGCTAGCTTTTCTGCCAGTATACATTAGAAGAAAGGCAAAAGGCATCTCCATTCTAACACAGATCTCAGTAATCAGGAGATGCATTGGCATAGCAGCCCTTTTGCAATCACTGGACCATCATCCCTATTGAGCTTGTAGAGTGAATTGGAATCACTCTCATTTATTTGCTTTGAAGTACATACTAAATGTAACACTTCCACAGAAATCTATGGGCCCAGATGAGATGACAACACATGGCTGATCAGACTTGTAGGTCATCTTTTTATATCATAGAATGATAAAATGGTTTTGGTTGGGAGAGACATTAAAGACCACCCAGTTCCAACATCTCTGCCATAGACAGGCACAATTTCCACAGATCAGGTTGCTCTTCCATCCAGCTTAGCCTTGAACATTTCCACAAATGGAACATCCACAACTACTCTGGAAAACTTATTCCTGTGTCTGACCACCCTCACAGTAAAAAATTTCTTCTTAAGACCTAATCTTATTCTACCCTGTGTCAGTTTAAATATACCAGCCATCATGTTTCAAGACTGGACAGACCAACTGCTTTGGGACATGAAATGCTTTCCCTTGAAGAAGCAAAGTAAGACTAGCTACATTTTATATATCTATCTTTAAAGTTCTGATGACATGTAAGACCAATCCCATTCCAAAAGTCAGGACTGCAGGGCTTTCTTTTCACTTATGCCAATGAATGCAAGCCATTTACCACTTCAGGCTTCCAAACAGCCAAATCTAGGAACATGCTGGAGTACACTCTATCTTTGTTACAGAGGTTTTCCTGTGAGAAATAACAAAAGGATTCTGTATTGAGGTTAGACTCTTACCTAAATAGAAAAGTCAGGCAAGCTTTCCAGGAATTACAATGCTATGTCTACAGACACAGAGATGTGGTCTGAAGTTCTTGTAAACAGCAACAGTTTATATCTCAAGGCAATGAAAGGTGTCATGACTCCAGCTACACTCAGATAAAAATAGCAGAATTTTAAATTTTAAGTAATACATTCCTGTGAGATCATCAAGTTCTACTTTTGACAGAACACCACCGTGTCAAATAGACCATGGCACTAAGTGCCACACCCATCCATCCATCCATCCATCCATCCATCCATCCATCCATCCATCCACATTCCTTAAACACCTCCAGGGATAGTGACTCCACCACCTCTCTGGGCAGCCCATTCCAATGCCCAATCATCCTCTCTGTGAAGAACTTCTTCCTAATGTCCAGCTAAACCTTCCCTGGTGCAGCTTAAGACTGTGTCCTGTTGATCTATCACTAGTAGCCTAGAAGAAGAGGCTGACCCCCAGCTGGCCACAGTCACTTTTCAGGTGGCTGTAAAGCATGATAAGCTCTCCCCTGAGCCTCTTTTTCTCCAGGCTAAACAACCCAAAACTCCCTCAGCAGCTCCTTATAGGATATGTGCTCCAGACCCTTCACCAGCCTTGTCCTTCTTTGGACATCTCAATGTCCTTCCTGAACTGGGGGCCTCAGAACTGGACACAGCTGCACCTCGAAGTTCACTTGCATCAGACTTTGAAATCCTATGGTGTGATACTGCCACATGCCAGTGTGCTCTTTTCCCACTGACTATACAGATGAAAGAACTCAGACTTAGACCTTTGGGCTTTGCATTGTTTACGTGATATTTGTCCATCTGAAATAAAGGCTAACTTGAAAAATCTCTGTTTTGTGAAAATAAAAAGAATATTAATTTTCTTCTCTGCTATTAACAAATATCTTTCACTTTTACTATATACATCAAGCTGCCAAGTAACATATCTTTGTGAGCAGAATATTTGAATTAAGCAGCTTTTGACAAAGAAACTGTACACATGCCAAAGGAACAATGATTTTTATTTTATGCTTAAGGAAGGGTTTACAGACTGAAGCAAACTTGGAATAAGAAAAACTTTAATGGTTAAAAGATGCAGCTTGCTTTGGGAAAAGAATAAATCTAATTGTTATGGGCTTGTTTTTATTACATGTCTGCTTAAAAGAGTCAAAAAATCTTTGCTTTCAAAAATTTTGTTTCTCAGATTTTGTGGCTTGCTCCACGCATAAATTTATATGAGGGACATTATAAGAAGGAATAGAATGTATTTAAAGAAAGAGAAATGAATGGCACTGTCAACTCTGGTCATAAAAATGTCATTCTGAAAATTGCTATTTTTGTTAAAAATAATTGAAGTTTTAAGATTTTTTATAGTTCTTTCACTTACATTCTCACTTCTGAGCCTTATGTATACTTAAGCTGACAAAATCAATCTTTTCACACCTAGAAGATCACTTTTTAGAAAAGAAAGATGACATTCTTACACACCACTTTTACTTGTTTCTTAGGATGTGGTGCCGTAAGAGAAAACACTATAAATGTTGAGGTTTACCATTATGAAATCTGGTTAAAACAAATAATACCTAGCATACCTATGCTATTACTACTACTACTACTGCTATACTACTACTACTACATACATGGTTATCAGGTTATACCTGATAAGCCATGCTGCAAGTCCATGCTTCTTTGGACTGAAAACTGTTGAAGTATATGTACCATAACAACATTTATGGCTTTGCAAATGTTTTCTGTCTTTTATGCTCAATTATGGTTTATCCTGGGTGCTCCATTCTTTTCTTTCTTAGAAGAAACATGAAATGTATACCCCCTTAGATATATGTGACAAGCTGAATCACATATTACAGACCTAAATTAGGAGCAAAAGATCTTTAAAGAGTCACCTGCAGAATATTTACTTTTCTGTACACAGGAACAGTGACCACTTCTCAAGTTGGTACATAATTAAGGACTTGAAATCAGAGATATTTTTCATATTCAGTATTTCTGAAAACAGTTATTAAGTCTCTTTTTGTGCCTCTGTCTCTGTAAAAGACAGACAAGAAATATTGTATCTGTCTTCCAGAGGAGTTGGTAATGTAACTTTAGATAGACAGAGTTTGGTCTGATTTTTTATGTTTGAGATTTTTATCTTTTTTCATTCATGAAAGCAAAATAAACTTCTAGCCACATTAGCTGTAATTTAATAAAATTGGGGGAGCTGTTTGCTTAAATAAATCAGTTATTTAACCAAAAGGCCTTGAATTAAATACAAATTGGAGGCCACCTTACATATGGATCCAGGATTGGAATCTCTCAAAACTTGATCAGAATGAGCTACAGCTTAAAAAAGGGAGGTGAGGCAAGGAAGGAACATGAGATCTATGAGTTTCCTGCTGGGACACCCAAAGTTTCAGGCAGATGGAGAGGCCAAAGAGAAAAAATGGAGGGATGATAAATAACTCCAATTCTTGAACAAATTCTGCAGTGAAAACATGGCTTGATAAGAAAACTTATAAATATGTTGGTCTAAGAGTCCAGCCACCTTTCCCAGAGTTTGTACACTGTAAAATTCTTGTGGGACTCAGTTTAGAGGGGTTCTGAGAGTGTGTGTGCCTCAGATGGGCAAATTAATCTCTCTATGGTAAGGGACAACTGCTAAAGTATGTGATTTTAAAACAGAACAATAAAGTGACTCCAGGGTTTTATTCTAAACCTTCTGACCAAACCTCTCTGAATGTGATAAATGTTTATGGATTCTTCTAATTACAGATCTGGATTAAAGCTAAGACACTTAGAGAATATGTCTCTCTTTCATAAGGTTTCCAAGGTTTTTCTATAATAATCAATTATCATAATGAGTTTTTTTAAAGCTGCCATTTGTCACTTTCTTAAAATATATAAACTACCTAGTATAAAGACAAATAGCTAGAGCCAGCCTACCCTGAGGTCCTCTACTGAAGATGTCCATTAAATCAAAATCAAGCGGGAAACCTGTTGGATTTTATTTCAAAGTCAATCCTGCTTGTGCTAAATAAAATCTGCCTTAAACAAGTGTAATTTTATGGCAAGAAGCACTGTTTTCTCGATAGAATCTTTAAAAAAATATTGGTCTTAATCCTAGAAACTGGAGGTAGTCTGTCTTGGAAGGAGAAGATGCAACTACAGAAATCTGACTCCTGTGTACAACAGGACTGGGGAAATCATAAACCATACCTTTTTAGTTCTGATGACATTTTTGGTATCTGGCAAAGTTTTGACAGCGTTGACACAGCAGGTTCCTTTGCCAGACAGACTCTGCTGTAGATGACTTTGCTAGATGTTGAAATCTGTGCAGCTGAAACCAGAAGAAGGTACTGTATTCCATCTTCTATCAACATCCATCATCCTTCTCACTCTTTGATTTATCATTCATATTCTCTTAACAGCAATAAGGTGACATCTTTGGTTTAAAAGGCAGTGTTCACTTAGGGCACAACTGTAGGATATTCCAAGCAAGTAATCTAGAGATATTCCTAACACACATACATGAGGTTTTTAAATCATTCCTAGATCTCTGATCAGACATGTTCTATTGCATGTATAGGCTCTTAAATCTCAGAAAAGTTATACCTTGTATAAATGACAGTTCAACAACCCAACAAAACACAAAGTTGGAACAGCAATACTTTGCAAAACACAATTTTTAATTTGTTGCTGGCAGTCCTGGCAGAAATGGATAGCAGGTCAGCAGAAGAACCCCTCTAGGTTTCTGTGAGAAGTAATTTCATAGACGCTCATATTTTTTGTAAAAAAAAAAATTAAATTTCCTTTTAAATTTTAAATTCTTTGTCTCATGAAGAATGTATTCAAACAATAAGATATCTCTGATAGCATGATACTGGTTATGTTTCACACTTAAGCTGATGCCACCCAAATAAATATGAAATAATTACAGATGAACAAACAAGTATTTTGGCTTATGTATGCTTACTGAGAATTTATACTAAGTGAGAACCTCCAAAAAAAGGCAGCTGACAGGTGTTTCTAAAAGTCTGTAGCTAATGACAATAGTTGAATTGAGACTGAATAATTTTTAGCAATCTATTTAGTACATTAAATTTTAAAATAATGAAAAAAGTCATTATTTAGCTTGAGAGTATGAAAAGAGAAATGAGTAAATTTTCAGGAGAATGTATTTCTTCTAAGAATTTTAAAGTATATGAGTGCTGTTTTCAGTCTCTGAACAACAATGAGAATTTTATGAGGATACTTGAATGCTATTAGCTCAGGAAATGCCTGCTCTTTACTCAGTTCTGGAGGTTCTTTTCCCTCTTGCTCATTCAGGAGCACTTTGGATCTACTTAGCTGGACTCAGACGACCCAAAATCCTGAGAAGTAGTGCCCACCCTCTAGTGGAGGGCATTTTTAGAGCCACGTACCTGAGTAGGCTTACAGGTGGGAAAGACAATAAAAATGCCATAGGACTGTTTGCAGAATGTTGGTATAATTTGCAGCAGTCCCAGAATTTCTTCTGAAAAAGGGTTATGCTGATAGAACAGCACATCAGATGAGTTGTGCTGATCCCATTCTCCTTTCTCAACTGAAGACAAATCTATTCTTTCAAATGTACAAATAACTTTGGCACATCAGACACTCCTAACACAGAATCTGCATTTCAGTTGTGTATCTAGTCTGTTTTGATAGATCTGAGGATTTTGCAACCTGTAGTTGAATATTTTGCAATTCTAAGGTGTTATTTTTCATCTAGTTCAATGAATTCTGTACACCCTTTCTTTAGATGACTGTTAAGTCATATGTCTCATTATCTTGTGTACACATGTAATTCTACATAGAGAGGCTTCTGCTCTTGAGCAAAAATTATCTTCCCTTTATGAATTTACTTTTCCAAGAAGTTTATTCTGCTGCAACTTGATCCTTGGGCAACACTGAACTGTCTGGCATTTTTTGGTTGTATACAGTGCTTACATAAAAATTTTGAAAATATCTCACTGACATAAAAGCCCTTTTTTTTTTTTTTTTTTTTTTAATGACAGAGTGACATTTCAAATGCTAAAGGACTAAACCATTTGTCTTACGTGAGAATGAGCACACATACACTCTGTGCTTACTGTTGAAATTGTGCATATATTCAACATCAAGCCCAAAGAAAAGCTTACCCTGGCCTCATCTAACCTGTCCCAAAGCCCCTGCTGAATGATGACTGTCAGCAGTCTCCTACCTGCCTTGTGCTCTAGTTAAAATTTATTTGTTCTTTGCAGTTTATTAGTACCAGAAGTTACCAGTCCCACCATCTTTTAATTCCTGAATCCATTCCTGAATTCATTCCTGAATCCTTCATTGCCCTTGATTAACATCTGTGGAGAACAAAACAGGGGCAATACCTAGAAGAGGGCCACTGAACAATCATCTGAACTGTAGGGATGTTTGCTTAAAGTTACAGCTCATTTGTGTAAGTCCATTTACAGGGTTCAAACTAACTGAGAATGAAAATGAGAACCTTACTATAAATCCATACATACCCAGAACATTCCTAACCCTACAGTTTTCTTGAATATGCATGAAGCAAACATTTTTAATACCTTTGAAATGTCCTGTCGTCTGCCACCTGAATGCACCCAAGAGTTTAAGTGCCATGCAGCATATGCCCAACTCTTTATGGGCTTCACACACTCTATGTTTCCCACTCCATTTCCAGGCCTTCATCCAATAAGGCAATACTTGCAAGATTTGACATTCCTGGACACTGAAATTAGGTAATTGTATTATTAAATTGTTTGACTGGACTCGATGCAGTTTTGCTCCTGCAGCTAGAGCTTGGTTTTGAGAACCTTTGCCAGGCACAGGTAGAGAGCTACTGCTATTCACAGACTATTCACAAGAGATTGCTTTCTGGTTTAAAAGCTAACAGAGTATGATAGTGGAGCTTTACAAGACTGGTTAGAAAACTTATTTATAATTTTTATGGAAGTACATTTTAAAATACAAGTAGGAATCTCAAATTAAAACATTAGTTATGTATTCGGATCAATACTGAACATGCTAAATATGACAGCCTGTTCAATTTGAAGTATTGAATGATAAATCTGAATTGGTGGAAAGCGACTAGATTCAGTCTGTTGGAATGAAAACCAGGTGCTTGCAGCAGTAGAATCTTTCACAATTGCAAAGGGAATATTCTCTTAATTTCAGTCAAATTCATTCAATTACTAGTTCACTGAAAGGTGAGAAATTGCCTGGGAGTTGACAAATTATAAAGGTTTGTTTTCTTTCTCTATTGTTAAAAACCAGGTTCAGAAAGATGACATCTATGAATTCTAAAACCCATTATGAGAGCAAAAGGAGATGGCTCAGTCCCCCTCTCTAGCTAAGTCTGCAACCCTTGGTGTGGAGGTTCAACTCTCTGTGATCCAAGGCTTAGTTTGATACAGCACAACTGTGTGACCTTGGCTCAGTTTTGCTGAAAAAAACATGCTTTTTAAGGTATGAGAGAATTAATGAGCTAAAAAACCCATAAAATATAAGAAAAGTCAAAACACAGACAGAATTGACACTTGAGATGGTGATATCAGCTCAAGGGTTGAAGAAGAAAAATACTGACTTGGAAAGGTAAAAAACCCCAAGACAAAAAGCAAATAACAGGAAGGAAATGCAGCAATGCTGAGAAGCAGCCCCTTCCACAGAGCAATGCAAGCCTCTGCTTTTCCACCTGATCGACCTCCAAGTTCTCACAAAGTGTCTTGAGGAAAGTAAGAGTGAATGTACTACACCTTAGCCTAGCTATATGTAGTGACCAGTCCTCTGCTGTGTGTGTGTATTAACCAACAAATGACTCTTAAAGTGTGCGTATTCTCCTGGCAGAGCTTCTTCCAACACAACAGAAGATGCCAGGACTAAAATGATCTAGTGACTGAGTGGTTTAATGTAGCAAACTAAAAAGAAAAGTTACTAGATAAATTTATCCTTTTCTTATTTAGAAGCAAGTTAAGTCTGTTTTGCTTATATTAAAAAAAAATGAACTATTTTTTGTTTCTCTAAAAGAATAGTCTTTTCTGAAGAAATTAAGTATAAAGACATTATAACCATTCAGTTGAACCAGACTAAGAAATATAGCAACATATATTAACATATGGAATATATCCATTAAAACTCACATAAACCCATATTAGCAGTAAATTTACTCAAATAAAGATTTCATATATCTATTTAGCAAAGTGAAGCATCAGATAAAAAACTTGCCCTAACAATGTATTTTAATATTTGCCAAACATCAGGAACCAGTCTTTTTACAGAAAAAATAAATAAGCAAATATGAATTCAAAATAATACAAACCACATTGTTTAAACAAAAGTTTTGTTATTGTAAAAAACTACTCCAGATTTCATCTTAGAGAAGGAATAATTCTTGCAATCCTGTTTTCTTCAGGATTATGAACCTACAACCCCTAGAAAAACATCTAGCCACCAAGAACAGCAGCACCCACCCCATCTAAACATGGCTAAAAGGCTGGTGCCATCTGTGGTATTTGGCTTTTCCAGTCATGGTGCAGTTTATGTGGCACCAAGCCTGCTAGAGACAAATGGGACTCACCTGTCTAAAGGGGGGAAAGGATTCTAGCTCATGAGTTGACAGGGCTGATTGAGAGGGCTTTAAACTAGGTTTGAAGGGGGAAGAGGATAAAACCAGGCTCACTAGAGATGAGCCTGGGGGTGTCATGCCAGTGTTGGGGGTGAAATTGATAGCCCAGGTGAAGTGCATCCATACAGTGCACACAGTATGGGAAAGGAGCAGGAGGAGCAGGAAGCCATTGTGCAGCAGGAAAGCTGTGACAGATATCCATCAGGGAAATGTGGGGGGATTACACACAACTGGATTGATTGTCTATGGGTAAGGATCAGGGGGAAGGCAGACATCCTGGTAGGAGTCTGGTATAGACCACCCAACCAGGTTAAAGAGGCAGTTGATAAGAAAACTTACCAGGGGCACTTAGAGGACTCTTTTTTTTCCTGCACCAAAAATTGAACTTAAATTCTTTAATCACTGAGATACAAGTTAATAAACCCCTACAAATTTGAGCTCAAAATCTTTAGACCTGGGAAAATATGAATCTTCTGCATAATAACCCCAATAGCAGTTAAACATCATTGTTGTCTTAGCTTTTTTATATTAAATTCTTTTGGTGGTGTATAAAAAACCCCTCCTCAGAACAAAAACCAAAAAAATTAGATTGCAGGCCTGCTGTGTATATGCAATTATGCATAAAGAATATATATGTTATTATACATTGTTAATTAAAGGATTTATGATCAGTTGCTCTCTACCATCATCTTCCTATGTGGCCTTTCCTAAACCAATTAATGTCACTGAACCTTAGCTGAATTATAGGATGCATATTTCACAAAGTAGCAGTGAAGTTAAATACATTACAGATTTGGAGGTCATTAGATAAGATTAGGCAAGTAGTTTACATACAAAAAGAAGGAAAGAACCCTCTGGTTTTTTGCATGATGAGCTCCTGTTGGCACATGCTACGATATCTACTTGCCACTATGATGCTTACGTGTCCCTGGATGTTTTGGCATTAAGAATATAGACTGATCTTTGACAACAAAAGAATTAATACTGTTTTGATTTGTTTGACATTTTTTCAGTTAAATATCTCATTTTCACTAAATTGTGTCTTCATATGAAAGAAACAAAGAGGAGATATGAAATAAATAGGTTCCTCTTTAGAACAGAATAGAAATTAACCATAAGAAAGGGAATTTGTAAACCATCTGCCCTTCTACATAGTTGAAATTCTCTCAGGAAATAATATCACAGATAAATGAGAGAAGGAGCTAAAAGGGAAAGGAGAATTTATCAAGATCCCAAATTTGAATTCTTCTGTATTAAAAGATTAGGAGAATAAACTACCAAAAGAAAAAAACAACAAAACCAAAAACAAACAAACAAATAAACAAACAAAAAGAAATCCATGCAAAAATCCCCCCAAAAGAACAGTTGAGGGACTTCCTTGAGCAGGAGAACATATAGCACGAAGAACATAAGGTAGAAGAGGATTTCAGATTTTAAAAGCCATTGTTAATAATACATCATTACTTATATAGGTGAGCTCTGTTCCATAATGTAGCACCTAAGAAAAATGACTAGTGATCTATGCTCTTACATCAACATGTGAAAGAGTATATTTAATAACTTCAAAAATAATATATACATAGAAAACAGAGAAAATAATTTAACAAAACGGGAAACATTGCCAGTTACACTAAGATGAAAGTTTCTGTCAAAAACATGGCAGGAAAGTCTCTGTCACATTCTAAGTAAGGGATGATAAATAAGTCGGTTTCAAAATAGAAAAGCATCATTTAAAAGATCAAAATCAGGTATTTAAAATAAAAAAAATAGCCAGTGGTTTTCAGAGATAGACCTTGTATTGGCTATGTAATTGCAGTAGGTGAGTATGCAGATATTAACCTGAAAGTCTGCTTTGGAGGCTTAATGGAAACTCATTTCAAGGGTTCAGCTCTGCATGACTAGCTTGTCATAAGGAAAAGCAACCAAAGACAATTGGATGTGATACTGACTCCATCATTGCCTTGTATACTGATGGTCACAGGTATCTTATGACTGCTAGCTTAGTTTCCTTTAGCTTGGGAATATTCTTGATTGGAATTGGAGGGGAGAGGAAGGGCATGTGGGTAGCTGTATGCATAGAGACAGCTGCTAAATCCAGTATTTTAATATAGTCAGGAATAAGACTGTGTTTATCATAGACAATTAAATATGAGGGCATCACATTCCATGTGGAAAAAGGAATTCTTATGGATATGCAAAACTGCAGGCAAAATAATGCTGCAGTAGCTGATACAGCCCTACACAGGAAAGCCATAGAGTTGTGGAGTATCTTAGGGTTAATGACTGCAAGTTTGAAATGCGTTTAAGAAGAACTAAATGAAGGCATTCTACAGAATAAAATATGTTCTTTGTCAATGACTTATACAGAACACTGGGCTTACAGAAAAAGCATTGGTCCAGATAAATAACTTCTTTATTTATGTCAAGAATTTTTAAAATGCTACATTTAATTTTAATATCATGATGAGAAGTATTTCTCCTTCGTGATAGGCCTCATTACACTACACTGAGTATAGTGTTTGCCTTATTTAACAATTTTTATCAATCATTTAACAATGGATAATGCACTCAATGTCGGTAGAAGCAACAAAGGCACAAGGGTACAATCGACTAGGAAAAATAATTTTTCTCTTAGAGCATGGAAGTACTATTGCAGTGAAATAAGAAAAATGTGGCTATTAAATGAAATATCTCAAGATGGTAAGAGGAATCTCACTGAATTCTGATTTTTATTTTATGAAAATTCTCTATGACCTTTGTTTTGCACTAACTTATACTTTCTATTCTAAGTAAATGTGGGTGTAGCTAACATTTCTGTTCATAAATAGGCCAGTCACAGTTTATAAGAACTTGCATGAATCTCAATTGAGAAGAATTGAAAGGATAATATAATATATATGCATCTCTCAACAGGACACTCCAAACTCAAAACTCCAAATGAATTAATTCTACACCACAGCTAATGACACATCTAAAATGCTTCAATTTCTCCAGCATGTATATAAAAATATTAATTATTATATCTATATATAGGCACTAAAAATTATGAGTAATTTACTCATATGCTTCTTCATTTAAAGAAATAAGATGTTCAAATCTCTTCTTTTGTCTAAGAGAGAACTATAATAAGCATCAATGCATAATGGAAATGTTTGAGTTATGATGTCTGTCAATCTACTAAGCTATTCATAAAACTGTTTTCCTAGAGCTTCTTTAGCTTTGCAAAGTCAAATTATAGAGAAGATATCATCAGTCCTTTAAATGTATGTGCTCTAAAAATTCTGGATTGTGTTTATCTCAACAACAAAAAAGCCCACAATGACTTGTCTGTTAAGCAGTTATGATTCTGTATGAATAATAAAAAATTATATAAATATTCAGAAGCGATCTACCCTGGCAAATGGAATATTTTTGTTTTCCATTAGCCCTTTTAAACTAATTAATGAATTAATGAGTGAAAAGAAGCAATATCAGACCTCAGTAGACTGAAGTGAGGTCACTCCGGTGCCATTTTCAATTAATGTTAGCATTTCATATGCATTACATACTATTGAATGATGACTCTGTGTGTTGAGACTATTTCATAGCTGGAACAAGGGACCAAGGACCTGGTGCTGGGCTGGTTCAATTCTTTGTTCTTCCACTGACTCACCTTGGCTCCTCAAGTGAGCCACCAAAGGTGGCAGCTACTTGAAGTGCACATACTTGGAGGAGTGATGTGGGGCATAATTAAATAAAAGTATTAAACACCAGCATTTAACTGATGAAAACAGCAAAAGAAGTACAAATAATATTTTTTTAATTTTAATCTGCCTATAAAGAGACCACCATGTTTGGAGGTCTCTTGATGTTTGTTTTTTTTAATGGAACTACTGACAGCCAATACTTCTAGCACGCCATGTGGAAGAACTACTAGAGAATAAAATTGTTTGTGTAGCTAAGCAATAAAAGAGAGATTTGTCTGTGTCAATTTTTCAAAATGTTGCATGAGGTTTTAACTATGTGACTCCTATTGACTTAAATGGGAGTCATGCAGCTAAAAAAGCACACAACACTTTGAAAATGTATGCCTAAGTGTTTTGTCAATAATCATATGTAAGTAATAAAATGGGATCCATTTTTTTCTGCTCAAGACATATAAACATTATGTTTATAAAAGCGTAATTACTAACTTTCTGTAGCTTGATAGCTAGTCTTTAGTCATACTATAATTGGCATCCTGATCACATAATGTCATTTTAATGTGTTCTTCAGAACACATATTACATTATTAGATTCTTGCTGTGAAAGAAGTGTGGAACAACTATATCATAAAAAACTGCAACCATGCTAACTCAAAAAGTCATTTCCCATTCAGAATGCAATATAGATCAGTGTCTGAGCAATAATTTTCTATAAATATTTTCAAATTGTGAACACAGCTAATTTCTGGGGGAAAAAAATGGGTTCGCTGCATACTGCCTGTACACTGAGAAAAAGAACATGTGGAAATGCCTTGAAAGGATTGTTTCAGGCAGTCAGAAGGGAAGGAAACTGTTCTCTCACTAACTGATAGCTTATGAAACATTTCCATACCAAAAGTCTTCTGTATTCTGGTTGGATAGTAGCAGCCAACTATTTGAAAAAGCCCAGGTTTAGTGGTATGTCTCATTAGCTGTAGTCTTTATTCACACCTCTGTTAACTGGCTGGTGCCCTTATCCTTCAGCAATTTTGAGAGGATAGACAAGCCAAATGCTGGGACTTGTAAAATGGATTTATCTTTTCATGGTTATTGAGGAACAATTGTTCCTCAATACTCAGTCTGCTATTTCTCATTGATTGCAAAGCAAATCCTGAGCTTAATCTGACTCTCAGGCTATTAAAGATAATTTGGAAAAAAAAAAAAAAAAAAAAGAAAAAAAAAGGAAAAAACTATTGTGCTGATGAGTTCATGACATTCAAAGAATATTTGAGAAGAACAGAAGTAAAAGAGATTGAGACAGGACAGAGCTATTTTAATGTGTTCAAAGCAGACATATGGAGGAAATGCTGGGAAGATACTAGATCAAAGAAGATTTGCGGGGGCTGGCTACAACAGTTATGAGAGGAGAGTATAAACTATTTCACTGTTTAACAATACCAGGTATGGAGTGATTACAATATTTTAAGATATTATCACAAAATAGACACAGCTTTTATTTAGCCTATTATGTAGTTTTGCAAGCAGAAAATATGAATCCTGGAATAATCATGTTAAGGGGTTTTTTGAAATGGGAAGTCAGAAGAGAAATTACAAACTTAGCCAGAAAGTTCTGCAGTATGTGTTAGCCTTGACCTGCCAGTATAATCTGCTTTGGCTGCACAGAAGCTGCCAATTATGTTGTTATTTGGTGATTTTACCAGGTAGACAAATACCTTCTAGAAAATACAAGATCATCACAAGAAGTTTATTGCATTAAAAAGGCTTGGTAGTTTATATGGCATTTCTTGGGAACACATATAATGTCTTAGAATTCTGTAAAAAACAACATTCTGAGGAATAATTAAAAGAATAGGCCTGATCATATTTGCAGTATATTGGGTGGACTACTATAATTTATGAATCTTGCAGTTTTCTGAAAGATAAGAAATGTTTGTCTAAGTATAAAACAAGTCAGGACCTCTGGTTTTACTTCCTAGAGAGGAAGAAAAAGAAAAATAAAAAGAGATTGTGAAAGCCTTAGCAGCTGCAGTAAGAAACACTACATTAACAAAGATGTTCATAAATATTTGGTGTGGTTTATAAGATTTGATTATATTTTAATTCGAGATCATTGAAAACCTTATGAACTTCAACAAGAGCAACTATAAGGTCCGTATGTGGGAAAACATAATCCAGGAGTACAGCAGTGGCTGAGATTTACCTGGCTGGAAAGGTGAACAACAAGCCCTGTAGAGTGAGCAGTGTGTTGCTGCTGTGGCAAAGAAGTCAAGAGAATGCTGGGCTGAAAAATAATAATGTAAACATACACAAAACAACTTGAAATTCTAGAATCATATATCACATTGATAAAATGGAAGATGGATTTGCTAAAAGTTAGTCACATCAGCTGTGAATTTATTTGCTTTCTTCCTGGAATATCTGCATTGCTGTCAGTGACTGCTGGTCTTGAGGATCCACCTGGGTTAAATTGAAACCTCTTCAAGTGCAAGTATCAACATGCAGCCATGGTCACACGGTGGTTTAACCATGTGAGTACTTAATTTGCTTCTCCAGCAGTTTCTGCAGCCCCTAGTCAGCTCCTTGATACTGAATATATCCTGCCACTGGTACTTTTGCTGTCTAGTGAGAAGCTTCTGCAGCTTATTCTAAGTAAACTGCAGCTGCAGAAGAACCAGTAGAGTGCTTATGAAAACAGATTAGCCAGAAAGATTTCAAGAGTGTATTCAGATACTACAAACCAGCACTGAAGAGAGAAATTGCAATGTAAATTATCAAAAACACCTGACTTGAAGAGGCTTCAGAGGTTTGCTACAGGCTGGGTTAGTGCATAATCATTTCAGGCAACATGCATAGTACAAGTCAAGGCATACACTCACTACTAAACTCACTACAGGTGCAAATAAGTGTGACTTCAATTGAGTTGTTCCTTCTTGCACTACATTTGGCCTAAGTTCAGAATCACCTTCAACAGGTGCAGTTTATGGTCCTCCAGATGATATACTTCTCACCACAGCATAAAAATAAAAATAAAAATAATTACAAGGACAGACTGTTATGAGGACCACTATACAGTTAGTGTATAGTATAGTATAGTATAGTATAGTATAGTATAGTATAGTATAGTATAGTATAGTATAGTATATATACAGTAACTATACAGTTAGTCTATCTTAGTACAGTTACATTTCTCAAAGCCTGGTTTTCTAAGGGTTCTGGTAGCCCAGTCCTGATAAAGGAATTTTCCACTCCTTTCTGCCCCACCCTAGTCCTTTCTTGCAGGCTGTTTCTGACTGTTGGTTGTGCCTGCATTAATAGCATATCCATGCTTCAGCCCACAGTCCAGTACCACCACAGATCCACTTTCAGAAACATCTTAAATTTTGCAGGTAGTGAAAACAGCTCCTGAAACATGGACAGGCTTTCCATTCCACACCTCCAATATGAAAGAGGGAATCCTCAGCAAAGTATTGGGATGGACAATGTCATCTGTAATGTCTGCATTACAGTTTGGACAAGGAAAACCCTCAGCCATATGGGAAGGGAGGCAGCAGAACTGTTGCATCCTAAAGCTCTGTCTTTCCTAGAGAAAAAAGCTGCCTTCTGAACTCAAAAGAAGATAACATGGTAGTGAGAAAATAGGAAAAAAAAAAAAAAAAAAAAAAAGAATGAAAGAGCAGTCTTTAACTTCATCTAAATAACTCAGG
This sequence comes from Muscicapa striata striata, assembly GCA_030060385.1. Taxonomy (NCBI): domain Eukaryota; kingdom Metazoa; phylum Chordata; class Aves; order Passeriformes; family Muscicapidae; genus Muscicapa; species Muscicapa striata. The sequence goes on from JAREIS010000052.1 coordinate 1,344,501, forward strand.
TGAAAAAAAAAGAAAGAGGTTCCTCAAACTATCTCCCAGTTCACCATGAGCATCAGCCACTTTTTAGCCTGACAGAATAAGCACTTATTTCTGACAAGGAAAACACAGTGTGAAATTACATCAAATCTAATTGTACAATTATGACCCATGAAAACAAACACATGAGAGGATAAGGTATAATTCAAAAAAAACAGGAACAACTTGGATTTCATTGTCAGGCCATGCATTTAAGAGCTGCCTCACACAACACACCATTTCTTAAACTACAAATCAATGAATGATAAATAAACTGGTTTGTTTGGGTCAAAGCCCATTGAAGCAGTGCCATTAGCCTGCTACCCAAAGGGAGACTGGGGCCATTATGAATGGTAGCCTGTGCCTTTCAAACCATTTTTCCCCCACTATGGCTTAATTTCATTCCTGAACGCCAGAGAAATACTAAAGCTGAGAGAGCTGTGCCCAGCTGTCAGCACCTGTCCTTCTTCCATCCATTAACACTTCCTAATCTGAAAAATTCTCTAGCCCTATAGGTTCCCACACCACACACCAGTTATGCTGATTAGAAAATTCACGCTTCAGTATTACTGCTGATTAAAAAGGTTTCCCTGTGCTTTATGCAGATGTTGAATATTCATCAACAGTGTCTGGTTTAAGAAATGATAAATAGCACAGGAAATAATTTTATAACGACATCAAAAACTTATTTGTAGTGTTCAGCAATGTCCCCCTACAGCCTAGTTTATAAACAAATTATCTGAATTATTAATTTATCATGCAGGGACTGAAAAAAAGAAAAAAAAATCCCAGTGGGTTATTACAGTCCTTCACAGGAAATGAATATCTCCTGGCACTAATGACATCATCAATAACAAGAAGTTTATTTCCAAAGAACTCAACTCAAAATTTAATTAACTGTATATGATACTTTCAAATTAAATATGAGTTAAGGGGTTCAGTACTTGGATTCATGTAACAGTTCTAGAGTAAATTTATTTTTAGTAGATTAAAAACAACAACAAAAGCTATTAAAAGCCTTTTTGAACTCCAAAATAAATACACAATTTAATAGAAATATTCATTTTGTCTGTTGACAATATGGAAATTATTTGCTTCTTTTTCGAGTTCCCATTTGTTTAAAGGACTCAGCAAGAACACTTGTAGATAATAAATGTAGCACAGGCCAGTGATGCTGGAGCTGTAATAGAAAAGGAAATCTTACCAATGACATTCCCATTTTCCTATATTTTTGGTAGTTTTTATCTTTCCAGATGACAACAGCACAAAAAGCAAAGAGAGAGTAATCTACACTGCATGATGCCCATTTTGAAGTCATCTCTGAAATAACAAATCAGACATTCCACACACATAACAGAGAACAGAACTACTTGAATCTCTACTCAAATTTCATTGTTGTTACAAAAGACAGTTGGCCAACACAATAAAGTGAAAACCGAATCCAGAAAATTACCTTATAAAAGGAGAAATAATAACATCCGTATTTATGGCAACAAAGAAAATGTAACTTTTGTGCTGGGGAAAAAAATAAACCAACAAAAAAAAAACCCAAAACCAACCATCCAACCAAAACATATAAGAAATCTGCAAGAAAAACTCTAAAGGAATGACAAGACTGTGGGGATTCCTCAAACTTCAGAAAAAAAATGGAAGATTAGATTCTAGAAACCTGTCTCATTTAACTATTTTGATATTCACATATATGCACTATTCAAACAGAATCAATGTCAAGTCCTGTTCCATTATTTCTTTTGGTAGAATTACATTTCTAAAGACAATGGAAGACTAACCACTGCATTGTTAAGGCACTGAACAAATATTGAGCAAATTTTTTTATGCTGAAGCGTCATTCATTTGCAAAAAAAGGCAATGAATATGCAGACAGATGCCAATATGAAAGGGGTGAAAAGTTATGCACTGTCTTTCTTTTCAAAGGGAAAGAAAAATGCTTTTCTATTGTGAAAACTGCTTCTCCTTTCAGCTGCCTTTGACTCAATCTTCTTCCAAGGGAGACTTTATTGACAGAAGAAGCAGGAAACAGACACTGATGTTTTGGAGAGTGAGGAGCAAATTGCTTCTCCACAGACCCTTCTGCAGTCTCTTCTCTCTGAAGAATATATATCTTAAATCTGCAAATCTAAAATTACAAAAGTGACCAAAGCATCTTGCTATTCCTTATGTCCATCTTTCAGGTCATGACTTCTATGAAATGGGAAACAATGAACATAAAATCAATTTTCAAGCATTTTCTTAATAGAGGCGGTTATAAAAACAAGAAGCCATGAAGCAGTGGTAGAAAAATAGCCAATTTCCTTTTAAGATTTGTTGTGGGACCTTGAAAATGGAGTCAGCAACAAGAACTGAAATTTGACATTCTAGAAATCCGCAGGGAGGGAAATAGAGGGCATGCAATTATGGAGGAAGCTGAAAATTTTCCTAGAACTTAGTAAACTATTTTTTCTTTTTTAGAAAATCATCATAACACAGTAACTTTTTATAGAATGTTGAGTATAAGAGAGATTTTATGAGGTTGTTACAAGAAGTCACCACAATTATGTACTGATGTGTAAAAAGAGGAAATTATACATAATCATAAGCACAGACCAAACAGCTGATGTGAAGCCAGGTGATAATTGCTAAATTATATAAATGAAAAGTTATTGTTATTATTATTGGTGATGGTGATGATGATGACTGGTCCTTTATATTGGCACATTCCAGGAGCCACTTTGCTAGGCACACTGTACAAAAAATGTTGTCTGTGCTAAGAATCAAGTGCTTTAAGGTCCCACTTTGTGTTTTTCACTTGCCCAAGTCAAGAAATTATATTAAAAAAAATCTGAGTACCATCAGAAACTCATTAAAATCTGCTAACTGCAGAAGCATTTCTGATATTTTCTATTCCCATAGTCCTGGTTATTTCATTATCCTAGCTTTAGCCATTGCAAACAGAAACTGCCTTCAGCCTGAGATGCTGCTTCTCATTTCTGCTTCATATTTAAGTGTGGGAACCTGTATTTCACATACTTACAATGCTAGCAAGAAAGAACAGGTTGCCCAGAGAGGTTGTGGAGTCTCCCTGGCTGGAGATACTCTAGAACCATCTGGACACAATCCTCTGCCCTGTGCTCTGGGATGTCCCTGCTTGAGCAGGGAGGGTGGACCAGATGACCCACTGAGGTCCCTTCCAACCAGACCCATCCTGTGAATTCTGTGATTCTGTGGAAGGATGTTCCATGCTTCCCAAAGTAGTATGACACCTTTGCAAGTGCACAAAAAACATCACCAAGTCTTTGGGAATGACACAAGTTCTAGGATGTTTGGATGTCCTAGATGCTAGATCCTTGAATACTGTACAGCTAGAAATGTAGAACGCATGAAGTCCACAATAACAAGACACAGGGTAAAGTACTGCCTACAGTCAGTGATATTCTGTGAACAATTTATTATTTGACAATGCTTGCAGTGAAGACACAACACTAGAAGAAACATTGGGATGCACACTGGAATCCAAGCAGGCAGAATCTGATTTTCTTCCCCTGTAGGCTTTGTTGGTGCTGTAAGCAATCTGAGTTGGAACTAATTCTTCCCAGATATTTGAACAGAGGCCTTCAGAAGGGGGCTGATTTCAGGAGAGACCCTAAATGTGCTACTGTAATGAAACCAGTAAAATTAATGTGCACTTGTGGCTTTGCCAAGCATGAGCACTACAGCTATGTCCAATTCTTACCATCTGCTTCACTGGAAATAAAACTAAGACTCTATAGAACACTTTTAAATCTCTTAAAACATATTTAGACAACAAAATCCAATACATACAAATACAAAACTGATTTCAAGGGCAGAAAAGACCAATATTTCCAGAAGTTTGCTGAGGCTATATTTTGTCACAGAAAAAAAATCTACTACTCTATACTATATATATTGTCATAATAACATCTTTTGCAATATGGATATTTCAAATACACAGGGTGCACTAAAAATGTGAACTATCATAAATATACTTCACATAAAATAAATACTCTATGGTGTGTAAGATGTTGGCATTGTGCTAAAGCATGCTGCAAATAAAGTGAATGTGATATTTAGGATATATATAGGTTCATATCAAGTTTCTGTAAAAATAACATAAAGTCTCTCATTCAAAACGTCTTCAGGGAAAAAGCAAAATATTAATTTCCATGGTACTTCATTCCAGTATTTTCATAAGTATTATATGCCCATGTCTACATAAGAAAACTATTACATACTAGGACCAATATAGCTGAAAACCTTCCATGAATTGAACAGAAATCTTTCCATACCCAAAGTGCCAAATAACAAGTCAGCTCAAATGAATGGTAAAAAGTGCAATTATGAGTGCATTCTAATACCTGCAATGAATTTATCTTTGAAAGCTTTTCATTGTTTGTATGCTATATTCCACTTATAAATAAAATTTTATAGGGTGCTGTATACCTCAAAAAGGGTATTAACACTTCAAAGAAATATATATGTTAATTATGTTACCATGGACACACGATACTACAGAAGTGTGTACAACTGTGATGGCCAAACCCCCCATATTTATAGAGTGTGAAATTATGAATTATTGTTTTCTTTACTCACAGCATTATTTTAATTGTGCTTTTATATTTTCCAGTAAAATTTTCAGAGACCTGTAGTCTGACAAACCAAGTTAAAGACTGCCTTCAACACTAGGCCTTTTACATAAGCCTAATAATTACCAATATATTAAAATGTGCTCTAAAAGCTTTATCTATCATGTATAGCACATTTTGAAGGAACATCATCAGTATCAAAATAAGCAATGACAGTCTCACCTGTGATCCTCAAATATCAAAACGAGAAAAAATTACAAGAAACCCTCTTCAAGGAGAGATCTACTGTTTTCTCCTGATCCTGCATTTCAGGCCACTCAAGTGCATTCCTAGGCTTGTGCAGACTATTTCTGCAACCCAGGCACACCAGGCTTTGTCTTTTTGATCCAGATAGAGGGCTATGGCCTATGTCTAATTCAGTATTACACTTATATCCTTTTTCTTAAATAATAATTTCCTTATACCCAGCACAGCACATTCACCAGCACAGATCAAATCACCCTGCTTTTTCACAGCATTGCTTAGACTGGTGGGGATGCCAGGAGGTCTTTAGTCTCTCTGCTCAGAGCAGGGTTAACACAGAATTAAGGCCTATTTAATAGGTCAGGACTTTGTCCACTCTTAAAAGCCTTCAAGAATATGGATACTGTAACTTCAGTGATACTGCAGCAGCCCTTAATTATGCTCATAAGATCAGAAACTCTCATGCTTCAATTTTTGTGCACTGTTTCTCATTCTCCCACTGTGCACTTCAGTAAAGACCTTGCCTCTGTACTCTTAGTAGTCCCTAAAGTCCCCTGGAACAACATGTCTTGAACAAGCTGAACAAGCTCAGCTCCCTCAGCCTTCCCTCACAGGATTCAGCCACCTTGATGGCTCTTTACTGAATTTTCTCCAGCTGATCAGAAAGTCTTTCCTGTGTTTAGGGGCCCACAAGTGGATGTAGTGTTCCAGAAACTCTCAAATAAGCAACAGGCTGAAGTGATTAAGCACTTCCCTTGGTCTAGTGGCTACGATGTTATTTTTACAGCCAAGTAAATGAGTTAGCCCTGTCACAGCCAGGTGGAACTCATACCCAGTTTACTGTCCAGCAGGACCTTCAGCTGAGCTGGCTCCCAGGCAGGCAGTCAGTGCCCAGCCTGCCCTGCTGCAGGGGGTTAGTCTCTTACAAGTGCACTACTTTGCATTTGTCCATTTCAGTATTGTGAGGTTCCTGTCAGCACATTTGTGTAGCTTGGCAGGTCCATCTGGACAGCATCTCTGCCCTCATGGGGAGCCATGATGTCCCCAGACGCTGTCATGTGCAAACTTGATGAGGGTACCTTCTGTCTTCTCCTCTAAGTCATTGGTAAAATATTAAACACAACCATTTTCAGGTCGGATCCCTTAGAAGTTTCACTTGTGACTCATCACTCAAGGCACAACATGGATGGTGGACCTCTGCACTTTGACCAGTGATGCAGCTGACTTTTCCCTCACCTAATAAGCTACCCATAATGTCCAGTTGTGATAAAAAGGTGGACCATATCAAAATTCTGAATTCAAAGTGGATGACATCAATCCACTACAAAAATCTGGTGAATTTCTACAACAGAAATGTTTGGATATCATGTTTTTAAGCCCACTTGTGTATTCCTTCCTTCTTTGTGACAGCTACCTTGTCCTATATGATAAGGAGCCACATTCCACCAACCACAGATCTTGTGCAGTCTAAAACTTCGATTAAACTACTTCACCTCCCACTTTCTGATATAACCATGGAGAAATCATAAAAAATCCACCTAAATATTCACCTGAATATTCAGAGATTAATTCCACTTGGCTACTCTTCCAGCCCTCTGGTGACTACTTTTCCAAATATGTGAATGACTAATTTTGCAGAATTGCTATCAGAAAACCAAGTCTGTGCTTGCACTTAGTGTATGGATAGCAGGGATGGTATGTTTCATCCCTGCATGAATGAAGGGACAGAACACAGCTTCAAGTACAGAGGAGATGAGATTTTTACAAAAGCAGTGGCAGACTCCTGGAAGACAAACTAAGTTGTTAATTCAAGATCCACATTTCCCACACTGAAGCATTTGCTCCTCTGCCTACAAGTCCCCAGAACATTTAATCACATTCATTCTCAAAAACCTACGTACATATTTAATTGCTTGATGGATCAGGGCCTTAACTGAATAGGGCAAAGCTGCAATGCAGTGGAATGACTAGGACACCTGAGGCTGTAGGACTCATCTCATCCAACATTAGACATCCAACATTTATAACAAAAGCATATGTCTCAGCTAGTTACTATAGCCCCTGTTCATAATTAATGGAGAGAAATAGACACTTCTAGAGTGCAATTCATCAGTCTTATTTTAAACATCTGCTTTAGGAAGAGATGAATTGCATCCGTCAGGCGCATATTTTTCCTGCTGGTTATAAAGGGGACCAAGGTAGCTACCTCACAGGCAGCATCTTTATTTTAATCCTGACCAAAATAAAGCCTTTGAATGGACTCAGAGGATTATAGAAAACACTCCCAGCAACTTGCAGATTGCTTCTGAGTCTTATATTGATTCTTGATTCCTAACTTTGGTTCCTACCTGCTGCAGTTTGTCTGTAGTTCTTAGTACATTTTCCATCTTACCTGCCCATGTCTTTTTCCCCACCTAGCCTGCCCTGCCTGTTCGTGTTTCTGTCCCCTCACCTTGGACTTAAAATCCCTGTAACCCTAACATTTGTCTGAACCTGTGCTAGGCAGAACCTTGCCTCTTAGGCTTAGAATTTACAGATGCCTTGCCTTCTGAGCTTTCCTCTCAACTTCCATGTAAGGTGTTTTCTATCTAGACCCTAGAATTAAGATTCCTTCCCACTCCTGACATTGATCTTTCTTAATCACAGGCTCCAGCTTGCACGTCCATCTCATTCCAGCCCAGTTTAGCAGCCCTATTGAGCCATGTTCTATTTAGAGTAATTAAGATCTCAGCCACTGGAGTAGGGGTAGTTTTTGCCACATAACTTCATCTGTGTTATAAATTGCAATATGACTCAATGAATATGACTATTAAATGTTCATATAATAGAAATACAAAAACAATATGTACCATTAATGGAGCAATGCATTTAATAGGCATTGAGGATAAGGACAAACCTCAGAATCTGAATATCCATCTGCAAAAAATACATAACTACTGCTGTTTAGATATTAACCTTCTCCTGAAAATCTTTAGTCATTTTTCCAAAAATAGCCTCACATTTTCTTCTTGTCTCCTCCATAACAGCTCAGTCTTTACCCATTCAAGTCTCTCTGGAGTTGTTTTTTATCTAGTATTCTCCACCACTTAGTGTCAGTAACAGATATTGTTTGAGCAACTGTGTACCATGTTCCCTGAGTTCAGCAAACACTTAACCCCAGACAAAGCCCTCCTTAGGAAGTTCACTGTGCATTATTGTATCAATTTGGATTGCCAGCTGGAGCATCTGCTTTTCCAAAAACAACCAGCTTTTGATGAAGAGCAAATAAAACACTGATATTTACTGATGGACTTTAGTTTAGTTTTAGTGGCATGTACTTACCCAGCTAGTAACTGGGTGACTGAAACCTTCCATAATCTCAATAGAGCAGCCATTTACTACATTCCCCAAAAATCTGCTTTGCTATAGTACCCAATGAAAAAAAATCTTAATATTTATTAGCTCTTACAGTAAGCAGAGATTTTGCTAAATTATGAAATTCAAAATAAATCAGATTATTTAGTCTATTAGTAGGGTATTTTTAATGAAAACCAATAGATTATTAAACACAATTGCAATGAAATAAAGGAGAAGGGGCTACAATGAAACACACCTTCTCCATCCTTGCAAGTGATAATACAGCCGTAGTAATCCATTCATCAGTGACCCTCTCTCTACCCTCAAAATTACACGTGTGTGCTTTTCTTTGTCTGATCAGAAAACTTCTAAACAAGACTCATAAAAACCCCAAAACATTAAGCTGTAGCAGAAAGAAAATTAATTTTTAGAAACACCTCAACTGCACTGACCCCGATTCCCCTTCAAACAAAATGGACAGAGAAAAACTCCAGGTAAGTTTATCCTTTCTAATACACCTTTTGTCATTAGCATCCAGAGCAATAGCATCCTGCTATTGCCCTTTTCAAACACTTGTGTATGTTAATGTCCATAATGGTGACCTAATCAGTTTAGGTGTATCATCCAAACAGTTTCACAGAAGCAAATGAGAGAATGTCATTGAGGATTTGCAAATGTAGTGTGCTTCAGCAATGTCTGCAGAGCAGGCCAGAGTGTGAAGGATGGCAGCAATGTTGTACTCCTCCTTGAAAGCTACTGATCTCTTGCATAAAATCACATTCTAATACAGGACTTCATTTGGTATTTAAATGGATAAAGCAAGGGAACACTTAGATTCAAGTTCTGTTAGGAGCTGGGAGATATTCTTCACATAAAACCCCCAGTTTTGAGCTTGGGGTCAGAAGTTATACCCACAAAATATAACTTAATACAGCCTGCTGGCAAGGCATAAAGCTGTGTAAAAAATTGATGCTTAGCTCTTGCCTACATATGACAGTAAATGTCTTGGATGTGGGAGTGTGAGAAAATGCATTCGAAACTGAAAATAGTTAATTTTTAAACAATAGAACATAGAAAAATAGCTTAAAACAACTTTTCATTATTTCTTTTATCTCAATTAAAAGAAATTATAGTTACTTAAGAAAAATCTATGATAGTGGTCTAGGATGATACTCTGATTTTATGGAAAAATGGCTGAAGAATCTGGTATTGAGGAGTAAAGTCATATGCCAAACACTTTCTCTTGTTTTGCCAGCAGTGATTCAAAATTACTAAAGGTCAAAATTTTTACTAGGAGGCATATTACAGTCTTTTATCTTATGCACATAGCTAAGAAGCACCAGCATTGCATAAAAAAATCTTGATAAGAATTCTCCAGCTTTTAGCACTCCACTAGGTTCTTCAAAACATGTTTTAATTTGAGGGGGCAAAACAAAATTCAGAAACTGATGTTCTTCCCTTCTCATTGGTTCAGAAAACATTCCCCTTTAATTCAAGTTCCTCCCACCCTGTATAGAAATTCCTTTTCAAACACCATGTCTTTTATTCATTGGTGAGGAAATAAAAAACCACATCAGACAAAAATATATTAATACTTGACAACAATAACAATGAAATGTAGACACTACAATGGGAAAATCCTTTCTAGGAGAACTATTATGTAAAGTACCTAATGCTTTTAATTTACTATTCACTGACAAACAAGGTAGGACTTTCCCCCACACAACATTTTATCTCTTTTCTGCACATCACCTTTGTTCAGTGAGAAGATGTCACCCATGCTGTCTAGGGTCAAATTTCCATATCCAAAATAAAACAAGAGGTTGTAGCAGGTCTGCCTGTGAGGAGACTGCAGGCTGAGAAGCAGCCTGGTGGTAAGGAGGTCCAACAACTGAGATACCTTCAGGGGTCCAAGACCTTTCAGATGTACCATTTGGTTTCTCTAATGGCAAAGTGATTTAGTTAATTTTTAAATTTCAGAAATGCAAGTGAGATTCATCTTTACTTGAAAGATCAAATCTAATTTAAACACAAACTTGGCACATCTTTCAACTCTTGAAAGCCATTTTTCTTTCGTAAACGAACATCTGAGCTGTTTTCAAATAACTTACATCAACACAGCTCCTAGGCTTTGTATAAAAATACAACCAAACAAGAAATAGGTACCTGAAAATTTACTCTCACCCAATGGTAGTGTTCTACCCACATGCTCTTGTCTCTCACACTCCAGAACAGCACCTTACACTGTTAAATATATTTTCTGCAATCTCCACTGCTGAAAAACAGTTGGATGCTTCAGTTCTCTCAGCTCTTCAGTTGCTTTTATTCTTTCAGCTCCATGCTATTATCATGAATTATCTCATTTCAAAGACCAGAAAATGTCTCCTTTTGTAATAAAGCTGTTCAAGCTGTTTAAAATGTGTTTTCCAGATTATCAAGCATTTTGTCACGTTAGAATCTCACTTTAACACAGATAAGCCATAGCTTCATCAAGTTTTATCTTGCCCAAACTGAGCCAAGGGCAGGCTGACTCACTGAGTGGCAATAGAAAGCATAGCTTTTCATCTCAATATCATCAGCTGAAATTCAGCAAAGGTCATCACTGATAACCAACAGAGTTTTTGATGGCTTTATGAAATTAGCTGATGATATAGGTATAGTGACTAGTGGACAGGTGTTCTTATTATAAAAACCATTATACCAATTGATAACCTCTCTTACTAGACTCAGCTGAGAAATGACAAGCCAAATGATCCACAGGTGCTCAACCACCTCCTCACATCAACAACTGCCACCTGAAAAAGAAGTTTAAGGGCATATTGACAGGGGTTAAGAGTGTCCCACCTTTTGTGAAATGGAAAGACTTCAGACACTGGAGCCATTAGTCTATTACTTTTCTTTAATACCATGCTATTTCAACTTTTTTTGTTTTAGGAGACAAAAAAATAAAAGATACTGACTCAATATAAAATTCAAACTTAAACCATCAGGGCTAATTAAAACAATCCCCAGTAAGACTGAAAATAATGGGTGTAATAATATATAGTTGAACAGTATAATTTTTTAAGCCTCTACTATATAGAATTCTTGCTATTCTGATGCATTTTCCATGTAAGCCCTGTTCAGTGGAAACCAAGATATCTGAGTCATGTGAGAAAAGACATGCTATGGAGTCTCTTGCTGCAGGTAGATTTAAAATTCTATTTAAAAGAAGATATCTTCATTAAAAGGAATGATAGAAAAATGTCTCCCCTTTATAGAGGAAAATTTCTTCTGTTGCTGTGCTGTCAAATGTAATTTTAAGATAGTTATTTCTACTTGCTATATATTCAGCATTGGAAGTTATTTTTCGAGTTAATTTCACAAGTTCAGTTAATTATCAGCCCTTTTGGACTAATAAAAAAAATTCTAAAGAGAGATTCTGCCAAGGTTGGCTCTGGGTGCCAGAAACTCATTGCTTCTTCCTGAAACAAGCAGAATACATAACACTTTAGCAATTTTTCCTGCACTGTACTTAAACCAGGTTTCCCCAGGGCTTACGAAACTTCTGCATTTAGTGGAGACTTTTAGTTCATTCATCAAACGCATGATATAAACCACTCTGTTATGCACCTTCAAATCAAAAAAGATGAAAAAGAAAGAAGAAAGAAAGGTGCACACAAAGGTAAGAGTGCTTACTGAAGGACATGCTTCTTAGTGCTTGGCTGTACAAAAACATGCTCACACAAACAACTGTCACAGCAATTATTTATGATTAAAAAACATGGGAATGTTGTGGTGACTTTGCACTAGAAGTCTAGTATATGTCAATTGTTTTATTCATGATAAACAGATCATTTAGTTGGAAAAATCCCATCTGCCTAGATATATCTCTTATTATTTATGAGAACCATGTTTAGGAATGCAGGCAGCACATGTGCATAATTAATCCTGAAGAGAATTAGACATTGTTTGATTCACAGCTGAATGCAATTAGCATTAGGAAGTTTACATATGTTGGCAATAACACAGATTAGCAACTAAAGTGCTTGTTAAAAAATTTAACCTGAGGCTGCTGGAGCAGACCTCTCTTAATGATGCTTTAAATGTTGTTGATGAAGTAATAATCAATTTTGTTTTATAAATAGTAAATCAAGAATTTAGGTCTAATTAGCTGTGCTACAGATCACTTCACTTACATATCCAATGTACATGTGATGTGTACTGTGAACTTTCTCTGAGTCTGGTGTGCAAACAGTTGTTAGGGGAAAGATGTGATCCCTTCTGTATAAAAAAGAAAGAAAAAAAAAGCCACAGATGGGGAAGAATGAGATGTCTGTGATGGGAATGACTCCATGCTCCTGGCACTCAATAAAGAAAGAGCTTTTCCTTTGTTATTTCAGAGCTTTTTAACTGAAAGATGAAGAAACAATTCCTTGTCTGCCTTTTTAAAATATAATAATTAGATTATAATTCATAGTCTGTGAAATGAAGCTCTCTAATGGAGAGGGAGGAGGAAGAAAGAATATAAGTGATGAAAGTGAGGAGGCAAAGTAAAATTGAGCTGTAATTGTTTTCACTTCAACTTTAAGAAGTTCAACATTAATTAAAATGTTTCTGCACCACTCACCACCAGATTGGCACAAAAGAGGGCTGGCTGGTATGTGCAGCTGCTGACTGGCAGGGATGTCAGCAAGGCAAAGCCAGGAAGACACACACACACACACACACACACACACACACACTCCCCTGACACACAGACATATATTCTTGCAATGAGACCAAGCAGTTCTGGTTTTATTCAAGGAGTAGGTCAGAATTCCTCCCAGGTAAGAAATTGATGTTTCCTGCAACACCCAAAACAGTTTGAAAATCGTTCCAAGATATCTTTGTCATTTTTAAGCTCAGAGTTTGCTTTGATTTTCTCATTTTCAATTATGTTTATTTGTATGGGAAATGTTCAGGAAGGTAAACTTCAGGTGACAACCTACCACCACCTAAGACCCAGCAGGAGCTGGATCCATGAAGAGTTTTCCTTCTCCTTCAGGTTTATTGTCATCTTATCCCCTAAACATTTCTTCACACAAACAGATGCTCTTGGGGGTTGTACTGTGCAGTTCCTGTGATCACCCTATATATATCCATAGAGGAGGATAGGTACTTCTTACTATCAGTGAGTTACAGGAATCTGCTAGAAGAAACTGTAGCTTCAGGTACCCTCCTTTAATGTGAGTCTCCACACCAAGTAAAAGGAGGAGTATGCCTAAAGCCTCCCCTCCCTGGCAGCCTAGGAAGCTGAAGTCAAGATGGACAGATAGCCAGGAAAATTTTTAAGTAGCTGAAGGAAGAGGGAGCAAATAGAGAGCCAAAACTGATGGGACTTTGCTTTCCACAGAGCCAAAAGAAACTCATTTTGTGTGTGACAGCACAAATTGGGCACTTCCCTACACACTCATCTACACCACTGCCAAGACTAAATAATTTTGAAATTGAGTCAGGGCTAAAGTGGAAAAGGCGTTTGGGCTCCTAAAAATGAGAAGCAGGCATTCAAGAATGAATAAGAGCTTTCATCAGAGGAAGAGTGTGGAGTGCAGAGCAGCTTCGATTGGCCATGGACTCTTCAGGGAGCCACGGAAAGGAGCTGCTGGCTCAGAAGATTTCCCTGGTGAATGGCAAGCTCTACTCATAGGTCCAGAGGGAAGAATTGAAGGATTGAAGAATTGAGCCTGGGGAAAGCCTGCACATATGCAAAGGCTGAGAGGCTTCTTTTTAAATTATTATAAGTGCTGCAAATTTGTAAGTGCTGCTCAATCCCATTATTTAATATCCATTGTGTCAGTTCTGTAGGCTGTGTGGGGAGCTCATGATGCTCCTCTTAGTCACTTTGACTGATCAGACTGTGTTACCTCAGGTTTTGTACAGACAAAAGTTGTCTGTATCCAAGCTTAATTCTCAGTATATTTTGTGTTCAAGTCCTACAAAAACGGATGATTCTGAGGAGACATGATAGTAGCCTGATGCAATTTTAAGGAATTTCCAAGACACCCTCTGTGTTTATCTTTGGCTGTAGAACCAGATGAAGGAACAGATACCTTGTATGTTAGAAGACTGAAGTGAATTAATAGACTGCTGTATCTCACAAAAAAAGGAAGGAAGGAAAAAATGAACGAATGAACTTTGACTTTTCTTAAGTACACTGGGCAGCTGGGCTCTGACTGCTGTTTACAAAAGTAGACGTTTGAAGCAGCACCACATGGAGAACCATTAACAGTTTAAGCAGGAAAAGCCTTAAGAACCTGCAAAATTGGAAAACATATCATCCCTAAAATGCATTTATCACCTTTTTCTGAAAATAAATCCTCATACGCTAAACAAGGGATAATTTCTGTACAAGGTGCATGAGAAAATTAAGAATTAAATCATAAGAAACATGAACAGAAATAGGAGTTTTGATGCATGACAGTGAACAGTTTTTCATTCAAACATTAATTATAGCCATCTATTGGGTAATGAGAGAAACTTTTCTTGTTCTCATGATGTTCTTGCTTACAGATGAAGGAGCAGGTTTCAGATCACTAGAATTCCTACAGTGCTGGCCCTTGCTTCTGTTTAGGAGTTGAAACAATAAAACCCCTGAGCAGATGCCTGACTTCAGAATCCTGAGTACTGCTGTTCAATACTGAAACACCATCCTCGATGTATACTAATAAATTCATGAATAAAAAATTTTTATAACCACTTTTCTAATCAAAATAAATCAAGCTTCCAAGTGATAGAAATTCATTGAAAAATAAGGACTTTACACTTCTTCCTTCTTCTAACAAAACATGTTCTATAAGATGAATAACATAAAAAAAAAAGGGAAAAAGACCATTCCTTTTCTTCAGGTGGTACACTGCGACATTCTTTTGCAGTTCTTTTCTGTATACACTTAAAAAAAAAATACCTCCAATGTACACATTAAAAATACTTCCAATGTACACAGAATAGCCAAAGAAGATGTTATTATTTGCAGAATAGCAGCACTCACATATTACACTTTCAGCTAATTATAATAATGTGCATATTTTCAGTGAGCAATAGTAAGGGATATCACAGTTTAAATTATTCTGTATTGGCTTTTTGAGGACAAACACTTGTTGTTGACAACTATTTGATCTGTCTCATAATTCCGTTATGATGACAAAATAAAACTGTACTTTTTTCTCATTTTCTGTGATCTTTCACCTAGATAAGAACCAACACCTGGCATCTTTTCTATTTTTTTTTTCTTTACATCAGTAGCAAAAGTTAAAAAGGTAACATGAAAAGAAAGATGAAAAAGAAATGCTGTTCAAATTGAAGGACTGCAGTTTCAAGTTTCAATCCAGTATCAAAACATCTCCGCCTCATCTTCTTTCTCAGTCATCACAAATGAAATAGTACAAAGAAGTACACAAACATCAGTACAATGCTGTGTGTGTACTGCTATCCAAAAATCACAGTTACAAAATTATACCTGACATATCAAAAACTGACAGTCGCATCCTCAAGATTTTCTTCTGTTCATTCCCATGGACCTTCTTTATTAATAAATCTGACACATAAAAAGCATCTGTATGACTAAAGTGTCAGTTACTGGAAAGACCGTTTTGATCTACTTCTTAACTTTTAGAAGAAATATTCTCTTTTTTATGAAGACAGAATCTGTTCACTGACTGCCAGCTTTCAAATGACCACCTCTTGAAGTTTAATTTTAAGTTTTAAATAAATATTGTATGCATGCAGAATAATTATGATGCTCTAGAGAGACTGTGTATAATGACATTGATTCTTTTTTATCTAAAAATGCCAAACCCTTGAGGCTGCAAAGTCTGTATTTGCCACAGATATATGGAGGTTCATTCTACGTGTTAAATTATAATAGCTTCTTCATGTTTCTGTCACTAAGTCAGTAGTGAAACTTCCATTGTAAACTTCAATTTCCGTTTGCTTTAAACTTACAGGTAAAAATTGTCTTTGGCCAAACATTTGATATAGAAAATTTTAGCTGTGGAATAGCATCTACAATAAAAGATAATTTTTAAATTCTGATATAATGCTGTGTAACTACTGAAAATAAAGCATATTGGGTTTGGATGAAGGCTAACAGTCGTTACTGAAACAAGTTCTGTCTTTCACTGCTAAATATTGTGGACATGTTGTTCATAAAAATATGCAGCTACTTCAATATTAAGAAAAAGTAAAATTGCTTATTTAAGTGTGAAAATTGGCATTTGTGCATACAAATCAGCTTCTCATTTTATTTCTGTTATATTTAGTATATCTAAATAAATGTTTTGGTTTTATAATTGATTGCATCCCCCAAATTAGCCATAGACAAAATTCAATAATGTGCATAAAGATAAAACCAAGTTAATTTTTTAATCTGTTGTTTGGTTCACTGCTTAGATTGGCAGTCTTTCTTCAGAAAAAGTGATTTTTTTTTACTGAATACATATTTGATAATTCATAATATTTACAGATCTCTTTAAAAAAGACTAATGTTTTGAACATCTACATTTGCTTTAAAACTGTCAATAATGATGGTCTTACTATATATTATTAATAATTTTTGTTCTCAATATTTAAAAATAACAAAATTAACAATAGCGTTACTATTAAACATTAAAAATTGTTAATAACAAAAAAAATTCAGTAAATACAGAATTAATGGAGTCTTTCATAACACAAACCAAAATAAACATTTTGGGAACAATCATCATGCAAGCATTCAGAATCGGGGGAGAAGGCTCTGAAGACTACAGTAAGTACCCATAAAAAATTTCCTTTAAAACTTTAGCTTTCATTAAATTCCTTGAAAGATATATTCCTCTCATTTAATTGCAGCTAGAAATCATTCATCTAATACTGCACTAGATATTGATATGAAACTCCTACAGAATTTTTGTTGTGTGAGAGATGAGCACATTAGGAAAGCAAGTCATTACACTTATCTAAATATCCATTTTATGGTAGGGGAGTATGTCTGTTGACATTTAAGCCCAGCAGACTAGATGCTTAACTTTTAGGTGGTTATTCTTAAAAGAGAGATACCCGTCTTAACATTTTGGATTGAATAATGACATAATAATAATAATAATAATAATAATAATAATAATAATAATAATAATATTTCAGTAGCCATATCTATGCAAATAATTCAACTGTGCCTAAACAAAGCTGAAGTCTAGCAGAAAACACACCAAAACAGGCTGAAATGTGTAGACTAAAATTGCAACTTTCCTCCCATTACATTTAGTGTATGGTAGGCTCAAATTATTTGGTTTCAGGAAAGACAAGAATCAAGTGCCTCTTACCTCAGAAGGCTCACAAAAATTCTCTCCAGAAGGACATATTCTCATAAGACAAGTGTCTTCCCCCTGCAATCAGGCTCCTTTCCCATGGCCTTGCCATTCAATCCTCAGCCAAGGTCCAGAAACCCTCACTTAGATCAGAATTAACAAGACTATGTCAAAAGCATCACACTAAGTCATGCAAATTTTGTTTCATTGAGAGTGGGATTCCTCTCATTTACTGTGAGAATTCTCCACTT
Organism: Muscicapa striata striata; assembly: GCA_030060385.1. Lineage (NCBI taxonomy): Eukaryota > Metazoa > Chordata > Aves > Passeriformes > Muscicapidae > Muscicapa > Muscicapa striata. The sequence goes on from JAREIS010000052.1 coordinate 1,362,249, forward strand.
GAGTAACTGAAGTCCTTGTATGTTCATGGTGAGAAATAGATAGTCTAGAGAGGGATTCATTTGACTTATATTTCCTAACTGTCTTGAGAGAAGGTAAGTAATACTCTAAAACTAGTATTTCTTTACACTGATTACAGAGGGAATATAAAGCATATAAACTATTCTTGGTTATGCAGATATCTGTGTCAAGGACCTCTAATGTTAGAGTACTGAACTCTATTTAAAAAAATACAACAAACCAGAAAAAAACCAAAAAAACAAAACAACAACCCTGCACATCCAACAACCAGAAATAACCCCCCACTAATTTCCTTTGTTTATTCATTAATTAATTTCAGCTTTTTTAATTTCAATATTTTGTTAGCAATATCTCTTTTATTTATTGCTAATTTGATGTTTCATGCAGTTGATTTTTTCATCACACATTTTAAATGTTTCTCTGCTCTAGATACAGTCTTCAAGAGAACAATTGTTGGACATGCATGTAGACAAAACATAACTATCTCCTAGTCATCCCCATGCGCTGATCTTTCAACTTCCATTCCTCTAAAAACAAAAGTTTTCATGGGTTTCCAGTTTAAGGTATTTGCATAAGCAAGTGAAAATATTGTGATCCAGCTTTCATCATCATTTTAAAGCAAAATCGTCCATTGATTTAATGAAAAATTGCTCCAGAAATTTTTAATTATTTGGCCCAGTGTGGATTAAGATTAACATCCTTGTTTGCAATTTTGTTTACAAGATTCACTTCATTATTAATTCACTGAGTATTCATTGCAATTTTACTGAGTATAATTGTTTTGCTATTCATGTGGGTGTCAGAAGGATTTTTATAGGCCATTCATCATAATTAGACATACATTAATAGACATTTAAAGCATGTTACCATTTTTAATAAAACTTGAAGATGGGGTCTTCTGGAAAGGAAAAGGCCTTGTAGAGAAATGTGAACACTTAATTGTAAGATACATAGTTTTTAACCATGACATTCCTATAATGTCATGGCTAGGAGGTTTTTGAATACCTTTGTTCACTTGAATCCAGGACACTGACCTGGATTCAGTTAATGATGTACTGTCTAGTTATGTACCTCTTAAACTGAAGTACAGCGTCCCTTTGAAAGGTATTTCGTCATGCAGGGATCTCTAAGACACCAATAAGTAGGTCAGATAATGGCCTCATAATTCTAGAAAATTCCAGAAAAAACTGTATTTCAAGTCCAAGAAGGGGAACATTTTCCCTGGGGACTTTTATGGTAAGGTTTCAAGGTAAGAGACCATTAGTGGAAAGAATAGGCATTATACCCATAAGGACAGACTTGGTGATTATCCATCATTTATTGAATCTTTGGAAGCCTAGAAAGTTCTCCAATAACTACTGTTAGAAATAAAGTGTCTCTCATTAATGGAGTCAGTAAGGCTACCAACTACATTGCACTTAGTTTTTTGCTGTGCTGTTCTGGTTTATAAAGGAAAAATGTTAAAAAGCTACAGGTATTACATCTCTATTTCAGATGCACGAAGGCAAAAGAAAGGGCATTAAAACTGTGCCAGAACAGTCCTTCTTTCTCTAAGCACACTATTTATGAATGTGAGGTACATGGGTCTCTTCACTCTTCCATATAACATGAAATATTTGTGAAAGAATGTTGAAGAATAACCTTTCCAGAGGTATCTTATAGGATGGAGGTTAGGATCCCTTGCAGGGATACAGGAAATATCTTCCAGCCTGGGAATAAGGATGGGTGAGATCCTATGTGTTCCTGGACCCAGTCTGAGGCTATCCAGAAAGGTCATTATCTTCTTCCAGCAGTTTTGGGAAGTTAATCCCATAACAGAATTTCCAGCCAACATTTTAAAAATTATATAACTTCAAATCAGCCAGCCTTACTTTTCTTACGAAGAGAGCATTTGCCAAAAAGAAATTGTGATGTTTTATCACAAAGATAAAGCAAGAGTGTGACACCACTTTCCTTTCTTTGCTTTTCATTTAAGGAACAGAAACAGACAGTCTTGTCATAAAAACACTCCTACTACTACCTATCTTAGAAAAAATTTATTACTCCTCAAGCCTGAATGCCTTAAGCCAGAACTAAGACTGCCCATAGCGTTGGAGATGTATATGACATCTGTGTAATTTTTTTCTTTCTTGGTGTTAACTATGCAAAATATCCCTATGAAATCATTTAAAGGGTTTTTTTTTGTCTGTGTCTTCCTGAGAGGGAAAGGCAGGAAATTCTGTGATGGCTTTATCTTGAGACCCTATCAATCAACTTATGTTGGTGTCAGGCTCACTTTCTAAAAATATTTCCATGTTTTAAAGAAGTTTTAAATGAGACTTTAAATGAGACTTTCCTGTCTCACATCCATACTAGTTATAACTAGGAGGAACCTTGCAAAAAAACCCCACAGTATCTCCAAACAGGCCCAAAAATTTTCAAAAGTTCTTGCTACATTTTAAACAGACTTCAATATGTTAAAATAATAGAACATTGTGAGGAATATCTAGCAATGTATGAAAATTTTATATCACATCTCAGTGCAGATTTGTATTTTGATCCAAATTTGTGTTTAACGGTTTATTCTGAAACAAAGTAATTTTAATTACTTCATAACTTTACCTGCTAGACAGAAAACGTGCTTAGGTACAGAAGAGTTTCACGACTCTTTTGTGTACCTTATGTTACACACAGATTAAAGCCAAAAGATAGGACAACAAGGAAAATATATGTCATAAAATTTAGTCTTTATCTTAAATTGTGCTTGCCAGGCTGGAAGTGCAAGTATCTCTCAATACAGTGTGAGATGCCTTCAAATGACTTTCCAAGTAAATGTGGTATGGGCTAACTTACTTACATTATAATTAAGTTATTAACTCATTCATGGAATGAAGAGGCATCTGAATACAGTACAGCAGCACAGTTCAGAGCCTTAAACAAATTAGCCTCTAAAGATTTACAGTCCAAAGTGAAGACAAAGCTCAATTCAATTGGTCTTTTAAATTTTTTTCCCTAAAAGCTAGAGATTTTATATGCCTATAGAAAGTAGAGAAATAAATAAAAAATCAGTCAATAAACTTTAATTCATAGTAATTAAGCAACTATCTCCTCATATGTTTTACTTGCAAATTAAGAAAACCTAAGGAAAAATCCCAGTTCTACATATTATTGATTAACAGTTAGAAAATTCATTACTTTCTTGCTTTGTGTGCTTCAGCCAAGGAGTTCTGCCTATTATTATTATTATTATTATTATTATTATTATTAGTCTTCTTTTCCCTTCCTTTTTTTAACAAAAGAAGAAGCATTTCCAGAAGAACAACCAGATTGTCTTGTGACACAGGACTCCTTGGGGATAGTTTCAGAGCACTACTGTTAGTAATCCTGTAGGACACAGTTTCAAACAAACTACACTTCTACAAAGGGTTTTTTCCTGTGTTATATAATGCACATAGGGATCTATGTATTCAGGACAAGGAAAGAAAATTAATAAATGGAAGACAATAAACAAATGTAATGGTCTTTAATGGAACCCTTGTCTAAATGCTCTTCCCTTAAAAGTGATAATATGTAAGTGCAAGTCCTTATCTTAAGGTATGTCTTAGTCTAGACTGAAGCAAGAGACTCCAGGTCAGACATAGGGTGACTGAAAAAGTGCATTTTATTTATTCATATATCTTAATGGGAAATGTGCATTTGAAGAGACTAAAAATCTCTGAAAGAGCCAATTACTCTCAGCTTTTTAATTCTGGCAATACATTTGGAACATTTCCATTGTTCTAAGGGTTAAAAACCTCACCGTGACAATGATGAGCCTTATTACTCAGTCAAAGTAAATGGATCACCATATAACCTTTCAGAAATGTTCTTCCTTAAGCTATTAAAACATTCCATGCCCTTAGATGACAACAATTTCTCTGCCTTTTGAAATTTCTTTTCTATCCTGCAGAGTTCATAGAGATATGCTTGGTTAAAATCAACTTATATAAAACTATGCACTGTAAATTCTGACACTTCTGTTTGAATCTCTTTTCAAACACTTGTCTTTGCTCACCATAATAGATGTCAGTTCTTCTGATGTAGTTCAAGCATGAGCTTCATATGAAGACTCAGCTATGTCTATTGCATTTCTGAAGCTACTACTCACTGAAGTTTTGTGCTGTTTGACATCAAAGATAGGCAAGAATCACCTGCTGAGTTCACATGCATGGAGCAAAACATCTTCAAATCACTTGTGCTAGACAAAAGTTTTTCATATTAAGCTTTCACTATCATGTGGACTTAAAGACAAATGTAGTCCTTGTTAAAGTTGCAGAATAATGTTATTAAACTCTGCATCTGGGTCTCTTGATTTATAGAAGTTTTAAGCAAAAGATAATAATTTGGCTGTTTTATTTTTTTGCATCAATTGCCAAGCATTCTCTTGCACAAAAAAATAAAAAAAAAAAATAAAAAATTGTTTTTTCATTCAATACACAGTGATTTAGCTTAAAGGTAAAAACAACTTGAAAGTGTGATATTCTCTAGCTTAGACAAAAGCCACATTGCTCTACTTTTTCAAACTTTAAGAGCTGACTTTTTTATCAAACTGAAAACCAGAAAGGAGCAACAGTTAAAACATATATTGTATATAAAGAACATGAATTAAACAAATTCCTATTCTAAAAAGTTTGCAGCTCTGTTTTTTGTGTAAGTTTAATCAAATAGCATGCTGAAAAATAAATAGAATGTAGAAGAAAAAATATTTATGATGGATCAAGAACTACTGTATAATGGATGTGAGTCTAATGGAGGCTAATCAGTGTAATAGCTGGGCCATAGTTTTTAATCACAATGACTCCAGTGATGACTCTGTATGTAAACCAGATTCAACATGAATATGCATAGGAATTAAATTTTGGAACAGTTGTGTATGAAAAGTGTTTATAATTAGCCCGCATTTAAATGTCACCAAGTGACTGCATTAAGTGCAAAGCAAAACACAACAGGGCGTGTGGCTGTTGTGAGATAATTGAATGCCTTGGGTGTGTCAGCTCAGTCAGCAGATGCTGAGATGTAGCTGCCAATTTTAGCAAACCAATGATTTTAGTATTATAGGGCCTCCAGTGTTTATTATTCATTTAAGTGCCTTGAAATGAATTTAAAAGAAAAAATGTTTTTCCCCTAGTATTGTTTTTCCATTTCTTTAATATACAGATCCAAGGGAGCCAATGTGCCTAACACTTTCCAATCTCTGCTGTTTTTCCATAACCTCAAGGTTAAAACCCGAGCAGAGCAGATCATTAACTCATTCCTGACTATTTAAAATTTTGTACCTAAATAAAATGCCCTCTTTGGCACTTTCAATATTAATATGTTTCTTGTTTTAAATACATCACGTTTACTGAGGGCTTAATGTCTTACAAATAGACAGTGTAGCTAGGCTGTACTAGGTGTTTATATGTACCTACAGATAGTTTCAGAGCATGCTTTTTCTGTTTTATACATTCATAAGGAGCTTTTAAATCCCTTTAAGGACTCTGGTACTTGTTTGTCACAGGGCTCAAAGGTGTTCCCAAGTATCATGCATTGATCCAGATTTTGTGCTAATGACATCATGCAGTGAGATGCAAGCAGACAAACTTACCTTCCTTTCCATCTGCCCCCTCCTCAAGTCTTGTTTTCTACATAAAATAAATCCATGCATTTTGGCTGGCAGAGAACCAAGTCTGCCCCAGCAGTAACTGTGTAACACCTGAAATACTTCTAGAATATCCAAGATGTACCAAATATCAAATGACAAAGCTTTGAAAAAACTGTTTCATTATAATATCGAATACACAAACACATGAGAATCTGACAGTAAAAGTCTCCTAGACCTTACAGACCATAATATGACCTTAATATGCCCAAAAAGGGGTCCAAAGCTGAAACTACAAAATTTCTTGTGCAATTGTGCTGAGCAACACAGAGTAGGAAATCTGGAGCTAAGGTGGTTGAGACAGGATATGGGCTGCAGATTACATTGGTTTACTTAAAACACAATCAATGTCTTGCCTTTGTAGTTGTGGCTCCTTCAGATCTGTCAACATTAATTTAATATCCTACTCTTAACATGAATTGTGTTCAATATGAGGCATTTCAGGATGTATTTGAGCCTGTGCTCAGATTTAATTAGAAATGAGAAATATAGCAGATGGAGAGAAATCATTGTTGCACAATTGGGCCATAATGCAAAGAAATTTCTCTAACAGTTGACAGCTAAGAACTGCTCGATTAGCAAACCACAGCGAAAGAAAAATGATCTACAAATAAAATTAAAAAGCAGGATAACAGCTGCTCCAAAGCCTTTACAAAAATCTCTTATGGAAACAAGGAAAAGACTAACCATGACACCAAATACCACCATAAAAATACTAGATTGCAGTAGTGGTATTAGGGTTTAGCATCTGTGAAGCTGCTACAGAAGTGACCCTTATATTTGGCTTTCCTGTCAGAGGAACTTAAAAGAAACATTCTGTTATCAAATTTTAAAAAATTCAAATGGAGTCTTCTGCTATTAGTTTTGCATGGTATAACTCTGATTTCCCCATATTTTACACAATCAAGACAAGTTTCTGTACACAGGAATAGTATGCTGCCCAGATAAAAGTATTTTGCCTTTAATGGGCTTTATACACCCAGCCATCCTAACATCTGAGTCCAGAATACTCAGAAGAAGTAAGCAACACATTAAACTAAACTATCCACAAGAGGAAGCACAAAGCGCCAGCAGCGGGCGGGTCAGCAATCCCTCATTTGTGAGGTATCAAAGGCTGTTGATAGATCTAATAAAATTACACTGAACATCTGACCTTTGTCCATGGCCAGAAGGAATGCAGTTATACAATCGGGGAAGGGAAACCACTGGTGACAAAATGCAGTTTCAAATAAACTATGCTTCTACTGGCAATTTTTCTTTATCCACGATCATGTAATGCGCAGAGGGATACACAGTATGTACTTAGAACAGGAAATGAAAGTGAAAAAAATGGAAGCTAAAACTGACACTAACAATACTTAAATTGCTTAATGGAGATGCTGTGTACATACTCCCCCAGGCAACAGATCCTTGTAAGTGTTTAGAGCTCCTAATTGTATCGTATGTCTTAATAAACAGCAGGTTACAGAAACTCCAGGTCAAATGTTAGACAACAGAAAGATTTTGCCTATAATTTATTCAAAAGTTGGATTGTATCATTGTACATTACTAGGAAATCAAACCTCAGAGTTACGAAGATAATTACACTGCTGAACATCTCTAAGTATATGTTTTTGTGTGTGTGTGTATTTGTATAGAAACATATGTGTGTTTTTGCATTAATGTGTATGTTACATTTATATATATATATATATATATATATATATATATATATATAAATGTAAAAAAAATACATGTAGCTATTGTTCTGGGGACTAAAGGCATCACCAACAGATCAACAGATAGCAGCTTTTCTCATGTCTGTGTTCTATTTGTTTGATAAGTAGCAAAAGAATTTAGCACCCAAATATTAATGTTTCAAGGAAAAGACTAGGAAATTTTATTAGATTATTTCACATCAGACATCGTTTCTCTGCTCAAGTAGTTCTCTACCTAGCCTCCCTCTCTGTTTTACTGTCTTAAATAACAGTCTTATAATCACCCCAAGGATCTATCCTGCAAAGTGACTGTATCAGAGGATCCAACACAAGAATGAACAAGCTGTTTAAAATAACCCAAGCTTCCTTTTGTGCAGACATGCAGGAAGGAAATTACATTGAGCAATGTTAAACAAATAGCAGAGCTCCCTTGGATTTTCAGGGTGCTCTTCCACAGGTTTGCATATTCCCATGCTGCTCTGCTTGTGCCAGTTGTCTCTGGAAAAGCTGTGTCCATCTTGTCAGTGAAGTGCTATTCTGATACCCTACCAGGTTTTTCCGAGAAAGAACCTTTTCACAAGCTTCAGAGATCTCTGGGTACAAGAAACTTTATCACTGACATGGTCTAGACACACTGAGCACTTTGACAAGTGCAGGAACCGCTATCATTTCTGGGAATGCTGCCTCCACATCAGATCCAAGGGTGCTGAAATGGCTTTCATTTAACTGAGTACCTTTTGGGCTATAATGTGAATTTATGACACCAAGCAATTCACAGGAACATGTTAGGCAGATGGTTGAAACACATCCATAGAAGTCTATGGGTGGTGAAGGTAACTAGGTTTAAGACTGTTTCCAAACCTGCTCTCCATTTCCATCCTGTTAGGAAATATGAATAATCTTCATAAACATTTTGTGGATTGGTGTAACACAGCTTAAAAAGCCAAAGGACTAAGAGGCGCCCTATAATAGTAATAGAAAAGGAAGTAATGATAAATCACAGATTCCTTCCCTTCCACATTTAAAAATGAAACAGAAACCTTTGAAGAAAGGCTCTTTTTTTGGTCCTACTAAAGTTTCTTGAAGTAAGATTAAGGAGACAGTTTATTAATTGGGGTAAAATACAGCTTTAAATTGTATACATTTTAGGATATTACTCTTAAACCAAATGAAATTTAGAGCTATTGTAGACCTATAAAATTAATTAACTATTTAATTGCCATAGGTGGTTTCTACAGGAAATCTATTCCTGTCCAGACTGAAACACAAAAAGCCAAACAGAACCAGCTAAAATTTGTGAACCTAGGGAAAAACATCCTTTTAAAGAAATCTTCCAACTCTATCAAGGAGTGCTGCAGGAAATCCGTGCCTGTAATTTTTGGAACATTCAAATGGCCAAACAGAGAGGAACTGAAAACACAATGCACCAGCCAAAAGTCCCTTGTCACAGCCAGACATTTTCTAACTAGAAAAAAACAAGTCACTGCCCAATGGTCAAAACTCTCAAAGCCAAACAAGCAAACAAACAATATGATATGTAATCTTAAATCTTGTGAATAACATACTCATCCCACTTTGGCTATTTTGCCTTGGTTTTAATAGCAAAAGTTAACTTAAAGTTCATAATCCCAAAAGAATTATTTTCCCCTACTCCAAACAAAATTATTCTGTTTCTATATTTGCTACCAAGCATTACTAAGCAATATGTCTTCACATAAAATCTTCCTCAACTACTGCACCACTGATGTTTCTCATCAAGGGCATTTAGATGTAGAAAGAAACCATGGGATGCATGAGAGGAAAGGTTTGTCATAGTGATCTCTAAACTTCTATAACAACAGTCAATGTATATTTAGAGTAGTCTTTTCATTAATTGCAATATTTGCCAAGAAGCTAAGGCTTTTAAAACTAACTCGTCAATTTTTCTTGTTACTTATTATGAGAGGGAACCAGAAATTTCTCATTAGACACCATTTATCATAAAATTAAGTAATATTAACCCTCCCAAGCATACAAGACATGAAAGATCATAAAAAGGTCTTGGTTTATTCATTTAAATTCAAATGAAAAAAAAGTGGCCTTGTTACATTCAATACAAATATATAAAATGAATGCACAATATAAATAGTAAGAGCTCAAACAAATTTTTTTGTATTTTCATCATAGATGGATATAATCATATACCATTAGACAAAGTTTATATTATCCCGTTCTTTAATAAGTCATCGTTGTCTACAGCATGAAGTCTATTTCTGGCTTGATCATATGCTGTGCATTCTGTCAATAAGCAGGAAAAGGAAGTAAGTTTCCATCCTGTTTTAGAATAAAAATAAAATTTTACATAGAGCTAAGAAGTTACTGGGAAAACTACCATGTAAAATATGTAAAACTACCATGTACTGGAGAAGTGAGTGATATTGAATTGAAAATGGACATCCTATCAAGTGTCACTAGACACCTTTTGCATTCCATTCTGGAACTCATTTGCAGTAACAGCAATACAAGATCATTTGGAAAGACAATTCTGCTTACAATATATTTTTTCAAGACACTTTAAACAAGGCAGATAACACCTTGCATAGTGACTGAAAACAGAATCCACTTTATGATTAAGTCTGACATTTTCATTCTTTTGCACACCAGTCAGAATACCGAGATCAAATATTAGAGGAGATGTATCCATAGAACCCATCTGAACAACTGCAAAACATCAAATCATACTGGACCTAAGGACAAAGTACACAAGATACATTCAAAAAGGACAGAAACCAAATTTCCTCCTAATCTTTATCTATGATTTCTATGATCACTTCTTTCATCATCACATCACAGGGTAGAGTCATTGCCCTGCTTACCGTAATATTTATCTCTGAAATGGAGAGAGACCCAAGGCATTCTGCCAAGGACCTTCTGACTGCTCTGAGATATTTCAAGGCCACACTAAAACAGTGGCCTTTTCCCCAGAATTCACTGTTTTGAACAGTGGAATTGAATGCAGTCCACGATTCTGGCTCTTTCCTCATAGCATGTTTCACCCATACTCAGCCTGGAAAACTCTTATTTTTCCATAACACAAGGAATGTTCACAACATGTTGGCTGCTGCACTTAAAATCCAGACATTTCATATACTCTGTAACAAACATGTTGGAAATTAAAGCAGCTGCATGGAAAGCATAACTTTCTATCCCTTGAAAAGAGAGTTACAGACATCTGGGGTCATGTACTTCAGAACAGAGGGGTCAGCATGGAGCAGCACCATTTATCACACAGTGAGATGGTCACCACAAACCTTAGAGTGATGAAATATCAAATACATATATTTCTCAAGGAATCCACTCATGAAACACAGACAGCAAACACATTCACATACTCCTATCTCAAAGACTGGCAAAGCAAAGAAACATTTCTGTAAAAATGTTGTGTCCACACGTGCCATCTGTCAGCATCTTCTGGTGGGTCACAAAGCGGTCAAGTGGGCTGTAATTTGAACATTTTTGGGTTTCAACATATTGAACTACTTTCAAAAGTAAGTTGGCATCCCTCCTGTGATGAGATGTGTCTGCTGACAGTTTTTGAAAAAGTGAGCAAAACAAAAGAGGAAAAAAATCTTGAAAGCAGCCGCACCAGAATGATCTGATATAATTTAGCCTGATGAGACCAGTACCACCAGGCCTTTCTCATAACGAAAATTAATACAAATTAAAATTGCCATTAGGCAGACACTTTGTTACAGCAACATGCAGACACTGTCATTACTATACTCTGCAATTCCTTAAACTTAGGAGTTCTTAAAAAATTATGCATCCTATAAGACAGTGTCTGAGCAATTCACAGTTCAGAATGTGTCCTATAACCACTACTCTCTCATGGAGAAATACACTGATTTCTGGTTGGGGTTTTTTTTAGAAATAGGACATAAAGGAATTAAGCGACATGTTGAAAGCCACTTGAGCAATCTGAGGAATAATGGAAAACTGAACTCAAAGACTTTGAACCTCAGGCTCCATAAGATAACCGAAAAAAGGTAATTCCTGTTTAATATTAATACTTCCTGTATGCTTGGGGTAGTGATCACAAGGAAAGAACAATTATACAAGGATCAGTAATCAAAAACATCCAGAGAAATAAATGGGGAAACTTTTATGTCCAGAAGACACTGCTGTTGTTGCTACAGATAATGATAGTGCAGCTGATCCTGACACTGCTGAGTGGGACGTAATGTCAGTTCTGGATGAGGAGCTGCACTGCAGCAAAAATTCTGATCATGAATCCCATGATACCATATCAGCATTTTACAGGTCTGACTTTCATGCCTAAGAGACGACTGACTAAAATTCCAAGAAAAGAATCAGAGAAATCATGTAAAAATGTTTTAAGAAACACCACTAATTATTATTAACTACTGATCAACTACAGAAAGACATGGAAGGGTGAATCTAATCTTTAGAAGAAGACTAATACCCTGCAGAAATACACATTCTTTAAATTTAAGCTAGATTTTTTTGTGCTGTGTAATAATATCTGTATTTGGCAGGTTTAATTGCTGTATTTTTTGCTATAATACTAAAGCCATGAGTAAAAATTGAAATTTAGCAGTGTTGAGAAAACAATTACTGTTTCCTTATTGTTTGAATAGAAAAATAATTACACCACCATTATATCCAAATAATCAAAGACTTAATTACAAGTAATTAAGACCATCACTCCCCCTTGGTATGAGGAGGAGATGCCTTGAAGCCCCCAGATGTCCTTGTAGTCACCTCTGCAACAGTCATAGATTTCTTTTTTGAGCTTATACTATCGGCAACTGTTGAATACCTTTTTTTTTCTTTTGGGTCACTATTCCATGTCTAGAAATTAGTCTTATTCTTGAAATAGTTTTCCAATTTTCCTAGATTTTATTATTGATATTGTTATTTAGTTTCATAGTGCTAATGCATGGGGACAGAAGTCTACTCCATGAGCATGACCTTGTACAATTGCACAGCAAATGTAGTCTTCTCTTAACTGATTATTCAGAGATGGTTCATAGTTAATAACCCCCAAATTTCACCAACTTTTGTCTGTCCAATGTATTTGGTAGTTTTTGGGTTTGTTAATTTTAACAATGTTTAATTTCAATTATTATTTCAATTCTCTTTTGAAAAAATCTTACCTATAATTCTAGGTTGATTAGCACCTCTACGAGCTCCAAGAGTTCTCAACAAAATTAAAGTAGACCTGAAATTATATCTTTTATCTCTTAATATGGAAAAAAAAAAAAAAAAAAAAAAAAAAGATAGTAGAGCCATATGAAATACAAGCCATTACACTTGTTTGATACACTAGAATGGAGCAAAAGAAGGCACAAGTCTAATTTTTTTTAGCAAATCCTTTGCAGTTCACCTTTAAACTAAAGGTCATTGGGTGAGAATCGGTGTGTTTGAAAGCACTTGAACTGCTTAGGGAGTTCATCTTATCTGTATTATTCATACATATTTGACGATTATAAATCACAATGGACTGAAATATTTCTGGTCTTTCACATCAGCAGGCATCCAGAGAGCAGTGTCTTTTATTTACTGACCATGTTAAAAATGGCACACTTTTTTATTATTTTATAATAATATGCTGTCTGACCAGTTCAGAGAGATCTCTAATAATGTCTCAGTCCAACCATGGGTCTCATTATGTTGGTAGGAACTGTCATGCAACTGTGAATGTGCAATAAGTGTAGAGGTACAGTAAATGGCAGAAAAATATGAAAAGCATTCTACTTTCAGATGCTGCACAAAGCTATTTATTCCTACTTCACTGAATGAACTAAAAATTGAAGAGAGAAAATGAGAACCGTACTTCATGGCCTTCTAAATTTAAACAAAGAGGATTTAAGGATATGTTTTACAGCAGAAAATGAGGGACGTTATACAGTGCAAGACATGCACTTAGCATTCCTTATATTCCATCCATTTTTTTTAAAACTCAGCAGTACATTGATTTCAATGGAAGTTCTGTTTAAAAATCAATGCTATACCATGACCTAGGTAACAATGTAGAGGGTACCCATATTATTCGTAAATTATGTGATTCTGCCCCAAATCCAACACTCATACTGTTCTTCTAACTGTGGTCTCACAGAACATTTTACAACAACATTACAATTGTATTTCTGGATTTCAATTTATAGAAACCACAAGTATTTGTCTTTTCATTAGATTTCATGTACTAAATTACGTAAAGTATGCCATATAAATGATGCCTGGATTTCCAAATAAATTGTTACACAGCATAGCAAACTAGAAAAGAGACTTGTTTGAGGATTTTGAGACACAGCTAAAAGAATTTATTATATCTTCCTAACTTTGGGTCTGGCCTCCCTATTTGGAAGTACAAAATTGTCTACAAAATGAAATGAGAGGTGAATCATCCATTTGCTCTCTGTCTGTGCCACATCTCTGCTGCTTCTGGAATGACATTTCTCGGATGAGACTGAGTGAAGAAGAAAGGGAACTGGTGAAGTGCCTTTCACTTCATTAACATACCTGTCAACAGCATCTATACCTACTTCTATCTACAGTCTTCCATTGCAATTCAGTTTGGTTTACCACATAGGCATAAATTTCATCCCTATGGTGAATACTGCCAAAAAATCAGCACTGTCTAAGCAGCAATTATTTAAGGGGCTTGGATGCATTCAAATATTGCCTGCACGTAAACAGGTGATTTATAAACCACCACTATCCAAGTGCAAAACAAAAAGTAAATTGTTCTGCTAAAAAAAAAAAAAAAAAAAAAGAAAAAAGGCAGCAAGAATATTTTTCAAAAGAAGAGGGGAAACAGCACAATCTCATTTCAATCAATATAAAACACTCCATTCTGAACACAGTAGTTAGGGCACACTTTTCATAATATGAAAGCAAAGAAAGGAATAAATTCACAGTACCAGAGAACAGGTTCCTTAATAGCCCAGTTGGTGGGAAATTCATCCAAGATTTGCAAGATCTCTCTACCAACCAAGATATGATCCCAAGCTCTCACCTGCCAGGAGACTTGACTGACCAGCCTGCCCCAGCAAAGCTAGCCAGCCCCAGGGGTTGATCCACTTTGTACACAGCTCTGCAGAAGAGGCTGGAGCCCAGCAATCCCTTGTCATGCACCTCATCTGCAGTGCTAGAAAGCCTTGTTTTGTTAGCTCCATGAATATTTAGGTACCACAGGCAAGCTGGAACAACTTTCCTCAGAAAGGTGTTGGTTCCAGCATTATCCTGCACCAGACAGAGTTTGGACCAGGGTCTTGTGCCACTCGGGAGAGCAGCCTAACCACCACACTATTAGGTGTTTGAGCGTGGAGCTCCCGAAATCCCTCCTGTGGGAGCAGTGGCACTTGCCATAATGTATTTAAATATTAATTGAGCAAGAGAATCTGAATGACTCTTTAAGCCTGACTAGCAGCTAAGACACTCTCCTGGGACATGGGAGCTGCGATTTCAGATACCCTCAGGCAGAGTAAGGAATTGAACCCAAGGCTCCCACAGCTGCATCTCTCTTTTTGCCTACATCTGAAGCCAGCCTGAATCCATCCAAAACAACTAAGGTCCATGGACAGCTAAATAACCTCCCAAACAACATTGCTTCGTGAATTTATTGTGCACCAAGAAATCTCTGCCCCACTTACAACCCACCCCACTTTTGCCTGCCTGGAGAGTCAAAGGTCCCAACCTGACTGCTTCTATGGGTATGTGACTCTTCACTTTTGAAATATTAGCACTCTTTTGAAGTGCAGATTCCCTTTACTTTCTCATAGTGAGTGATCAGTGAACTGGGACTGGTCAAGATGGTTTATTTTGAGAGTGGGAATTTTACATTTCCACACCCATAATGCCACCTGTATAGTATGTGATATTGCAAGAGTGTGTCTGAAGGTAAGACAAAAGCCTGAGAGGGAATGATCTGGGGATAGTTCCAAAGTCTCTCAATATCCTTTAAAGGGAAAACCAATACAGGAATGTCTTTACAGTACAAATTTTGTGGGCAGAAACTGTAAGACCATTCATATCCCTGATTGTTCCACATCTGAAGGAGACTGCTGCACATCTGTTGTTCCACCACAAGATTGGAATATATTATGAATTTGCCTGCACCTACCAAGTTGAGGGAAGGTTTCAGTGAGTAAAAAATATTTTTTTGCCAAACTGTGCATCCTTTTGGAAACTAACTGGAGCCAACACAGATGTGTTGAGCAGCAAAAATCTCTCTTTGGAGCACAGTTGGTTCCAGAAGAAGCATTGTTTTTCTACTGCTGGCAAGGAGCCATTAACTCATTTATATTATTTTGTGAGAAGAAAGAGGGGACACTAATGCCAAGTGTCTCATTGCATTTGCTATTTTAATGCAATTAAGTGACTAGGAAAAAGGAACGGTGCCACATGCAACTGTGTTCTTGACCTGTGAGAACTTTGCAATAAAGTATGGTAAAAAATACAGTAGTGTGAGGGGAAATTGGCAATGAGATCTACAGTCTGGGTTATTCATCCAATAGAAGGTAGCAAGGCCCAGATATTTTGATGTCTTATATGAAATGATGTATTCTCAAAAAAATGCCTAATAGTCCTTACCAGCAGATTTTTGGCTCTCTTACTACTCCCAGAGAAATTTAGCAAAGTCAGACAAAGTTAAATTCTTTGTACTTCCTGAGACAGTCTTCTGTAGTTAATATCAAGGCAATAAGGCTGTCAGGTTGGGACAGACTGACATGTCCTCATCTTCTCCCTGTTTGATCTTTACATTAAGAGACCAGTTTGTTTTCTACCAATATTAAATGACCCTACACATAACACAGAAAGAGATAAAATACTAAATGTTTTAGGTGGATGTTCTGGCTTCTTAGACCTACTAACAGATTAAAGCATGACTTTCCTTTATTAGTAGAATTGTATAAATAATAAATTGGTTTTATGCGTTCACATCAAAAATAAAACAATTATTTTTGAAAAAAAAATAAAACAAACAAACATAAAAATCAAACGGGCAATGTATTTTGATTTCTCATTAATTTATCCTGCATTGAGAAACACATAACTTTCAGTATTATTTTATTTTGAAGTACTTATTAAAGCATAAGTATTGTCAACTTTGCAATAAATTATTTGAAACATATCAGAGCAAAATATTTGAGTATTGTTTAGCTTATGTCCCCTCTTTTAAACTCTAACTGTTAAGTGAAAAAACATAAATCATGTCCATTTGGCCCTCTGAAGTTTCATTTTGTGCTAAATATTTTGTTTGTAGACTAATAAAAATTAAGAACAGCCAGTATCTTTCCTATTAGCAGTTTTGTCTTCTTTTGAGGTGATGTTGCTGGGCAGTATTTATCCTCCAAAAATAACACATTGGGAGATACTTAGAATATTAAATAGTACAGTAAATAGTAATTATAAAAATCCTTTAGTTTTCATTCCTAATCAAAAGTCAGATTAAGATATTTGCAGCAAAAATTAACAAGCAACCATAGTGTTACATTCTAGAGCGTGTTTAGAAAAAAAGTTTCTTCACATGCTATACACAAGATGTTGTATTAGAGACAAAAAATCATACCATCATATCTTACCAATACACTATGATCTTCTCCCACTTAAACCTTCTCTTATGCCAAATGTACAAGTGAAGTGGACTGCCTAATTTTCAAGAGCTGGATGTTAGATCTTATAGATGAATTAATTGTCAGGTCTATGCCATTTTTAAAGCACTTTTCAACAGGTATTAATCTACCTTCTGATCACCCAGAAAGAAGCCTCCATTCTACACAGGAAATTATTAGCCAGAAGCACATATTGGAAGGTCATCACTTGAATTTTACTGAACAGCTCTCTTGACATAAAGGGTTAACAAGCAAAAATCAGTGTGATTTAAAGAGATTTGTCTTCAATAAACGAGCTACATCCTTCTCTTGTGAAAATTTTGTAAGATAGCAATCCTAAACAAATACCACTGGTGCTTTTTTATTAGCCAACAGTCTCTGTAACTTGCACAGTTTACAGAAGTAAAAGGATTTTATTGAACATCATATTTGCACAGTTATCAATAACTTCATACACAGCCCAAAAATTGAAACAGTGAAATGGGTGTTTGTAAATGAAGGAAGAAAGGAGGAAAAAACCAAAAAAAAAACAAAATAAGAAAACAAAAACAAACAAAAAAACCCCCCACAAAGAACCAAAAAAACAAACAAACAAACAAAAAAAAAAACAAAAAACCACACACAAAAAAAAACACACACCAAAAAAAAAAAAAAAAAAAAAAAAAAAAAAAGAAGAAGAGTAAAAGAAGAGAGGATGACAGGGGCTCTTTAAGAACCAAAAACCACAGTTCCAAGGAAAAATCTGCAGAGGTCTACATGTACATGTAGGCATTGACTCTGCAGCTCTTCAAAAGGCTCTGAGATCTAAAAGATATATATTTTGTTAATACTTCATATATTTGGGTAATATCTTATTTTATCTGAACAGCATTTGCACGTGCAATGCATAGAGAATATACACCAGCAACAAGAGAGTTCATATTTAACACAGTTTCAAGATATCTAATATTTTGTCAAACATTTTATAGGTTTTAGCTTAGGGATAAATTTGAAGCTGGCTTTTCCCCAGTGAAACCTGCAACAATAGAGAAATATATATTGAAGGAAAAGAGAAACTAGGATATCGAGAAAGCCTAACAGAAATCTAACATTTCATTTTATACTTAATAATTACTTTCTGCAGATCCCTTTGACTGGTAAAGCTTTTTATATCTCAAAGTTTTATGGCTCAGCTATGATGCTGAAAATCTCCAGATTTTTTCCTTGCTTCAGATTCTAAAGTATACATATGGTCTGTTTTCTGACATGAGACAGTAGTTTCAATTTCAAAAAGCAGCAGTTCATCTGCCAATTCTTTGCGTAAGATTTAACGGCTAAAAACATTTTAAGCCAACCTGTAAAACTCACTATTGAGCAGGAAACAGCTAATTTGTCCTTATACAAACAGAAACTTCATGTTTTGTTGTATAACTATGGCAACTTCTACAAATTACTCATCCAGGACTTTTGTTATGCTATGTTATGACTCAGACTTATTAGTGTTCACGTCCCTCAACTTCCAGTATCATCTTTCTGAAATGGCTCTGAACTGCATTCATAGATCTGAATGTCCCTATCCAGCTGACCATTAAAAATTACTGACACAAAAAATTCTTTCTGGATGGGTGTGAGCAGTGCCTATAAACTGCTTTAGCTCTGTGCACCTGGATTGTTAGGTTGTGGTCTATTACCTCGTGACAAGACCTATTTTATATTTAAAGTAGTGAAATTGCTATAGTATGTGACAAGGAGACAAGCGCACCCACCTAGTTTGTTTCGAAGTGCATCAGTTCTTCAGCATGTTTTAAGCCCTTCCAGATTTATCCCCGGCGGCTGGCTCTTTGCCAGGGCTTGGATTCTGTTCTGGTGTGCAGTGTGCTGAGTATTCCCAGGTGCTGGTATATTTTTATGCCTTAGTCCTTATTTACAGTTTTTCTAAGGGTTGCTTTGAAGTCTGAACAATCGCGATGCAGTGCACTACAAAGTTCTTTCCACATCCAGCAATCTTTTCATGTTGCCTTAAGTTAAGCCATTTCTAAATGAGAAAATATGAGGATGAGCACTAATAAATTGCAAAAGGAAAGAGCAGTTTCTTGCATAAAATTAATAATTTCAGTGTACTGGAAGCTATGTGAGCAATCACAGAACAAGATTAATAACTTAAAATAATAATTCACTCCATCTCCCTAAAACTCTTTCACAATGGCTACAGTACTACTTTCAACTTTATAGCTCCCCTTTTTACCAGCCCTACTATTATAACACTTGACATGCTTGGCTGCCATGGTGTAATAAAGAGGGGTAAAATGATGCATTAAAGGTCCCTGGTGCAAATCCTATTCAAAATTTTTCAGTCTGGAATAGGCAGCACAAAAAGGCAATACCAGGAATTTAAGGGTCATAAAGTAGTACAGGCACTCAGCTCTCCAAGTTTCAGTTAACTTTCTAAAAGCCAAAGCAACAATAGCAAAAGCTCTAACGATACATTCAACTTTCTTTTGGAGAACAGGCACCTAGAGAATTGTAAGGGAGGGCAAGCAGGGAAGCAGCCACATTATGCTGCAGTGTTAGCCAGCATCACTCATATGTGACTCTCAGCAGCTGTCTGATGCAAGTAACTGCTCAGTGCCTGGGCAAACAACATGGTATGGTAGCATGCTTCACACCGTGAGGCAAACAGCACTCTGTGGAACAAGAAAAATCAGAATAAAGCTCTGGAAAATCAATCCAGTGTTGTAGGGGTTTAGTGCATTCACTTCTCAAAATTAAATTCTAATTTCTTAAAAATATTCTCACAGATCCTTTTCCTATTAAAAATGAAAGATTCTCAAAATGAAAGATTCTCAAAGTTTGCTTGACCAAAAACAAAAAAAAAAAAAAAAAAAACAAAAATATATATATATATATGTGTGTGTGTGTGTGTGTGTGTGTGTGTGTGTATAAATCTTTAGAAGCATGTATTTGTGGCTCTGAAGGATTTAGTTAAGTTTGTAGAAAACATACCTTACTCTATACAAACTATAGGACTCGGGTCACCAGTTACTAAGTGTTTCTATACTTCTGCATGTTGTGTTTTTGAAAGGGTGATAAATTTGAGAAGGTGGTTCTGGTTTACTGTCAAAAGACAGATAAACTAAGGGTCTGTGTCCAGGGCTTCCAGTTATGGACAAATCTGAAATGCTTAGCAGTCTTTGCCTCAGGTTTAAATAACTGAACAGGGCTCATATAAATTGTCTGTTCAATGTGATGTACATTATTATATTTTGGGGTAGAAATGTACCAGTGAGTAAACTGAGGAAAGGTATATGGGTTACAGTCAAAGCTCATTCAAGTTTCTGAAATGCTTCACTTAACTTCTACAGTTTTCAGAGGAGACATTACAAAATTTCTAACAGAAGTAATGCTGTATAAACTGAACAATGCTTTAATCTGCCTCAAAAAGATGTGGGGGCTAAACCAGAGGAGAAATAACAGAGAAAAATATGATCTATTTTAGCATCACAGGAATGCATGTACAACAGATAAACATTCTCCCTTACACACTGGATCAAGAGCCAAGGGAGACCCTGCATACTTGAAGCCATCAACCACTTAAAACTGCTATTGTCAAAGCAATTTTTTACAGCAGACTGATTTGTATGCAGACCATTTTTAATAGCACAGAAAGAGTTTGGGACCATGTGTTAGAGTACACAAGTGATTTCCAAAAGACATTTGAAATGTAAAAATTCTGGAGGCTGCCTCCTTCCTTTCTCCCCTTCCCTGCAACATGCATACACATGCACACACGCACCATCAACTTCCACTGACATTTCTTCATTACTATGAAGAAGCTCAGGCTCTCTTGAGGGATTTTGCAAAGCACTGCTCCTCTTTTTAAGTAAGGCTACACTTACGTCTCTCAGAATGATTTCCATAAGTTTATATTCCATCAAAACACATGATTTCTGATCTTAAGGTGTAGAAGTAGTGTTAACAAGGTCCTCCTATGAAGATTTTAAGCTCTTTTGAATGCAATTTCATTCTTTCTGGTGTCTTCTGCTTGTCAAATTTGCACAGGGCATTGGGACACTCTTTGGCATCAGGAGGTGCAGCTGGGGAATAAAATGTCCTCAAATCCACGCTGCTGAACTGAAACCTTTGCCTCTTCAATTTAGGAAAAGGCCACACCCTGGGTTCAGTGTTATCAAATCATGATATCTGCAGGAGATGCTACCTTTCTCTAAGAAAAGCAATGTTAAAAAGAATAAAATTAAATTTTAAAATGAAGTAAAACAAAATAATAAAATACTAAAATGCTCCCCTCTGGTATCAAACTCTATCAACTTTTTTGGGGTTCCACTTTGGTCACCACAGCATTTAAGGTAGATACAGTGATTTTCCTTTCAAAAACTAGCATATTAAGACAGACCCCCATTTCCCTCTTAGCTGAGCACTGGCAGAGAGTTAATATTACACTAGGTTAGCATTTTAGTGGGATAAATAATAACCTTTCCTTTCCTACTGTAAAGCTGCTAGAACCATGCAGTCCAGCTATAAGCATGCTCATCAAAAGAGGAACTCAAGAAACCAGAAACTTTGCAAATCCATTTTGCTGTACTTTCAAGGTGCAGTAGCAAAATTAACAAAAGGATGTTTATTTCCTTTGTATAACAGTCAAAGGAAGCTGCAGTAGCACTTACTGTTTAAGTTTCAAGATAAGCACAATATATCCACACCAGTGACAAGAGAAAACAGAGATGCTGTGAATTGTAGGGTGGTCTGTACAAAAAAATCAATGTTATGGTAATAAGTAGTAATTCGGCATTTCTGCAACAAACTACTATTTAAACAGTGGTATAAATTAATAAAAATCTTAGAATGTTTTGTGAATTTTATTTGTTCCATCTATAATCACATTTTAAATAATTTAGTTTATAGAAAAATCATCTTAGTTATTTTTAAGTAGTACCACTGTAAGAAAGAAAAAATAGAAATTAGTTCATTTTCCCTTTATGTGGTGCTGTAAGACAGCAAAATCTAGTGGGATGAATAGAAGAATGGAAACTGGGACTTAGGAGTTTTATTTCTTGCTCTTAGTATGATACATGATTTGAACCTCAGTGAAGCACTAAACTCCCTGCTTCATCTTCACCGACTGTATCAGGAGAATAATGATGGTTTGTGGAAGTTCTGCAAAGCTTTGGACTCCAGATCTGTAGTGTAAGGCTCTCCATCGTGGGCAGCAAGTCCTGCTCTTGCCTGGCTCCACAGAGCAGAGTTCCAGACTCTGTTAGTGCTCACACACACTCCTTATGGCCCATATTTGCTATGCAAAGACATGGTGTCCCAAAGCACCATGTGGTGAACATGAAATTAGAAATACAGGTGTGCCCCTGCTGCTTTGTTTCTTTTTGATTATCTGAAATTACATATTTTTATGCAGAATATTCTTTCAAATTTTCATATTTTTTAGGGGGTTTAAATTCCACTTTTGCCTATGGACAGAGCTTTTTAAGTGTTTTTAAGGGAAACATGGTTCTGTTTAGGGGACTAACGGCATTCCATTTAAACATGTTTTCAGTCTCCCCTGTGGAAAAAATACCCTTTGCAAATAACAAGATAATTTAAGGTGCAGAAGCACCTTAAATATATAGAGTACTCCCATTATAAAGATTTTAGAAAAGATGTCTTCACATCTAGAAGACATAGTTTGAGCACTGGAGAGAGTATATGAGTTCCATGGAATACAGATTGAACCCACAGAAGTTTCTCAGCATTAGGTGTTATTTCCTAAAATCAAGTTGAAATTTTGAAAGAAAGAGACATATTTTTGTGGTGGACTTTGCAGAGCTAGGTTAACAGTTGGACTTGATGATCTTAAGGGTCTTTTCACACTTAAAGAATTGTATGAGTCTGTGAATTCTCCCTCCCTTGGGCTTGACCATTTTGCAGAAAGAAAAGAGTAGCTGCAGCAGTAGCATCCATATGACTACTCCAACATTCATTCACTCAACATGACTTCCTTTTTGATTTTTCTGCTTTCTCCACCACTTAATGAAGAGAGCACAATTCACATTCTTATAAAAGGTACTGAAATACTTCTACAAAAGGAACTTCAGTATTCTCCAAGCACTCTACTCTGGTTCATTAGGAAAAATGTCATGGGATAACCACCCACTTAATGACAAATGCAATCAGTGTCTCCCTAAGCCTCCATTCACAAATATGCCCTAAATAGGTCTATTTACACACGAGGCACAGTAGCATTGAGCCACTGCCACCAGGAGAAATATACTGCAAAAAATTATCCTGAACTTGCATGTTTTATAATTCCCAGATTTAATATATTCACACATCATTCTCAAATGACTCAGACATATTTCTAGAGAGTGGCTTAGATGGCTAAAATAGGTCTCAATTGCAATAGAAAACTAGGAAAGCTGCCAATGTCTATTGACACACAAAAATCAGGGTGCTGGGCTATTCGCAGAAATTTCCCGAGTTAGGCAAGCTGGTCAGTCCTGTAAGATCATCTCAGAGAAGTGCCAAGCTGCTGGATGTAACTGGAAATACTAATGCTTCAACATTCAGATGCTGCAAATTGAGGTTTAACCCAAAATCCTGGAGTTGTAGAAGAGGACCTTGCAAAGTGAACTGGATTGTAGGATCAAGAAAAGGGATTTAATTGTCCTGCAATAAACACAGATGTAATTCTTAAATGCATCTGCACTCTAAGCAATTTCTATCACATCTGAGGCAAAAGCTTCTTCTCTGCTGTCCTTGTCTCTCTTTGTTACTCATTGTCTTCTCTTGAAAACACTCCTCTTCCCTCTGAACATTGCTCAACCTATGTTTGTTTTCATACGAATAAACTGTATTACTGATAAGATTTTAGGGATGTAAAATCATCTTGTAATCAAAGGATAGTGATTTCAAAAATTCTAATACACATCACAATAGTAAAACTTGTCTTAAAACTACATATTTAACAAAAAAATAATGGAATATTAAAATTTTGTAATATTTTTCCACGTGGCTGTGTGTCAGACTGGTGACTTCTCTACATTAAATTCAGTTTTGGAATGTTTATGCTAACACTGTGTTATCAGACTTTGCATATATATTCTACCTTTTCAGATCAAATTATATTTTCATATTAACTGGAATTGTGAATTACACAGCTTCTTTCTCTTATAACTTAAACTTCCTGAGCTTTCCCTCACTTACAGTCACAGCTACTATACCATTTTTTGTCTAGGGATAATTTACATTATTTTAAGATAGATGATATTTTAGAACTGAAGACCATTTCTCATTATTAAAGTAATATTGAAATTGACACTAAATATTATAACCCAGTCTCCAGTTAACATTGTATAGGCACAATGTCTTTTGGTGCTCTAAGTCAAGTTTAGACACTAAGCACTCCCCATGAGGGGAAGAAAGATATAAATGCCAATAAATTCAATTTCTGTGCTCCAGCTGGGCATTCTGACCACATTCCCCAATGAAATGCAGATGCTGATGGTTTCCTCTCCCTTCATCCTGACAGTGAGTTCCATCATGAAAATCTAAAGCTATGGAGAAGGAGGCTCTAGCTCACCCCAGCTGGCCCCACAGCCCAGACCCTGACCACAGCAGTACTTCTCAGGCTGTCATAGAGCTGACAGCCTGGGGGAGCTCCATCTTTCACTTTGTTCTCCAAATTAATCTCTAAAAAAACAGCAAAACCAAGATAAGTTTTCATTTTTGCCAGCAGCAAATCTATTTGATAGATTCATTGGCAGGAGGAAGTCAAAAAGCCCTGCTACCCTTATTTAAGAACGTGCTCTAAAATATTCAAAGCTGTTTTGAACAGATGAAATCTCTTTGGAAACTGGGTTGAGGAAATACTAGTGCTCAAGAACTCAGCCCATCAGACCACATAGCCAAGCACACATTCAGTTCTTAGGCATGTGCTCCAATGCCATCCTGGATGAAGCCCTTTTATTCTTCATTTAGGACAAAATTTGAAAATGTATGCCACCATGCAGTGCTATATAATTCAGCTCTATTTGAGAGGGCTAAGGCAAGAGAAAGTCTTTGCTAGCAAAAAAAACAACTGGGAAATAATTGAACAGCCTTTGTATTATCCTGTCCTGTCTGTTTTATATTTTAGATTGAAATATATTTGTCTCTAAGATACTTTCAAACATATTTTTTTTGTTTCCTTTGATATGACCAGTGCAATCTGATGCAGCATTTTGTATGGAATACATATGAAAACCACTCTATTGTGTCCTTGGTTTGAGTATTTTTACTTTATTTTTAAAAAAACTAGGGAAAAAAATATGAAAGTAATAAAATGTTGATAGCCAAACCTGATAGAAACATACGGACAGTCATGTTGTATTTTCACTAATGGCAGAAAAACAAGGAAACATGAACAAGATAACATAAAGTTAACTCATTCACTCAAAAAACTGAAATAATCTACTCAGCTGTGATCAGCTGAAAGCATGTTTTTGCCAACTCATTTTTTGTGTCTTAATGCTTAGAAAAGTTTTCAAATGCCTCCCTGTACTTCTGCTCAAGGTAACATGTTTTACAAATCAACAAAACCGTTCAGCAAGGAATGTGAGTATAAGTTGCTCTATCTTTTCACATGAAACACTAAGAGTAATTTAAAGATAATTCAGCTAGTCTTTGATCCTGGCTTAGCAGTGGAATCATTACCATAAAGCATAAGAAAAAGAAGGAACTCCTGTGCAATTAGCTGTAGGGGTACTTCTTGGAGTAGCAAACTGAGCCCTGCAGAACAGAAGTATCAGCAGAAACCTAAGTCGGAGCAATTTGACGAGAACCTTGTAGGTACCACAGTGTAAAGAGATAAAATCATGTACCATAGGAGCCAGCAGAGGGTGCTTCCATTTTAGGGCTGGAGGAGGAGTGGGTCTCAGGAAAAAGAGCAAAAAAAGCCTTTGCCTATCTTTCATTTGCTAAAATATTTGTCCCTAGTTCAGATACCTTTCATTTCTTTGTGAAAACGGGGGTTTTAGATATAAGATGGTTGCAGAATCACCATATGCACATTTTTAAAAACACCACCTTTCCCAAATTTATGTGTATTTGTCATAAGGTAAAGATTGCATCGTTTACATGTAACTTTTTTGATTTTTAGCAGAAACTATATCCCTCACTTAAAGCAAGGTAAGCTTCATGTAGGCTACGTTTTCACTGCAGCAACTCCCACTCTGAGAGGCAATATGAAGTGTCACTGACATTCTTTTAACTGCTGTTTGCCTTTGAAAAGTTTTTTCAGATTTCCTCAGGAATTCTCTATAATGAATATAACACTTTACTGTCTCTACATCACCACTAGGGATGCTTAGACCAGATGACCGAGTATACTCACCAGCAAAAAATCCCCAGAGGTTTCCAAAAGAACATATTGTCTAGTTCAAGGTGAGCTGCACAGATAAATACAATGACCTTAGACTCCCCAGTATGTGCCACTACTATCTCAGATTCCCTTCTCTAGGGAAGATCAGTGACTTCAATTCAAAAAAATTGAAAAAAAAAAAAAAAGAAACAAAAAATAAAACAGAAGAAAAAATAAAACAGAAAAAAAACCCCAAAAAACCCCAACAAACCAGTCAAAGCTGTAATTTGTAAAAACAGCTTTTATTTAGCAGCCTAAATGAAAATGCTGGCCCTGATAGCCTGACTGCCAGCTCTGAGAGCCTCCTGTTAACAGCCCTCAGAAAAGCAAACCATGAGTACTAGATAGGATTAGAGGTCTGAGCCATGAAGCTAGCTTCAAGATTTTTCATTTCCCTTTATTTTTATATTTGATAGCACGTTTAAATTAAATACTTGGAAGATTGAATTTCAATAAATATGTTGTGAGGAAACATTCTGCAGTCCTGTCGTTCTTTCACCCAGGAACATTTATCTTGAAAAGGTAGCACATTTCCTTGGACAGAAGCCATTCCTGGCAGCAGATCTCAGCACTCAGTAGGAAACCCATGTCTTTGAGTTCTGAACTAGCCCATACAGGAATTAAAACACAACACTAACAGTCAGAATCAGTTGTTCTTGGTGGGTAAGTGTTTTATAACTGCATGGGGATATAAGAGCAGAGCTTCGAGTTTAATTCCTTTTTTACAAAATGCTGTGATTAACTGCATGACTTCACTTATTGTTAAGGTAACAGATGGAAGTGCCACAGTGAAATATTTCCTTTTTATTTACAAACAATAGAAAATCTTTCTGCTGATAGGAATTAAAACATTACAGGAGCATTTGTTCCACAAGCTTAAATTCTTTCATGCTACCACATGCATTTTTCATGGAAAGTCAACATCTTTAACATTTTTGCACGGTCTGAATTTATCATCCATAACTTTTTTTCTGATTCCTGTTCAAATGAATTTGCTTAAAGAATTATGTACCTAGAGTATAATGAGCTAATTAACTAAAGAACAAAAGGTGCCTTCTGTTATATATGAGACGTAACTAGGTCTCAGACAGAGGCAACACATTCTTTATTTTTAAAGGCAATCTGTATTGCTGATTTTGATGTCAGACACCCTGTATCATTTTGTACAGTGACACAAAAGGACTGATAAAACATTAAAATGAAAATTGGCTTTAAAAAAACCCATGCGCCACATCTTACCACCAGTATTATGAATTTTGAGAGGTTTGTAAAAGATGTGCACTTTGATCAATTGCAGGGTTTCTTAGAAAAAAATCACTTTTATGCTCTTTGACTGGCAATAGCACTGAGCAATGGACAAAACTGACAAAGACAGAAGCTGCATAAACAAAATAAGTCAGGGATTTTATTAAATATTAATTCTATTAATTCACAGAAAAAATCTTTGTTTATTACTGTATATTAAAAATATATTTTCTTTATTCTAAATCATTTCTCCACAGACACAGTACAACTTGTCAATGCCTGTAAAGATCTTTTAGCTTGCTACAAATGCCTCAAGCACAAAGAGCAGTAAAATATTTTTAACACCCTAGACTTAGATCTCACCACATTTAACAAAATATATTAAAATAATGATTTACAATGTGGTTAAAAGAGAATGGTAAAGAACACATTTACTTTTAACCAACAATAATTGTGATTGTACCATTGAAAGACATCAAAAGAATTAAAAATATCGTGCAATGAAACTTGGCAGATTCTGTGAGCTGTTGTAAGAGAACATTACCTGTGCCCAGTGTTCACAAATCAGTACGTGAAGCAGAAGGATGCTGGAAGTACACTTCTGCACACACACAAAAGATAAACCCTCTTTCTCCAGTGTTCCTATAGGAATTAGAACAATAATTGCATTGTCAGTGTACAAGTTGTGCAGATTGGAGCTGCAGACACAACAATGACCACTCCACCCAGGGCTATCTGGGTCCCTTATGCACCCTCTGTGTGAGGCACAGGGTTTTGGCTCCTCTTCTTTGCTATGGGTCAGCTCAGATTAGAGATCTGAGAACTGTGATCAGCTGCACGGCAAAATCACAATAAGTCTTACACTGTAACTGTTTGTTTCTTTCTTTCTTTTCTAGATGTCTCCAGAAATCAATAAAAAAGTAAGCTTCCTACTTTAGGGACATTCATCTCTAGCCATGTATTTCTATTAAACTTAATCTCCACACCTGCAAAATCAAACATCTAAACAGATCCCACATATTCAATAGGATACCATCCTCATGGGATAGACTTTCTGCTATCCTTAATAAAAGCCCATATTTATGGTACCTCCTGCCTATGTTGTGACAGCAAAAGGCTTGAATGGCTCTTACATATAATTTCATAGTGATCCCTCTTTTTAAAGTTGTCTTGCAAAAGAGATCCAAGCATCATGCAGAGAGGTATTTGATTTTCAGCTATGGGCATAAAGATTTTTTAAAAATGTAAAAAGGCAGCTATCCATGATTTTAATTTCTGATTTTACAGAAACTAAAAATGGTGATTAATACATACCATTAGAACTCAGGAAGAGTTTCCTATCATCATTAATAACTGCCTTCCTTCTCTGTGGACACTCATTCACTTGGGGCAATATGAGTACACACACAGAGAACCAGAAACTCCCTTCCCACTGTCATCTAAGTTTCACAAAAGTTCTTATCCAAAGGTCAGCTGCCAATCAGTATATACATATATACACACATGGGTCCTTGGTGGGAATAAATTCCAAGCTAGTTGGCTACAAGAGCATATAGGTACTATTACTTGAGGTAAAGAGGAATAAATCTTTTTTTATTTGTTCTTTTGTCCTTCCTGGATTATGGGATGCCCATATATCCTGAGTGCCTGTGTGTTTCAACAATAAATAATGGCAAATAAAAGATAGAGATAAATTTTAATTAGGATATCTAAAAAACATTTAAATACCTCTGCAGAGTAGTCAGCTACTTCTATTATACCTCGACTGTCAGGTCTTCTAACAGGTCTTAAAATCAACTTAAGCAGTAAAGGAGGAGGCTTTGCAGAGTAGTTTCAAAGGTACGAACCTGTTTTACTTGGAAATCACCAGCAACCTCTTCATCTTTATGAAATCATCTCTAGAAGGTTGTTTTAAGCTGAGACAACAACTATACAAACTTTGGCTGCTGCTCCTTGTCCCTACAGAGAGAACACAGGATAATGCCTCATGATCTTCACTTATTAAGCTGGAACTGTTTTGAGTGGAGATGCTGTACAATCTTCAGAAGAGTGGGAAGGCTGAATGACAGCTATGAACATTCCAAAGGCTGAAGAAACAAGCAAAGTGCATCTACTGGGAAACTGAGGCCATTACTTATGATAATTTCCTATAAAATTCTGATTTTCTGTCTTAGGAAGTTACAAAATTATTGGTAATTTTACAAATAATTTCTAATTAAAAATCAAAAGCTGTTTCCCTTTATCAGTGAATCTACAAAGTGATGAAGGCTTTTTTTAGCAGTGTTGTAGTCCATCCAGATTTTTCCAGGCAGATGTTTTAAAAAAAGCAAGAAGGTGGAGATTCAGTCAGCTTTCAAAATCAGAGAGTACTGGTTTGGGAGCACTTGTAGGGAGTAACAGCTGCTATTAGGAACAGGAAAGGAGAAGCATTCAAAAAAATTTAGAAAAATTATTTGTATGCCAATATCTTGTCTCTTATACCCTTATTACTCTCTCAATGATTTATGCAGGACACTGCTTATATAGTAATGAGAAGACATATATTCCCTTTAAAAACTGAAAGTATGAGAAATGGTTTGTGTTGGTTTTGCAAGGCCTGGTTTATGGTTGCGGGGCCACAGCACTGGCTTCTGTGAGAAGCTGCTGGAAGCTTCCACCATGTCCAGAAGAGCCAACCCCTGATGGCTCTGAGGATGGACATGCCACTGAGGATGGACATGCCACTGGGCAAGGCTGGGCCAATTATAGAGGATGGTAACCCTCTGTGATAACCTATTTAAGAAGAAAATCAAAATAAAGACAAACAATTGTGTTTCTAGTCAGAAAAGAGGAGGAGATGAGAACATTGAGGGAAATCACATGGAGACACCAAGGTCAGTGGAGAAGGAGGGGCAGGAGCTGCTCCAGGCACTGGAGCTGAGATTCCTTTGCAGGCTGTGGCGAGTCCATGTTGAAGCAGCTGTGCCCCTGCAGCCCATGGGGATCCATGGGGATGCAGAGATCCACCCACAGCCCATGGGGATCCATGGGGATGCAGAGATCCACCCACAGCCCATGGGGATCCATGGGGATGCAGATATCCACCCCCAGCCCATGGGGATCCAGGGGAGTTGCAGATATCCACCCACAGCCCATGGGAAGCTGCCTATGCCGGAGCAGTTGGATGCCTGGAAGAGGCTGTGATCCAGTGGGGACCCAGTTTTGTTAGGACTGCTGTTTGTGAGAGTGGACCAGGCTGGAGAAGTTCCTGGAGAGCTGCCTCCCGTGGTTGGGCCCCCATGGCCTCCCAGGGGAAGGACTGCTCTCCCTGAGCAGCAGGAGGAAACCTCAGGTGCTGAACTGGGCAAACCCCCATTCCCTGTGTCCCTGCGCTGCCGGTGGGAAGGAGGGAGGGTTGGGGAAGGAAAGGTGTTCTTTAAGGGCCTCTTTCACTTCTCATTTTCCTCTTCTGACTCTGTTAGCAGTAAAGTCATTTTACAACTTGAAGCCAGGCCTGTTTTGCTTTTGGAGTGTTTTCTCCCAGTCTTTAACTCGTGAGCCCTTTGTTAATTTTTTCCCTCTCCTGTGCCCAGCTGTGGCAGGGCAGGGTGAGCCAGCAGCACTCAGGGGTGCCTGGCATTGGGTCAGTGTCAAACCACAACATGGTTTCACTTGGTAAACTTGCCATTCCTGCTCTAAAGAACATGTTTGCTGTGGAAACTTTTCCTGTGGCACAACCAATCTTAAAAAAAAAAAAAAACAAAATAAACATCAGTACAATCTTACAGTTCAAGAATCATAAATAACCCAATTAATAATTTTCTAGCTGTACTGCCATGTCATAAAGAAAGATGGATGCTTCTGTCACTTAAGTGCATTAGGAACACCGATATCACAGACATGGAAAAGGAATATTCTATGAGTATATAATCAGAAACTTTAATAATATGAATTAAAAATCTGTCATTTTTTTGCATTGGCACACACTTCTGTTAAGGGTCTATGAAAGCATACATTTTTACATACAAAACTATCTGAAAAATTCTTCTTTCTTGTGGAAGATAAATAGCTGATAGCTTTTTATTCTTATTACCAATTTTAGTATATAGATTTTTTATTAACATAAAATTACTTGAATCACAGAATAACTTAATGAAAAACCTTTTTTATGCGTGATGATGTTAAAAAGCATCTGATTATGTATTGGCAGCAGAATCATAGTTCAGCCACTGATATCACATTACTAATTTTAATAATCACCAATGATTCTAACCCATTTAATGAATTGCTTAGTAGTAGATATAATAAAGTTTAAACCATGTTGCAACTACTTGAAAAATAAACTCCACAGTATATAATTTGATATGACAGTCAGGACTGCAAGTGTAAGATCATTAACACTTCACAGGTTATACCCTGAAGTAAATCTTACAAGAAGTTCACATAAATAAGGACAGATTTACACAATTATGTAGTTATGAATATCGCTGCATTTCTAACCATAAGTGAATTCTTCTCAATTTGCTGTTCATTTGACTTTGATATGCATAAAAACCGCAATCCAACAAAAAACAAGTCAATCCATTTTTCCTTTTTTCTTATTTGGTTTCAGGACATTTATATATCAGGTTAAGGTATATGAACCCAGACGGTTTCATCTTAGAGAATTTTTGCTTGTGAAAGAATTCAGAAAAGTTTCATTTGTTCCACTTAGGTTTGCATTTTTGCCT
The DNA here is from genome assembly GCA_030060385.1 of Muscicapa striata striata. Lineage (NCBI taxonomy): Eukaryota > Metazoa > Chordata > Aves > Passeriformes > Muscicapidae > Muscicapa > Muscicapa striata. Next base: position 1,394,577 of record JAREIS010000052.1, read on the forward strand.
GTTGTTTGACTGGAATGCTACAAAAGACTTACAAGGAGTTAAAGAAAAGTAAAATTTGGCAAATATAAGACCTCTCTCTGGGAAAAAAAAAAAAAAAAAAAAAAAAAGAAAAAAGAAAAGAAACAGAAGAAACTGCTGATAATAACAATAAAAAAATTATATAACCCCTATGGTGGTAACATCAATATTTTGGAATATTTTTAAAATAAAAAATGCAAAGACAAGGGAACTCTACTTTGTCAAGGAGCTTCTCATTGATATTTGAAACTGAACAACTCAAAAATGTTACACTAGCACACCATACTGATGTTGTAATTTACATTATCTTGTAAAATATCTCACCTCTGCGGAGCTACTGATGACATTGTTTGGTTTTTATCTGATAGGGAGAGAAGGGAGTTGGAAAGGTATTATTTAAGGATATTATAAATAACTACATTAAACACATAGCCTTGAAAGATGGAGGGGGTGGAGGTTAAATTTGCAGTGATACTGACTTGGTCACACTCAGACTTTGAGAACTAGTAGATTTCTTCTCATTTTTTTTTAAATACACACATACACATACAAGTAGTATTTTATGCAACTATTTTAATATTTGTGGTTATCACAATTCTGAACTATTAAACCTTGTCATTTTTTGACATAGCTCTTTCTTATGAAATATAAGAGGAATCAATTGCTCAGAACTGTTATATGTGAAACTGTGAGACACTATATTTTTATTAATCAGAATTGAAAGTGACTTATTTTTTACACACTGCTTTCAGAGGGAGCTCACATTCAGTACAGTTTGGTACAGTACATAAAACTATTTCAATATTGCTTTCAGCATTTTGGAGCCTTTTGTTTCACAGACAAACTTTGTGTTCCTTCACCATAAAATATACTGAAGGCTAGTAATTATTAGGACATGTGGTAGGCGTTTATCACCACTAACATCACACAACCCACTCTATGATCAAGATAAAATAGGGCAAATGGTTCAATTAAAGGCATATTCTTCAGTGCATAACAATAGAAGCCTTGTGACATGGCAAGATTAAGAAAAGACTCAAACATCTTTAAAACTACTCATTACCACCAGTTAAAATGTGCATGTCTGACCTTTATGGTAATCAGTAATACTCCATTTGCCCACTATAGAACTAAATAAGCTTTATTTTAGACACATAGAGTTACTTGTGGTGGCCTGCAGTTAACTTAGCTGATCTCATAGCTGATGCTTGCAATGAATCAATGGCCATAATGATAGGCCATCATCTTTATCAACCCATTTATGATGACAGCAAGAAAACAGGACTGTAGATTTTCCTGACAAGTGGAGTAGTATTTAAATGTTGACTGCTACATACATCAGATTAACAAGGTTGCAAAGTTATGGAGAATCCCATTCCCTGAGGTACAGATTCACCCTGTGGTGCTATTATACCATAAGGTATATCAAAGATAATTGCTTAGTTTATTATCCTGTTGTCTTTTATGTCAACCCTTAATTGTGAATTCAGAAGCCTCTTGATCTCCCGGTTCCTTACGGACCTGTTATTAACCCCAATCTTTTTCATTAGGATTTATTACTATTTTTATTATTAAAGTGCAGATTTCTTTAAAATAGTGTTTCCAAATAGCCCACAACTCCTTCATATAGCTTCAGTAAAAGAGAAATTGATGAGATATATAGTCAGCAAGCAAGTCTCTCAAGCTCTTTTCCTTCCTCTGAAAAAAATTTCATATAAAAGTACAGATTTTTTTACTCAGTTACTTCAACATTCAATTAAATATCTTGTAAACATACAAAACTTTCTGTGTTAAAATGAGATTATTATAGTTCTATATGACTTTATGGAATTATCCCTACAAGAAAGTGCAAAGGTGGCAACATCACTGCTGCTGTCTTTCCCCATGGTCTTGAAGTGTGGTGGCCAAGCTTTCAGACTGTATTTCCAGAGAACAATTTAAGTACATTCCCACAGAATACCATATGAAACCTACAGAAGCTAGAAACAGTTAAAAACTATGGCCTGGCTAGTACAGATAAGTAGTCATTCATAATTCCTCCTAATGTATACAATATTAATCTGTATGTACCTAGAAAATCTGACTACTTCCTATACTTCAAAGTCATTGCCTTTGCTACGAGGCCTAGAAAGTGCTTCAGGATTCATTATGACATGTGGAATATATAAGCAATAAGGCATGACAGGGAGTGTGGTTATCATAAGATAATCACACCCCTGGGTCATTACAAAGCATGAGGTGCAGCCGAGCACCTCTCATTCCCCCTGGGGTGTGATTATATCATGATAAGCACACTTCATGCAGTTACCTTATTGCTTTTATAAAAAGTCTTTGTTGGGAAGAAAAACTGTATTTTTTACTTAAAGATGATAAAGTTGGCAGTTTACAGTGTTGAGCAGTACTTTCTGCTAAGCTCAATGGTTTGTATGTGTTCATCTACTCCTTTTTAATGTGCATCTGCCAAAGCTGATCCGAACTCATCAATCAAAGGAAGTTTCCATAATTCAGTATGTGTTCAACTGATCCACCTAGAAAAGAACAACTGCATGTCCCAGACAATCTCGACAATCTCATAGTCATTGACAGGTCACTGGACACCTATTTCTTTTCCCAGAAATAAATTTTTTAAAAATTTAAAAGAAATAAAGAAAAAGACAACAAAGTTGCTTAACTAACAGTTAAATGATGATTTAAACACATATAAGCAAGAGAGTTCAGCAACTGGAATAACTGAATCTGTAAAAGAAAAAAAAAGTTTCTAACTTGTTTTTGCCCCTGGTAGATGTTATCCCACAAATTAAGGGTGACAACTTAATTTAGGGTCCTAGATAAACTACAAAATCCCTCTGCTGTCATTCAGATTGTAGCCTAAGGGGTCTAATGTGATCTTTTGGATTTACAAACACCTGCCTTGGATTATGCCATATGTCTTCTGAGTGGCTCCAGGGGTGTATGCTCTGTCCAGTACTCAGCTCATTTTGTGGTTTAAGAATGCATAACTGAACACAGAAATATGAAGGTTTGCATCCATTTACAATTTATCAAGTGTGATAGCCATGTTCTGATTTTAGAAGCATTCAGTGGTCTGGAAAGGGGCATAAGTATGGGCTGAATTTGGCCCTGGGCCATTTATGAATATAGGTAACACTTTTCACCTAACATGAGCAAGTCACAAATTCAACTGTTCAATTTAAATAGGTCGTTATCACCACATCTTGCAGATTTAAGAGGCAGGGCTAGGAATACTGCCAGTAACCTGGATAAAAAGGAAAAATTCCACTAGCCTTCTATCTTCCAATATTTGGTTTGACACAGAGCTCTCACTACACAAAGATGCATAAAGTTTTGCTTCTTCCAACAACTGTTTGAACTCTATCATTTTGTTCTTACATTTAAATCATATAGTGGTAAAATATTTTCAATATTTTAATATATTTTTTTTTCTCTGAAATGTTGCTAGTTTGCCATTCAACTAGAAATTTGTTTCCTAATGCAGAATGGTATGTTTAAAGTATTATAAACAAAAATATTCTATATAAATATATGTATATACATATAGTAAGGTTATCCCCAAAAAAAGGGAAATTAAATCAAAATATGTATTTCTGAGCAATTTCCTTAGAGGACTATAGCCTATAACAAAGAAAGAATCTAGTCTTTCAAAAAACAATGATACTAATTACAAGTTAATTTAAAAGACATAACAGAAAGCAGTTAAAAAATAACAAGTATGGATGCAACAAGATTATATTAAGCAAGTAACTTTTGATGAATTTTGCAATTTGTTAAGATGACACTTTTTATATAATAAATTGGAAGTGATTTCACAAATAACTTTGGAAGCAGGATGGGTTAAAGATGAGAGTTGTGGCTACCCACTTCATTACAATTAAATGGAAAAAGCAAGATGCTAAAATAGTAAAGGAGAAGTAAACTTTAGCTGCTTTGTCCTCATAGCTGTTATTTAAAAATTACAGCTAGTAAAATTACTGTCTGATGGTTCCTGAAAGCATTCCCAGCATTTCCTAACACTAGAGGTACTAACATATAGATACTGACCTCTGTTAATACATCCATGTTCAGAAAAGAAAATTTTGCTTCCAAACTCTTACTCCACATTTGAGATTAACTCTTCATTAATTTAATGGGAACCTGAATGTGCAACCAACCTGAATCAGACTATTTTGGAGTAATATTGTTTAGGGATTTCCAGTTTATTTGAGGCTATATAAAAGGTTATACAATGCTTATGTATGCAGAGTCAATTGTGTTTATATCTAATTTGAGTTTACCTATGGATTATAAGTATTTTAATGTAGAACTATTGTGTATGGTATAAAGTATCTTGGTTCCACAGCTCAGTAAATTATTCATAACAGTATCATGAAGCTTGTGTTGATGAATTACAGGATAGAAAGGATGGAATGAAGAAGGAGAATCAGGAAGTGGGAATTTGGGAAGAAACATGGTTTGTATTAATGAAGTAATACATAAAATAAATGCAGTACCAGTGAAATTTATTTATTAATGCACTTCTACATATTCAATTTGTTCAAGTCCTTATCTGCCATGAGGACCTTCCATAGAGGGATGAAAATACTGGTATTACACAATGTAAGTGGAGGTACATGCAAGTAGCTCTCAATGGATAGGTGACTACCATCTTGGGAGAACTGGCTATTAGAATGCATTTGCCCAAAAGATTTTTTGGTGCCTTTTGCATAAAAGCATCAGTGGGTATTAGCATATTTAAAATCTGTTCATTCCCTGGACTGGTAACCATGGCTACACTTGCCCAGATTTCCCCTCCTCCTCTGCAGCTGGAGGCCAGAACAGCTGGGGGTAGGTAGGCTTGGAAGTGGCCACTTAGGCTAACCAGGGCAGCCTTATTTCAAGGAGAAGGCTTGTCAACTAGAAAGGATTTAGCAGGAGCACAGGAAATATCTTATTAGAGAACAGTTTGCCAAAAATTCCTTTCATTTATTGTATCAACTGCTATCCTGACACTTGTCAACACCACATGCCTCCTTGGAAAGTGGGGTAAGAAACTCCACTCTAAGTCAGAAATCAGAGCACCTGTCCCCAGGAGAACAGCCTCTCTATTCCTAATGGCTAGAGTTTGGTACAAAATGTGAATCTGAAGAATTTCTGTTAATTCCAAGATTAGATTATTTTCTGATGAGTGAGGTCCTGTATTTCAGGGTTTTTTTAGCTCTTTCAGGATAATCTGGATACATTTGTTAATTTGATAAATTCCTACTCCTTACTGGATTTCCATCAAACTTTTGACCTCCCGAACCAGTTCCTTGGCTTAATCTGTATGTGAAGTTATATTTCTATTTACAAGATTTGCATTCACTGCCCTTCAATTTTGGCCATGCTTCTACTTTGCAAGGCAAGAACAGATCATTACCATCTCTTTTACTTTTATCTAAATTGTTCTTTGTTATTCTCTTCTCTAAAGCAAATAACACTAAATTCTCACTGCACAGTTTTAAGATGCCACTCTTGCTACTTGGTGCTTTCCCCCACATCTCTCCAAGGGCAACAATGACCCTGCACATTATCTTGTACAAAATCATACCTTCATTTCATATCTTGACACTAGAAATTCTTTCTCCATCTTGTTAATCTATGAATATTTAATTTCTTTTATATCAAAAATCATACACCAAGCAGATAAGTTTCCTGAACTGCCCATAAAGTTTTCAAGGTTTCTGAAATGATAATATTTTTTGAGTTTTGTTTGTCATGGTGTTTCCTATTACCTACTTTAAATAGGTCCTCTTGAAATTCCTCACAAGCTTTACTAATGTTCTGCAAAGTTTGATTACTTGCTTTACTCTACCCCTGAGGCAATCACATCCTGATTCTATAGTAATCTTCTGTTCATTTATAATATATTTTCAAATGTAATTTATTAATAACTATATTACATAATACAGGACCACAGATTAATCCATGAACCATTGCTAGCCTTTTTTATGGAAAAAAAAGACTTCCTATTCCTTTTCCTTGTCTTGAAGGTCGTTTTTCCTAAAATAATTTTAAAATAGTCCATTATCCACTAACTACTTAGAGACTATAGTAGTAGACATTAAGGAAGGCTTGTAAAAGCCTTTTTAAGTACAGAATTTAGAATATCAAAATTTTTCCTCCTTTAGAAAAAGCTGTGAGTTTTGCTTTGCAAAGCTTGCCCTACTAGAACCTGCTTATTATTCTCCAGTGGCTTTGCTACTCTTTTCTACATTATGCCAATGTTCATGGAACTTTTGCTGGCCTTTAATTATTTTCCTAAACACAAATATAACTTTAGATGCATTTCAAATTTTAGTCCCATAATTGCTTCCTAACAAGAAAAGAAGACAATATAAGTGCTAGCTATTTGGCCTGTTCATTTTAAAATTCCTTCCAACTTTAAAAGATCCCTCCAGATACATGGCAGGGCATTTACATATATGACAACTTCAGGTCTTCAGTGCATTTACAAGTCTTGTGCTTTTTGTAAGTAGAGATAACAGGTTCCATATATGAAACAAAGGTAGTTGGAATAAAATAGCTAGAATGAATAAATACTTACCTAGTAAGCAAATACAAGATTCATGAACAATTAAACAAACAAATAATAATCATAAAAGTAAACTCAGGTTACTGGTTCAAATGAAAAACATATGGCTAGGCCCCACTGTTGCCCACTTGTTCCCAGGGACAGAGTCCTGAGTCATTCTGCGTCCCCAGCAATGTTTTTGAGAACAAAATTTTTTTTTTTTCTCTCAGACATAGGGTTGCTGACATATAAAATATATTTAGATTAGAGCAGAATCGTAATTAGGATAAATATTTGATGTCCAAAGTGCTATCATGATAATACAGGTGGGGAAGACAGAGATTTGTGCATATGTAGCATATTGTTGCAGTCTTACACATTTGCTGTGCTTTTAAAGATTAAACAAATAAGAAAGATGGACAGAAGCAGGCAATATCAAAACAGCTTTACTTGAGCTGGCTTGTTAAGAGAGTCTCTCAGAAAATGGAAGCAGCAAACCAAATATCTACACCTCAGTAACAATACAGTATTGCAATCTATTGGTAATGATGGAATTAGGCTCAGTAGAAACAAATTCCTGCTTTTTCACTAATATCTCATCTATTTGGAATATCTGGTCTGATTATAGGGATGATGTAGAAAACATCAAAAGGCCAGATAGGCTCCTGCAATGCTAGGGCTAATTTTATGTATCTTTCTCTAGTTTCAAAACTGAGCATTGCTTCTCTAACTCAGTATTGGATCAGTTTGGCATTCCCTATATACTCAATTTTCCCCCTTGAATTAATAACAGCTTCAACTAAATGTGAAGCAAAGGTTTAGTAAACAAGTAAAGGCTATTTTTTTCTGAATAGAGATATATTATCAAAAACATATATCTGTGCTTAATCATGTCCATAATTATAAAATCTTAATAATGATGATGTGTAACACAATTATATAGGTGTTTTTAGTGGTAATTTTAAAGGCAAAAACCTATGAAATAAAAGGGTATGGATTTCTCTTTTTACAGGGATTTACAGTACTCATCAACTTGTATAGTTCACATTAGCATCCAGTGACATTGCTTTGTCTGTATATATTTCTAGCTGTCAACAGAATGTCCTGAGGCAATCGCATCCTGATTCTATAGCTATCTTCTATTCTTTTATAATACACAAGGGTCTAATTTTCCATCAGCAAAGCATGAAATCATGTAAGAATGCCACATAACCAGCATGTGCAAACAAGTAGCACTTTTTCTACACATAAAAATGCTTCATAAAATAACAAATAAATTAAATCTTCTTGTTCAAGTAAAGTGCTTGAAATCTCAACCCTTTTTAGAAATTAGAGTACTCTGTGCATAATTTGCCATGCCACACTGTTTCTTTAAACATGTGCACCACTTTGCAGCATTATTTTCTGTCGAAAAAATAATTTCACTTGGGCTGATGGAAGAGCTTTCTATCTCCTGGATAAATAATACAGTTGCAAATATCAGGCCTATTAATTAAATTAATATAAATAATAATCAGCTAGGAAGGTAACAAAAGCAGTGCATTTCTATTTGATGATGCCAGCCTATTGTTCCAGCAGTAGCAGCCTTGCCCTACACCTTTGCAGATTTCGACAAAGTGCTTTTAACGAAGTGCTTTTTAAAATGGGTACAGTGACTCTGTCTTTTGCTACTTCCAGCATATTTTTGTGGAGTTGCCAGAGCAGCCACTAAAGCTCAGCAGTTAAATGATTTTAAAATGTACCAGAACATATGTGCATATGTGGTAAGCAGACTCTAGTTCCCTGTCTGGAACTTATGTCTCGTTCTGCAGCACCATCTGCCAACAGCAATGACCTCTATCAGCTTGCTTTTGCAAGATACTCGAACCACATTCAAGACATATGTCTTTCTTCTTAGAAGGAACATGTAAGCAAACCTCAGTTCAGCCTCAATGTATTGACTACAACTGCCAAAATCATCATCTTCTTCTTTGCCTCTTATATTTCCACAACTTCAGGGGATTTTTAACACCCTTCTCTACATAATGTACAGTTTATTTAGCACATGGCTTTCAGATGTCTGTCTGCAAAGTAATTTATTGTAATTTAAGTCAAACATGTTTTGAATAAAGCAGCCAGTGTTTTTAATCTCTGTTTCACCTAGCACAATAGAAGCTTTCAGAAAAAAATTGATTTTTCAGGAGGAAGAGAACCACATAGTCTCTACTCATGAAAAGAAGTGACCTAGAATTTATATGTAAAACTTTCAATAAATTTGCCTTTGTCAACACCTCACCATTACAGCAATACCTTTGAGAAATGAGCCTGTACAGTCAGACAACATGCACCTGTTTTTCCAACACAATCTTCATTCATGGAAACATTTCCTAAACTTACAAAATAAAACAGGATTGATTTTATTTGCCTCTTAAGGAGTTAGAAACAAGATACTGGTCACCAGAGCATAATGGATGTGGCTGAAGGGCTCAGTGATGATTCACTGCAAGCAAACAGCACTAAGCTTGCAGGAAAAGTCCTGAACCCCCCTCCACAGCTGGGCAGCCCTGCCCACACTGGAAGTAATGAGCTTGTGAGGCTGCTGGCCCACACAGGTGCAAGGATTAGCTCTGCAATCAATCCCATAGAGCAGGAGTAGAGAGAGTTGGCATCACCACAATCAAGACTATGTACTCATTAATCAGGGGCAGTTTTCAGCAAGTTTTTGCTGTTGCTGGCCCACAGAGGCCAAGGGGGAAAAAAAAGACCATCTGCAACGGATGAAAATCTGTCCCTCCAATGTTCCTCTCATTAAAAATGGAATTAAAGGAAATAATTATGTAGCGCACAAGTGCCCTTCAGGAAAGAGAACTCACCCCATAGAACTAAATTAATCTTGGATTTGAGTATATTCACTACAGAACTAGATATTTTCTAGGCTATGTATGTGACACTGTAGTCTACAGCGAGCATCTGTGTGAGAAGCTGGGCAAATAGTGAAGCTAGCCTGTGTGCCATGCATGTGCTGTTGCTGTGAATCAGTCCCCAGTCTGTTCAGCTGTGCCTCCAGAACAGAGGCAGGGGGATGCCTCTGTTTTCACAGTCATGCTGTCTACATTGTAAAAAAGCCACAATGGTACTTCCCTTTCTCCCAGTAGTACTACAGAAGCCAAAAAATGGAAGGCTGAAAAGTTCAGCCACTCTGTGGCTTGCCTACCTGAGATATAGATAAATCCTCCAATTGTGGTAAGGCATGGTGTCTTCTCAAGCAAACTTTACCTTTCCTGCAAGTTATACACTCCTCACCAACAACAGCAATTGTAACCTTCCTTCACCCATATCAACATCAAGAAAATCAGAAAAATTCTGGTAGGTTTAAGTTGGAAAAACAATCAAAGGCAATATAATCACCTCTACTACTTTTTTATGTTTTAGCAATTGCTGAATTACTCTATGTCAGTCTTTAGACTGTGTTGACAGGCATGCATATTCAGAATATGCTCTTTTTCAGGAGCAAGGTTTTTCATCTATCTGTCTGTCTATCTATCCATCTACCTTCCTACCTACCTGCCTATCTACCTATATGTCTACATACCTATCAATCCCATTTAGAAACTAAATAAATCATAACAACATAGAATTTTTAGGGTTGGAAAAGACCTATAAGATTACCAAGTTCAACTATCAATCTAACACTTAAATCTTCAGCACTAAACTGTGTCCCCAAGTGCCACATCTAGGTGTTTTTTGAACACTTCTAGGGATGTGATTCCACCACTCCCCTGAGGAGCTTGTTCCAAAGCCTGACCACCCTTTCAGTGAAGAAAATTGTGAACTTAAAAGTACATAATCAAATTTTACATTTCTCATTTAACATACAATACAGATGATGACTCAACTGCATGGAGATTTTCTGATTTACACCACTGCTTGTGCTCTAATGGTGTCAAAGGACCAGTTGAGCTTTAAGGCATTAGGCCAAATTGACTTACTTCATATAATCTATAGCCCATATGTTATGCTGAAATTCTCCATATTCTAAACTTTCTTATAAAATCTTTTCCATTAAAAGAAAAATATTATTTCTTTCTTTTTATAGTTGTGAAGTAAACCTGCAATTGCTAACAGACTGTAAATGGATGCAATGCCTAAGGCTGGAAACAGATGGAAAACTGGGCTTGGGAAGGTGAAAACACTACTTCTCTTATTAAGCTACCTCAATGTTGATATTAAAACCTAACTATGTCTCTCTAAAACTTAACACTATGTGTTTAGGTGAACACTCAAATGCATAAGGAAGAAAGTGGAAATTAAGCCCTCTTAAGTCATAGTGGCAAGCAGAAGAGATACAAACTGGAAAAAGAAAAAAAATGTTGTGGAAATGCTTGTGTTTACATAATGCATGAAGAGGAAATAAGAAATTAATTATACATTTTAAAAAGTTAAAAGAATGACAAGATTAGGAAATAGTAGAATGGGGACAAATGGTAGCCATAAATTTACGTCTCAAAATAAGAAACTTAAAATAGTTTACATAAGCACATTGGTTTAAAACATCTGATTTTAATTGCAGACTCAATTTTAAGAACATTCACTGAATCTAAAATATTTTTTAAAAAAGATCATGGTTGAAATTAGCTATTTCTGTCACATTTTCAATAAACAGGCCTCTGAAACAGTAGGATGGATAAGTTCACTCTAAAGCAAAGATAATTTCAGCTATAACCATAGAAGGACTGCACAGTTTGGAGGGTGGATTTGTGGAATGAGACTACTGATATGTGGAATCACTATCAAATTCTATGTGGTTTGGGATTTTTATTCTGGCTGGCTGTAATAGCATCCCAGAGCCTGGATGCCTAAAACCAGGTGAACAGGAGTACACCACTTCCAGCATTTCTCATCTCAAGAGAAGTTGTGATCCCTGAGATACCCCACAAAGTGAATGAAAGCTCAGTGCAAGAGGGTTATCAGGAAATTTGCTCTTGAACTCACAAAACAAGAAAGTAGGTGTTTCTTTGATTTGGTATGTAATGCTGCGCATATCTGTACCAAAAACTGGGTGGAAAGTAAGGGTTGTTGTATGCACTGTGTACTTGCCTGCTGTATTGCTATCAGCCAGCTCTTCCCATCTGTTCTTTCCTGGCTGGGAAACTACTGGAAGAACCTTGAGAAGGTTGCTTAACCACTTGGCTCACCCATATCTTCCTGGGGCAAAACGAGAGGGTGAAACTGAATGCAGATGTTTCCTGCCTTGATGCAACATGACTGGTCATAGCAATGCACCCCTGAAACACTAAGGCACATGAATTTTCTGTGCATGCCCTCTTTGTACATTTAACATACAATCTACCCCTGCTTTGATATCTTCTTTCACTCATTTCTTGCACTGTGATCTGCAGACACATAACTACATCTGTGATAGTCTTTGCCCTTCCACAGGAGGCACATGGGAGCAGAAAACTGGGGACCTTCTCCCACCTCTTTTCTTATCACAACTTTCTCTCTGTCTTTTTCTTTGGCTGCTGGATGCACTGTCCCCACAGCAAGTCAGGATAGTGAGTGGCAAGGGAGGGAGATGAGGCTTTCCACTCCTTTGGTACTAAAAGTGGCCCTTGGCAGGTAGGAGGAACCCTGGTAAAATTTTATTACATCTAAGTCTCCATATGTTTCTGTATCTGTATTGCAGAAGATACAGCCTGGGAGCAGAGGGGTAAAGAATGAGGAGCATGTGAATAAACACAGTGCAAAATGCTCAAAAGGAGTTAGCCTGTCTGGTTAATTGCCTCTCAGAAAAGCTCCTCACAGCCTCCTCAGTAAAGGCATATTATCTGCTCACCTGAAGACAGCACATGGCTACAAGAAAGGGCGAGAGAGTACAATTAGATTCCCAGAAGAGCTGAAAGATTATAGACTCACTTCTTCATCTCAGTACAACATGCTCCCATCTCATCTCATCCTTTCCAGAGGCCCCACCACACACAGCTTGTGGTTTTGCAGGAGGAGAATTAACCTCTTCTACATTTACTCAGACTCTTGTCTACTCAAACCATTCACACAAAAAATTCTTGAGGGTAAAATGTGCAGGCAGATGCAATTTTAAGAATTACTTAATTTCAGAATTAGATCTAGCCAAAAAACAGATTACATGTCCCAGGAAAATGATGGCATTTAAGATATTAAAATAGTTTAAAACCCAAAAAATCTCAATGAAAACTAAGGCAGAAAAAAAGAGCTTTCAAATTCTCTCTAAGTATCATTACAAGGAATATGTTGTAATATTTTGAAATATTTTTAATAATCTGAAATATCTTTTTAAAATTTATATCTATTTCTGCAGAAAAACAAACTAAATTTCACAACAAAACTGCTTGAAAGTAAATAATTGCTTAGTTTACAGACAAAAAGTAGCTCCACCACTTCAAGAAGTTTTCTATACTCTCCCTGTTAGCCTTATAAGAAAATTGTTTAAAATTTGTTATTACGCTAAAACATTTGTCAGTCTGTCTACAAGTCTGTCTGTCTGTTTATGTCTATACATTATGCTTTTATTTGGCCTAGAACATTCCTCAACATTTATTTTCCTAATAAAAAGAAATGTGAACTGAAATCCAAGCTACTTAGTTACCACACCACTAGTTTTGGGATACTCTCGAAAGGTTTCATTCAACTTCAAGTTGAATTATCAAGTCTCTTGCATATAACAGTAGCTGAGGACAATTCACAATTTCAAGCTGCTCAGAATTTTATATCACAAAGGATACCACAATATATTTATAAACCAACAGCAATGGGTTTCACTTGCTCTGAGTAATAATGTAATTAAGAGTGCAAATAAAGGAGAGCCTTTTCCCTAAAACCATCTTGTTTTCAAACTGCCTTAATGACTTTTTTATATTTGATTTTATTATTATTATTCCTGAGACAGTCTGAAATTTTATCAATACCACCACCTTTTTAAGATATATGTCAAAAATAGCACCACAGCTCCTCCAAACAGATTTATTAAATGTGGTGCTAAGCTGACAAGACACTAAAATATAAGCAAATGTTCATTTCTCTCCAGGCCTGCCCCATTCAAACCATTTATCCAGAGCCACAGTAGCACCAGTTTTAAGACAGAACCATTTAAAGATATATTATGCACTTTTCCTCAGAATGGGCTAAAACCTCATTGCATGATTTTTTATTATATGCAAATGATCAGTATCTGATTAGGTCCTGAGGCAGCTTCACCTAGGTGTTCATGGGAATAGTAATGGGAACTGGGGAAGAATATTTCATAACTGAAGTATATTTTCCCTTGGGGGACACCACCATTTGATTTTGACATTTATTTGTCCTGTGCTGTTAAGGACAAAACTACAGTTACACTTTTTTTTTTTCTACTGTGCAGTGGGCACAGTGTCAGAAAAATTAAATCAAAGGTAGTATGTTCCCACAAAAAACAAAACAAAACAAACAACAAGCTTCAAAATCAAGTTTAAAGAACACATACAGTTAAGTCACACTACATTAGAACAGCTTAAATGATTGAAAATACGTATCATAAATATATTTTACAAAATGAAAGTAAGTATAAAATTAATATATAGGCCTGCACTTGATTTTTCTTAGTTTATTACTAATATTATTAATATTCATGCAGTCAACATTTTACTTCATTAATATTTTTCATTGACAGCTTTAAAAACAAGATGCATAAAAAATTGATGCTTGACTTCATTTCTATTTTAATTGCTACAATCTTCTTCATGTTTGGAGAAAATTGGCATAAATTAATTGAATACGAAATTAAATGAATGACACACATGATGACTCTTGTATCTTGCATTACAACTTTTGTATATACATTTGTATACAATTTGTATATACAACAATTGTATACAATTTGTATACAAATCTATTTTTAGTATTTTCATGCAACAAATAGTTTTTTTCTTGATTTCCATTGGCAAAATTCACACAACCTGCAAAGAAATTTGTGCACATTTTATACCGGACAGGCCTGGAATTCACCAATATTAGAAACAATTTATGAGCCACCAGTGCATGTTTTACTTCAAGAGTTTTGAAACTCATTGCACATAATTTCCACAAATGGACCTAATGTTTCCAGAAGAAATCTAGAATAAAAGTCTTAGAAAGCTAGTCAGAAAGTGACACTTCATCCTCAAATGAGAAATATGTTCTTAGCTAAATCTCATCCAAATCTCAGTCCAAACTGTTCTAACAGTTTAATTTCTATTTAATTAATTTCTGTTTTAATTTAACTGTTCTAACAAGGTAATTTCTTTCTTCCCATTGAATTTAAATGCAGTTAAACATGAAGAGTTCCTAACAGATCTCTAGTACATGAAATTAACATATCTTTTATTGAACTCCATCAGTTGGAATAAATATCAATAAACAGGAAAAAAAATAGACACCTCTTGGTAAAAATGTGAAAAATAACACATTAAGCAAAATTTTCGAAAATTTAAACCATTTGGAGTGAAGATAGGCTGATCTACAATATCAAGATGTCTGCAAAAAGCAGACATGATCACTTTGATCTAAATGCAGGTAATATCTGATAGGAAAATAGGATGAGATGAAAAAAATACAGTATGTAAAAGTTTTTGGGAATTTTTTTTTCCATTTCATCTAATTTGGTTTTGAATCTCTCATCCACTGCTGATTTAAACAGTGGTCTTTGATCAGTAGATCAGAGTGATCTGCTATCTTCTCTACTAGAACATTTGCTTTCCTCCTGCATTGGGCTTAGTTCAAATAAGAGTTGCAGACTATCACAAAGAGCTGCTAAAGAAATAATATTTGTTTGCTTGCATTGCACACTTGCATTGCAAAGACATATTTTTAAGCAGGTCACCAAAAAGAAAACAACTTATTGGTATGCAAGAATCTATCTAAGGTCTGTAATATGTGTTTTTTATTAATTGCATATACAACAGACACTACTCTCAAGTCATTTAAAGTGGATGCTCTCTATTTCTAGAAAGGATTTGTAGTAACAGTCAGAAGTTTTCTATGCCAGCTGTGTCTTTAGTCCAAAAAGAGGCCACCCTAAAGGGTTGGAGGGCCAGGTGATCTTTATATTCATGTACTCAGCCTCTGACACTGACTCTGATGACATCCTTAACAGGAGCACTAACAGATTCTGGGGAAAATTAGATTTTTGCAAAAGTTTTATCAGTGAAGTTCCTTATGCTTTGGTTGGATGCTTGCTTAATTGGTTTGATAATAAATAAGAAATTTTTAAAAGGGCATATAAAAATTCTCATTGACATTAGACTTAATTTTGCTCTCAGCACTGCAATAGTGTGGAAACTTTCCTTACCTGGATAGCTCTCAGTATGGTATGACATATTATGTGATAGATTGAAGTGCAATCAGCTTCAGGTCTGGAACTGGGGAAAGTGAATATTGTTTGCTATACACATTTATTTCTTTAAAATTTTGATCCTGAAAGTATGATTATAATATATAATATTTTGCACAACAATCCATGCTTTCTACTGAAGATTTCAAAATTTCACTGTATCTCCTAAAAAATGGAAATGTACATACTGTTATGATTTCATATTGCAGATTTTAATAAAATCCTCACACATATTTGCTCTTTAAAATGTAGTGGTTTATAACAGTATATTATAACGTTTAGGATATTAATACCAATGCTTCAGTGTAATAAAACTTTTAGTGATTCCCTGGCATGTCTTTTTCAGACTTAAGTTCCTCATTTACATATCTGATGTCCCCCAAGAGACAGTCAAGCTTCAAGTTAATTATCCATGTAGCTGTAAGAACTCCTGTTTCCTTGGTAAGAACTCTCTAAAAGAAAACTAACAGTTATTAAATATTACTTCGAGTTTTAAAAAGTAATCAAATTGAATTTAAAGAGACAATAAAGAGATACTTAAATTTAATACTCTTTGCAGACTAAATAATATATAAACCATGTACAGGTCTCACACAACTCACAAATAAAACAACTGTAAAAACTAACAACAAGCCCAAACTTCAAGCACTACAAATACTTGGAAGCAAAGGGCTCTTGCAGACCACTCACTGATCCATAACACAGTTATTTGACATGAAGGCAAGACAGCACCTGTTGAAAGCAGTGACACATTTCTGACTGCTTCCAGTGGAGCAAGATTACGCTATTAATAGTTCAGAAAAATGAGAAGCCAATCATGCTTTTTACAGAAAATAACAAGTGAGAGAATACATAGTCCTGAAATGAAATTAAGCTACTGTAAAGACACAAACATATCTCTTTAATCTCACTAAACTGCAGTTACAGGCAGGAGCAGTGGAGAAATACTGTAGCATATATGTTGGCATTTGTGACCAAATGCATCTTTAAAGAAATGGTTTGATGTCTCATGGAAAATAGGAACACGATAACTGGCAAGCATAAAATGGGCTTTAATTCTAACCATTCTACACTGCTTCCAACTCATGTAGTATCAAAATGCCTTCAGTAGAGTGGTAGACCATACCTAATATATGTCATCCGTGGCTCATTGTCATCCTCAGCTTCAGCTGGCAGTTTACAAGTACAGATATCAGTTGAAATAATTAATCTGAGTATTTTACAATAAATGAACATGTTCATCTATTTCTCAGAGTCCCGTGATGACTTGCATGAGAGGCAAATTCATTGACTATCTCCAAATTATTACATGCATCCTATAATTAAGTTACAATAAATGAATAGAGTGTGGATGCTCTTCTGTACACAGAAGACAACAATCTCATTCCACAAAGACCTTAGAGGTCATTTAAGAAACAATTAGATGTCCTGCTTCATATACTAAAAAGAAAGAAGGTTGAAGGCAGAATAGTCTTTCTTCTGTTTCCTGCATGTTCAGTGCTCACACATTCAAATCAAGCCAAACAATATTAAGCCACAGAGCAACCCACATAGAATATAAATGACTTGGAAAAAGTTGGTATTCTTCTCAGCAAAATAAGGTGGGAAGAATAATGTTTGACATTTTACAGAAAGGCATTTCTTAACAAATTTCTGTTATTTTAGTCTCTCAACATTACTGAGCACAAAGTGAAAAACAAGAACTATAATCATTGTCATTATTCTGTTAGGTTAAGACAGAGGGGGATACATACTGATGCACACATTCAGCTCTGGGATAAAAGCATTACCATGAGAACAGAAATCAGTAAGACCTAACTCTTATATGTCAACCAGGAGTCTTCTATAGTATGTAGGAAGCATAACTGATATTTTCTGGCACTTTACATCTGATCAGAATTTTGATCAAATGCAATAAAGACAGTAAAAACTCAGTAATGCTTACAGACTTTGGGAATGCAAAATCTTGCAATCCTTAGGCAGACAGTGCTGCCACTGACTTCAAAGAAGACAAAAGAAGAAGACTTCAAATAGACAAAGTCTATTGTCACTCTGGGATGATGCCTTCTGGCTGAAACACAAAACAATGTTGACAGACAACTGCAAAAGAGCAATTTCCAGGTCTCCTCAGACAAAAGAAGGGTCACTGAGTAGTAGGCCTTTAAGAGTGCTTGCAGGACTGTATGGAACTCGTTCCTCCAGAAGCCTCTTCTGAATTGGGCAAATCTTAGCCTACTTCTATAGGATTGAAATACAGTGCAAAAATTTACAAAAAATACCCTCTAAGATACAAATTGTTCACTACCCTGAAATATTTCAACCTTTCTTTTCTTTCTTTTCAGTTTTTTCCTCAGCCTTCCTATTTCTAGTGGAACCAAGAAATAATTACGGGGCGAGTGGAGCAAGTATCAGTAATGAGGTAGGCTTTGCAGTTTGATCTGAACAGTTGCCTAGGTGAAGTTCAAAGAACAATGCAGACCACTAGAAGATTTGTCAGTAGAAGATTTGCCACTAGAAGATTTGTTTCAGAAATAATGGCTTGTTTAATGTGCATCTTTAGATCAGAGATACACAAAATACTAAGAAGATGGCATAGTCCTGGACTCTGCCTAGAGGAAAAAAAAAAAAAAACATTAATTCCAACCACAAAAATGAATGAAGTTAATAAAGAAAAATTCTTCCAGGTTGTCTTTTTTTTTTTTTTTTCAAATGCAAGAATTACCATTCCTTCTCTTTTCATATTAAAGTCCACCAATAAAGAGCCAAACTTTGCAGGACCCGAGTACTGAACTAAGTAGGGAAATATAGAGAAATTGAACAATATAGAGCAATTAGAAGAGGAAATTAAATTATTAATCCTGAAAACAAGATATGAAATTAGGAGCCTTTTCTTCTTTCTGGATGAGGACCAAGAGTGATTACCCAGCACTCCTATTATCTAGAATAGATCCAGTGACTAGCAAAAGAGAGTCCATTCTAAAGAGTAGATGTGAAATAACGTTTTCAAAGAAGATGATGCTGCCTAGCTGCTATGAAGATTGAAGCTGGATTTTCCCTCTTCAGAACAGTGTGTAGTTGCCTTTGGATTCTTGCTGTTGTTTTCAGTCCATGCAGCAGTTATTTCAAATGAAGAATCAGAAGCTAAACAGAGCTCTCTATGCTATTGATCCTATTTATGACAGTCTTGATCTGGCAGTGAAATGAATTCAGACACAGAGCACATCCTTGGATTTGCAACTAAACATGTATTGTGAAAGTCCAGGGTTTTATATTTGTTTATGTTTGTACCCTTGCATCATTCTCAAGATTATATCCCATCATATCATTCACAGAAAAACAAAATTAAGATCTTAATTCTATAGCACTTAGTATTTGCCACCCCTTGATTTGGTGTGGTACAGAATACTCAAATTCATTTCAAATTTTGTGCCTAACAAGAATTGGAACATTTTGTGCTGTATTTAAATTTAAACCAGTGTTGATGTCATAAATTTCTTCACACTTCATTATAGCATGTGAGATTATCTGGACACCATACTCAAAAGGCAAAGAATACATCCTGTCTCCTCCTTGTGGCACAGAGAGGGGCGATCAATCAAAAAGGTGCTCAGAGTCAGACAAAATGGCCGTATGGTGCTTCAGTGTTCAAATTATGTGTGTTCTTTAAAAAATTGAATGCTGGATAATGATTTTCCACACTGCTATGCTACAGGTTAGTTCAAAAGCAGTCATTGTCAGTATGCTGATTGATGTAAAGCTTTCAGTCTCTGGGGGGAAGAGTATAGCACTTCCTACTGCTTGATCCATAAAGCAGCATTTACTGCAGCCCACCTTCCTGGTCTGCGCTGCATAATACATTGCCAGATTATGGGAGTTAGGGAATTAAAAGGCAAAGAAAAGAATGGATGAAAAAGCCCTGACCCCCTCCTCCACAGGTGAAATATTTGAGTCCCTGCCTCAGGGTATTGGAAGTTGACACTAATTGCCATCCAGATACCCACTACTCACATTCACCTAAATATTTCCCACTTCTGGCTGATCAACCAATGTATAATTTAATTGAAAAAGTTTTCATTTAACGTTTGTATCCTGTGATGACTAGCTGGGACTGGACGCATTCACTATCAGAGCTATAGTATAAAAAGGGAGAATAGAACCATGGGAAGGAGCCCAAGTAAAAGGGAAGAAATGAGAAGGGGGGGAAAAGGGCTCTTAAAGATACACACTTCAAATTTCTTTTACTAAGAACCAACAACTTGCTCTTCAAGTGCTACTTCATGCACCAGATACTGTGCCAGTTGTTTGATTCTGTATTTGCTACTTAGTGATCACTATCTGGATTTTTGTAGGCATTTTCTCATGGCTGTTGAACAGAAACCTGCAACACAATCCACAGATAGGAAGGGGAAAGTATTATTGATTTGTGTCTGCTTTGATGTGCTGCTTTCTGGGAGTGAAAACCAATCTGTTACAATCAGATGCTGCACAGCCTGAATTATATTGAGGTTCCCATCAATATATAGAATATATGGGAGCAAATAAACAGTAGTCACAAAAGAAAGACTTGACCGGGTTATTAACCAACTCTGGGTGTTGAAAAAAGAAATTCATGTGGGATCCAGACAGGTCTCATTCTTAAAGACCTTTTGGGGACAAAAGTACAAGAAAGGGAACGTTTGATATTGGAGACCATGCAGAGAAGTCAAAGAGGATTTGTGCTTTATGAGGCATTAAAGTTACTTCTGTAATGACAGTCTATTTGGAACAGAAATGCCCCATTTAAAAAAAAAAAAAAAAAAGGAATGAAAGCAACCGACATTGTGAACTTGCAAACCATGTTGGCAGCCTTTTAGATATTTTCTCTTTAGAGTTTTACCTAAAAGAGATAAATGGAATACAGAGCACCAAACCTACAAATCCTTGCTCAAAATTATTTACAACCCAAGAGAAGGGACATAAGCACAATCAGTCCTTAGAAATACTCAAAGGCAATTATTAGAAACAAGGGGAACAATATCTGAAAGACAAAAGAGTAAAGAGATTGATAGTGTTGAGAAGATAACATTTTCCCTACCCCCTTAGAGCTTGCCACCATCTGCATATCAGCCTCCAGGAAGGTCAAGTAGTCAAAAGGAAATATTGGTTCCAAACAGGGATGGATGCCAAAATAAGATTGGCCAGAGCAGGAGGAACAAGTGACAGAATGAAGTTTACTCAGAAACAAAACATTCCCGATAATGATTAGCAGTTAAACAACAAAGTTGAAATGCAAGTGTGTGTGTGTGTGTGTGTGTGTGTGTGTGTGTGTGTGTGTGTATGTGTGTGTGCCTGTGTGTGTGTCTTATAGATTTAAAATATGATTACATAATATTTTTCATCTTGCTTTCTTCCTTAAAAACCATCTGCAAATCAAAACAATACCAATTTTTGCAGAGATCTAGCTATAAAAAAGTTTAAGTGTTACCCTTGTGCAAAAACAACTTTCAGCTGCCTCTCCACATAGAGATTTCTTGTAGGTATCTCACTGTAAATGCAGAGATTCTAATGCTTTGCAAAGACAAAAGTATTCCATAACAGTGATAAACTGTGGCATGAAGGCTGAATTCATCAGTAAAATAGGTTAAATGGCCAAATATGTATTAATGACTATAGCTGAATAGAGGCAGAATTACATAGGCCTAAGGGCATGATGAAAGTACTGGAGGATGGAATCCAAGGGAGCTTAAGGAATATCACTTGCATGACAAGCACATGTACTAGAGCAACGAAGTAATACAAGGAACAACCTCTCATTTTGCTTAGCTCATTCAATGCATCTTTTCAGTGTGCAATGGTAGAAAACACAGATAACTGGAACAAAATAGGAGAGGCAAATTAGGTCCTCTAACTACTGCCAATGCATTATAATAGCTGGGACAATATATCTTCTTCTGTCAGGAGATTTCTAATATTGAAACCAAATAGATTACCTCAGAATGAATCAAATGGTACTTGACATCTACAATGAGGCACCAGAAATATTCTCAAAGAGCCAAAAAAAAAAAAAGAAATTCTCTTCAGGCAAACATTTTCCTAAACACAGCCACTAACACAAGATATCTTTATTCTTTTTATTCCACCTATTTAGCTCTATTGAAATATATTTAAGTGTAGTTCTTAAAAGAAAAGACAAGTTCCAGAGGTTGGGTTGATGCCTCTGTACACTGGTTATTTCTTCTGCAAATGTATGTGGTCACGACCCAATGAGATGCAGAGTAGTATACTGCATAATAAAGATGCAGGACTCTGAAACAGGGTTTTAACTTCAATTTTTTGGAGAAGCTTATGACAATCTTCTGTTCCTGGGACTTCAATTTTTCTTTGAAAGAGTAAATAAAATTAACTCAATTTCCAGCTGTGGCAGATTGTAAGCAGATAGATAATTATCCTGCTATATCTGTAGGTAGCCAACTTCCCCCATTGTTCAGTAGTATTTGGATTGTTTTCCTTATCTCACTGGTGTTGACTTTGTTGAGAAGAATGCAGGTGACATTTTTCTCTTAACACAAACACATATTTGCAAGCTATTTTTAGAGATGCAGCTTAAGTGAAGGACCACAAGGCACACATATGGGCAGACACATTATAGCAATTTTAGTTACAACAAAGATCAGAAGGGAATTGTTACATTTGGAGAGAATGTGATTGAAAGTTAAAGGATAAATTTAGTGTGTGTGTGTCACTATTCTCTCAATGCTAAAAGAAAGCAGGAAAATAATGACCTGTAATTCCAACAGGGAGCAAAAAAGAATCAGACCTTCTACAGCCATTAGGGGTGTTTCACCCCATACTCCTCTTTTGATTTCCACACTAAGCCATACACTGAGTAAATTCCTGGCATAGTTCTGTCAAATTTCCTATCACTGTAGCTAGTTATTAAATAGCTGGGTTCAACAAGAGAAGGGACAAATGAGTCTTACATGAAAAGGAAGTATTTTGGTATTTTGGTAGTTTCTTGACACACCTGCTACAACCAATAAGAGCTTGATTAATCCAGATGGCAATGACTTAATGTTAAGACATAACATTAGTACTTAAAGAGCTACAAAAAGCAGGTAGGCAACTGGCCTCAATCAGGAGATCCAGAATGTGTTACCCTGGTACCAAAATGCTGTACAATCAATAGACAGAGTGAAACTACTCAGAAGGGAGATCAAAAATACCCAGGGTTGGCCAGAGTTGGTCAGGATCAGGTGTGTGTCTGAACTGTGGCCCCTCACAAAAGTTCAGATGTGGTCCTGCCTTGGGGCTCCAGCCCCAGACCTGATGAGTGGCTTTTTCCAAATTATCCTAACAATCACTCAGAGGAATATCTACGTTCCAGCTACTCCTCGACTTAAGGAGATTTGATTCCCCAAAATGCCATGCCTAATGATCAACTAGAGCTAACTGCCAGAATGAAAGAGGCTAATGAGAAGATGCTCTCTAAACTTTCTTTCCAGGCTGAGATCTTGTGTAGTCAAAAAAGAAAAAGTTTTGAAGTCAAAAGACAATATAGAATTGACAGTCTGTGGATAGGGGCAGTCCACCTTCGGATAGATAGGTAGAGTCCACTCCCTAAACATCTTTAGCATTTTAAAATATTTATTTATGAGACATACCATGGATAAATACAGAAAAGATGAAGTCCAGTCTAGTAGCTTTCAGTATTCTGTAAGATGGAAGATGACAGAAAGAAATGTTAGAAAGTTAGTAAAACTGACTTTTTTTAATATTAAGTCATAAGTGATGATAGAAACCAGCACCTGACATATTAATGCCTAGAGTTAGGGACAAATTTTTCTGATACTTTATAAATTCATAATTTTTGGTAATTAAAAGGTTTTAAGTTGTACAAAAATAGATAAAATTTCAGTATGCTATTTTTACTTTTTTTTTTTCATTATCATTTTCAAATGATAAATAAGAGGAAGGCAAAAACATGCCTTTAACTCTCAACTCTAGACAAGAATATGGAGGTAGATAAGAATGAACAGAATAGAAAAACGTCGTGACATCTGAGAACTAGTTTTGACAGAAATACTTCTAGCATTAATTGGGGCACTGTAAGTAAAACATGGAAGACTTTGCACAGATTCATAGTCAGTACAGCAGTAATAATCCTTGACACACATTATTTTTGAGCCACTGCTGCCCCTGCGCAGCGTGTTAGAATGAACTTCCAAACCCAATCAGAAGATGTCACAAACATTAGAGCTGCACTGCTCAGCACACGGCAGCGAGCCAGGGCAGGCCTCCGGGAGACTTGGAACGAGTGCTGGAGTGCAGCAGCAAGGCAAGGGGAGCCCTCAGAGGTTTAATCCCTCACACTTGTGTGACTGTGACTTGGTCTGACTCAGAACCAGCAAACACGGCAGCTGCTGCTCTTTCTCATGCTACCCGTAAACACATGTGCCCTGTGCATTTAACAGGATTTTGATCAAAAGAAAGAAAAACACAACTAAACCCCCATTTTTTCCAGACCAGAAAAACCTCTCTTTCTTGTATTCTTTATTAAACACAGATTTTTTTTCATCGGGCTTCGTTTTAAATTTTCTTTACAGTATTGTACACCATATCAGTTTAAAAGAAAGTTAAATTTTTATACATATATATACATACACACACACACACACACACACACACATATATATATGTATATATGTATATATGTATATATGTATATATGTATATATGTATATATGTATATATGTATATATGTACATGGCCTATATGGACCACAAAATTTCTCTGCATGTGTTCTCTGCTACTCAGTTTACTCAGACAATAAGGATCATAGAATTTCCACAGTTTTTTCTCCTTTCACACCCATTCCAGATTCTTTAAGGTTCTCTGAGGGACTACTTTTAAGCATGCTATTTAAGCATCCATAGAAAATACAGATCCACTGATCTGAATTCAAAATGCCCACTTACTATGGTACATAAAGCTATTTGAAAAGTGTTTTTACCAGAACATTTATAATACAATTTTGAATAATTTCAGGAATTGTGTGAGCAAAATTCAAAACGTCTATTGTGTATAAAATCCATGCATAGATATTGCTACCTGCTCCTTATTTAAAGTTGTCACTAACATAAACAAAAGAAAAATATTTCCCAATTACTCCATACCCCTTCTGTCCTTGGAGGGTTGGTCTGTGAGTACCTGATTCAGTTCTGGAGGGATCCATTTGCTACTGGCCCACAACTATAGTGTCAAGTACTACCACAAATATGTTGTATGGCTGAGCATGTCAAGGGGTGAGATTTAAGCCTGAAGCAAATCTCAGTTTGCAGACTGAGTTAATCTCTAAGACCTGCCCAGGTTCAAATACATATTTATTTTAAAAATAGTTCCAGAGTAGATACATACTAAAAACATCATGGACGCATTGGTTTTGCTTTACCTGTCTCCTGAAGAACACATAGTTCTCTTCAATGAAGGGGCATTGGAGAGGATCAGTCATCCCTCTGATTATAGTTGAAAGGCATGGGGCACCATAATCACAGTATATAAAATGCTGGACTGAGGAAAGTCCTGAATATGTAACTGTGTGTTAGTGAACATTTTTTACACAGTAATATTTATCTCTAGTACAGTATTTCCTGTATTTTAATAAAAAACACTACAAACATGATAGTCAACAAAACTACATACAAGCCTTACTTTGTTGTTTTTCATAAACAAGGAGGGCATAACAAATTAAAGCTTTTATGGTTCATTAGACCTAGACAACCACAAAAAAATCTTCAAACAAGCCTTCTGTGGGCTAAATTCTGAAGTAACTATGGGCTCAATAGTTTTATCAATTGCTGATTCATCTGAAGCTGTAAAGATCATGACCAAATGTCTTACTCTTCTGACAGTCTCACCAGAACTCAAAGGATCAGTTTTATATACTCAAAAACTCCTCCCGCCTTCACAGGTCCAAACCCTTCAAGTCAACTCTTCTGACCAGGCCCTTATTGTTACAGATCAGGGCCAAATTGTGGACTTAAATGCAGGTATTTATAGTTTGTCACAAAGCCATTCCTTGCTTCTCAGAGAGAGATTTAGGCAGAAACATTTTTTTATTCAAAACAAATCTGATAAAAGGGAAAATGACAGGAGTGAGACATGGTTCCTCCTTCCACAAAGGATGCTTCCTCACTAGCACAATCTTACTCTCCTTTTGCCTCCCTCTGTCTGACAATTGCAGAGTGCCAAGATGTGGAAATCATCTTTCCACTGGTGACATCTGTCTCCCCAAAGAGCTCCGGAGGCTACTGTGATAGCTTTGGAGTCTGTCATATGATTAGGTGAATATCGAACAATCTGGGACTTCATTTTCTTAATGCCAGTGGCTCACATTTGACTGTCTGGTGTCCTGGTTTCAGCTGGGATAGATTTAATTTGCTCTCTAGTAGCTGGTACAGTGCTGTGTTTTGGATTTAGAATGAGAATAATGTTGATAACACACTGATTTTAGTGTGTGTTTAGCTGTTTTAATTATTGCTAAGCAATATTTACACTGAATAGAAGACTTACCTGCTTCTCACGCCGCCCCCATCAGTAAGGAGGCTGAGGAGCCCAAGAAGCTGAGAGGGGAACCAGCTGGGACAGATGAACCAAACTGGCCAAAGGGATATTTCAGACTATATGACATTGCACTCAGTGGAGGGGAGGGGGTAGAGGGCATCTGTGTGGTGCTGAGTTAAAGTTCAAGAGCTGGAATTAATACCACATGTAATTTTATTTTCATTTTTTTGTGCTAAAAACAAGGGAAGGAAAAGTTTTAAATAAATTTATATATTTCTAGAGCTTGTAGTTTAGGAATGCCTTCTCTTTCATTTATTGTATGGTATATATCTGTCATAACTATCAGTCAGCATTGTTCATTTGTGCATCTACTAAAAATACTGAGTTCTCATTGTAGAAGGCATGATGCTTATAAACATGTTTAAAAGCTTTATCTGCCACTTTTTTTTGCAAACAGAGTCTTAAGAATACTCTCATTAATGAAATGTAACTGAAAAAGATTTTTTAAAGTAATAGCTCTCCTAAGCAGTGGCATTTAAAAGGAGTAGTGATAAATATCAGAAACAAGTCATAAGAGTTGAAGAAGTTTTAAGCATTATCCTTTTCAGCATGTCTATCAATAGAAAGCTGACAATAGTATTATTGCTATTTACATATTGGTAACACACTGGTATGAATTTGCATAACGTATTGTAGTTCTGTGCTCCAGGGACTTGCATTGTAACATATTGGTGCTTAATGAACTCTGAAAAAATTGATTTTCCACAGAGTAAATTAAGGAATGCATTATAGCTGTTAAAGCAATCTTAAGGGAAATCTGAGGCTTCCACTGCAGCACCGTGCTTAGTAAGTAATAAATTACATGTTATACTTATTTGCCTTAATTCATGCTAATTTTGTCCAATTAATGTATCACAGTAATTCAGAAGCCTGTCACAGGAGAGCTAATTATTTATTGGATTTTTGTGTTCAGCTCCCTAGGAGTCTACTAGCAAACAAACTTGCGACTGTCTTTCTATTAGGTCCACAATGACATACTTATGTCTTACTGGGGAAAGAAAAAGAATGTTATTTTTTTTGTTTCAGTTATATAAATGGATCATTACTCATTTAAGTTAGTTTTTGTTTACAAATTGGTGTCACATCATGACAGACTGACATACTGTTAGGATTAAATCCAATGTTTTTCCTCTTCCTGTAAATGCCTGAACATGACATAATTCTTCCAAAAGACCATGGCAGTACTTTTCACCATCTGAAAGCATCTTCCTAGTGGTGTGCAAAGTTGAAAAAAAAACCATTCTCATTCTTTTCACTGCAACTTGCTTTTCAAAATCCACCGGCATGAAAAATCACAACGTGCCCATAGCAATTGATACTGTTTCAAAAAAATTAGATTTTTAACTGTGGCAGAATGTTAATTCACAGGAAAAAATGAATTATTTATGATATTAATTTGTGCAATTCATACCTATAAATAATATGGCAGTTGCTAAATAATTTGCACAGTGTGATAAGATGCAGACATCACAGTTAAACGATAAGAGAGTCACCAGCTGTGAAATACCCACTATCTGCTGGCATTCTGTCATGCACAAGCATTTACAGAAAATTATTTGTTGGGGGTGGAAAGTATTAGATCTGATATTTGGCTTCTTCTCATGGGTAGCAGGAGAATACTTGTCAGTTGATTACTGTCTCCTACCCTACGTGAAAAGAAGTGGTATTTCTTTAAATGTATAATGCAAAGTGATGTTACCAGCAGGCTACATAAAATCATGTGATGTAACCTGCCATAATATGATGCACATGACCGACTGTGTCACAAATTTAAAGAGACTTATTTTAGAAGAACTGTTGAGAAAAAAAAATATTACCCCTTCTCCTTTTCAGTCAGTTGCCATTGATCTGTGTTTGCCTATAGCCAAATGAATACCTGGTAGTTCAGTAAACGTCCCTGAGCAATATACAATCTTACATTGTAGCTATTATTATCACTTTAAGAGCATCTGTCAAGTACTTTATAGTTTTCTATCATTGTTCTTCGTTCTCTGCCTTCCTAGCAAGCACACAATATCTCATCAAGGAATTAATTATCCAGTCCTTGTTTCTTGGAAAACAGTTGTTTAATTGTTTACGGCATTTAGAATTTGAAATTCTTTTCTTCATTTTATTTCTTGATTTCTCCACTCTGGAAAATATAAAGCCTGCACTTAATGTTAAGCATGTTTTAAATCCCATCAAAGCCAGCAGAGATAATGACTGAGTTTTCCTCTTAACCAGGACTGCTATTTTCAGACCTGCATTACCATGACATTCTGGGCAAGGGAACAGAATATGTGCACACCTTCCAAGGGTGGGAGCACATGTGGCAAACCATACCATGCAAGCATGACAGCTGTTTTATCACTGATTCAGACAGAGAGGTGAACTATGTAAAAGAGCAGCAATCTATAAAGAAAACTCAAGAATCAAGAAGAAAAAAATCTTATGACAATGTCATAAAATTCTTCCTGTCAGTAAACACATCAGTTTTGAAAGCCCAATTTTCTGAAAAGCATTCATAACTTTTTTCACCTCTCAATCCTTTCTTTCTATGAGTAGTCTGCATCATTATAAGTGTAAATAGCCTCTTTTTGTGAGCCAAAACACACACAACCGGACACCAAAACCACCTTAAGCATTAATGATATGAAACTGGTGACAGAGGGTTTGCTTTGTAAAGATGTCACACTGTGGATAGATAGAATAGGAAAAGTCTAAAATTTAAAACAAGAACTGGAATACCTAGTTAGGAGGAATGTTTAAAGTGGCCATGCTTACTCTCTTGTAAAGCCAGTATGTTTGCTTCTGCTAGATGTAACAGAAACTTATAAGCTAACATTTGTGTCACTTTAACCTAGTATATAAACTTTAAAAAAAAAAAAAAAAAAAAAAAAAAAAAAAAACCAACATAGAATCTAAATACCCTTGAAGAGGGAAGGCTGGTGATGAGGAAGTAGATATTCAGAGTAGATATTAGAGACAGTTCTCTGTCTGTAACACAGACTATGTTTGCTCTTTCTTCCTCCAGGACGCTTTCCTGTAGAGCCCAGCTGTACATGGAAAGTAGAGAGGAATAGTATTGTACTTTCCTTCTGCTTCTTTCTGGTTCTACCTTCTAATAAGGATCTCTCTTTAAAATCCTCTTCTTTCCATGGAGGCAGCTGCTTTTCTGCTAGCTGTTTCATTGGGTTCTTTTCTGGTCATTCAGAATATGACAAAAAATTCCAAATCAAACACCTTCTTGTACCTCAGAAACGTAAGGGAATCTTGAGTCACAGAGCAGCAAGTCACACTGCAGTGCTGTTGACTTTATCAGCCCAAGAGTTCATCCACTGCCTCTGGTTACACCTGTAGATCCTAATTTCTGCATCTGTAGTTTTCCCAGCACCAATGTCTTTTTTCACTCCTCGTGACAGAAGACACGTCCCGACACTCTGTTTCTTTCCATTGCAAAGACAACACCTTTCTCTACACCCACATTGTCTTTGTCTCCCTTCTTTTTCTCCCATGCCCTCCTGCCACCTGTGTGGGAAAGACCATCATCAGCAAAGGGTTTCACATCTTTCTGTTCAGACTGCCTAGATTTTAGTAGTCATCACTCAAAAAATTAAGAAAACTTCTCACGAAAGTAGAATGTTATGTATTTAAGATAACATTCAGATTATCTTTGTAATCGGTATGTTTTCTGCCACACAAAGTCTGCCCTGTTATGTCAATAGGCTGTCTTTGTCAGAGTATAAAACATATTAAAAAAAAAAGAGTAGTTTTTACAAATTATTAAGATTCCCAAACCAATCTTGGTCTCGATGGTTTCAGAAAACAGTGAAGTGCTACTCAAAATAGTTGCATTCTTCTAAGCCACAGATGGATGCAGAGCCTGCATAAATGTCTTTTAGGCAGTTCATGTTATCATGGGCAAAATCAGTGCAGGTATCACTACAGAAAGAATGATGTAGATACTCTCATAAAACTGCAGGCTTATATAAACTGTTTTCATTTACTCACTGAATTCAGATACAGATTATTTAAAGACATGGAGGACAATGACAACAGCAGTTTTAAATGACTAAGCAGCACATGGGCCTCAATTACAATACTAAATTAAATCAGAAATCATATAAAGGAAAACAACATTAATTGCAGAATTACAAAACCACATGGGTTTAGAAGGAAGTTCCAGAAGTCATCTGGTTTGACCTTCTGCTCAAAGCTGATCCAGTAAATCAGGCTGCCCTCCCAGTGAATGATTATCCTACTGGGGCACAATGGAAATCAGAGATAGCTAGTCAAGTATGGAAGTTAGTGTTTTGTTATACAGTGAATTATAGCAATAGGGAAGAGAAAGGAAACTCAAAAGAGGAAGTAAAAATAAGGCAAACTATGGCTACAAAGAGAAGTTGCAGATGACCAGTCATCCTACATCCTCCTTCCATATTGCCTTACAACATAGGTGACTGAATGAATTTTCCTAATAGACACCCATTGCAGGTGTTTGCTTTCCTGCCTACCAGCAGTCAAAGTGAAGAATACCCAGATTCCTGCTTAGAGGACTCATTTATGACCATATTCCACATCCTGAGCACCTTACGCAGTTCAAGTTCCTGTCACATGTATGAAACTATTGCATTCCTGTTTCATGTCTCTCAAAACACTATCAAAATAAACTCTTTTTCTGCAACTTGAAAGGTGACTTTCCAATTTTACCCATCTCAAAAATAAGTTTATTTATTTATTTTGATGAAATCAAGCTGGTTAGCAGAAATAGCTGGATTTCTGCTTGCTTATCAGTATCTCATATTATTGTGGATTCCCTTTTTTTCCATCTTGGCATTCTGGTATATATTTAAGTGGTTCCTCAAGAGACAGGACAGAATACAGGCATAGATTTTATACTACTTGCTGCTACAAGTGCAATTGCCAACTTTCTACAAAACTGTTTCTTGCAAACGGTGGTTCCATATGTAAATACTGGATGTGCAGTAATCATCTTTAAAACTATAGTTCAATAAAATGACTTATGGAGAGACCCATTATGCAAGTGATGCCCCCTGATATGCAATTGACCCTGTAGTCTGTTGGAAGGTTGCACCTCACCTGCTGCTTGTACAAAACTCCTTTTTCCAGCATGCTGCTGCAGTTCACTGTTGTATTTTTCAAGTGTTTTATATTGTTCTGATGGAATTAACACAGGGACTGGCTTGAGATCTTCAGGTGAAATGTGTGATAGAAATGCAAATAAACTACTAGCTTACTATTTGATGCAGAGACAGCTATATAGCCCTACTTAGACATTACATTTACTTTCCATGCCTATCAGTATGCACTCAGAGATTGATACATGATGGTTTCATAATTCTTAAATACTTTTTTGATATCCTAAACCTATAGAGCCTTCAGACATTTTCTTCAGGAGATCTGGAATACTTTGCTACTTGAAATAAAAAGAGCTTCAATTGGCAGGGTTTTAAATCCAAACATTTAAGGCATTGATTTTACTTAGTTTTTCTAAAGTAACTCCTTTAGGAAATTGAGTGCTACATTGCTAATTTTAACTTTATTCATTTTAAAGTGCTCCAGGATACTAGCACAAAGGGCACTGTAAAAATTGCATTGTGCTGTATTAGGTTTGAATAGGATGAGTTATAGAACTGTTTGAGACTTTGAATTTCCAGAATGTAGTTATAACAATGCTTATAATACTAAAGGCTTCTTATGTGTGCATTTTATATTTGGGGTTTTTTAATAATCATTACTTCTAAGAAATATAAACTATACATAGTCTGTAACTAACACTTCATATTTTTTTTTCTACTGCAATGGATCTGTATAAAAGGATTTTATAGAACAGTTATTCACACCTACATAAATGCAATTTAAAATGTAAATGTTCATGGTTAAATTACAGTGGAAATTCACTTTTTAAAATGCAATGAATCTTCACAATATTTCTAGTTTGATTAACCTGCAGCGGGATTTTTCTTGTGCAACAGAATAAATATGTTCACCTTGTATAAATATGAATACAGCATGCAAAAATCTATCTGAATATCAGATAGTAAGTAGATGTGTATTCTGAATAAACATTGCAAAATGAAGCAATTTGTAATGTATTTTGAATTCTTGAACATTTTTCCAAAAGAAATTTGGAGGCTTATGACTTACAGTATCTCAATTAAAGATACCATAAAAATGCAACAAAGACTGTACTCCTATTCATTTGGTGATTATACAAATTTAACCTGAACTCTTTCATTGATTTCAGTAAAAACTGGCTCAGAATACTTTAACTTTCAGAAGAATAATATAATTTCATTGGTGTATCTTTCCCATAAGAATTCACTGATAAAATAGATTACAGTGTGAAAATGTAAATGATGCAGATAAAAAGAGATTCTCTTTTTCCCAGTTATTCATCCCAATATCAAGTATAATCTAGCATTCATTGAAAGAGATAAATATCTAACACAGAAAAGCAAAGGAAATGAGCAAAATTTGAAAAATACTATGAGCAGAGAGAAGAAAATGAAAAAAAATATCCAAACAGATAAATATTGGCTTTGGAAGAATAAATAGAACATTCCTTAATGTTCTGTTTCACTGCTCTTTCAAGACCAGTGGAAAATATTGCTCACAGATACAGAATTTTTTTTCCTGCTCCCTCTCAACACTGGATAATTTGTGAAGGAATAACTTAGTGTAGAAAAAACAAGGAAGATGAACTTAAGCAATGTTTTAATAGATATACCACCAAACTTCAGCAGGTCATTGGGGAGACAGATCGATGGAATGGATGTTATCACTAACATCAAAAAGAATAGATCTATCACAGAAAAAACACCCCAAACTATTTAAAAATTTAAAGCATTATCTATAGAATTTTTATTCAAAGGCTTTTTTGAACAATTGTGTTTGCTTGCACACTTCTTTGACAATAGAAAGTTCCCACAAACCCTGTCCTCATGGTCAAAATACTACACGAAGTTTTTAGATTTCATGTGTAATTAGATTTGATATGTACTTTAGTTCTGTTCAAAAATATATATGCATTAGTGATTATAAGTTAAAGAAAAAGCCATATTGATGCTATCCAACAGAAAAAAAACCCCAAAAACTAAACCAAGGTCACTTATTTTAAAAGCTGTATAATGGCTGCTATCATATTTAGAAAATGGAATTTTACATACAAGTGGGAAATGTTGCTCATCCCCATGGAGAAAAAAAATTCATTAAAATGTTCTGGTTGTGCAATGAAAAGTCAAGACTTTGTCTATAAAGCAGAAAATAAAGTTATTTTTAAAATGTCTTGCTTTTTCCATCAAATGAGTTTTGAGTAAGCATATTCAGTTTTATTCTATGTATTATTTGCTTGAATAATATATAACAATATATAACAATCAATGTTTAAAATAAAATTATTTTTGTTGGCTGAATTCAGCCCTTTTTCATGTCCTAATTGGGCCTAAAGTTTCATTCATTGTGGTTATTTTGGATAACTCAAACCATTTTTACCTTTGGGACTGGGACAAAAAAGTAGAATACTGGAACAAATTCATTGAAATGTATTTGCAGTCAGAATTAGTCAGAAAATTTATCTCATGGAGAATTTCAAATAGGAAAGAAAATGTAAGTGGAAATATTTTTGTATAGAAATCCTGCCATATTGTCTGCCAAGAGTTGTCCCCCAAGTCTCCTTTGCCAGAGGAGTGTTGCACGATCAAGACATTATACATACAGCAGTAGCCTTTCTTAGTAATCTGACTAAAGAAAATCCCCAGAAGATGTAATGTAGCTCAGCAATCCAGCTATCCATTTATTAGCAGAGAGACAGGGAAGATGACCTACCACCCTTCTAATCTCTGTTTTAAAAGCACTAGAATAGCAGCCTTCCAGCCTCCTGACACGTGGTTCTTATACTCTTTTTTAATACAAAAGCCAGATGTCTTCCACAAAAAAAGAAATGGGTTTAGGTCACCAACCCAGCTGGCCATTGAAAAAAAGAAAAACAAACAGTGAAATATAACTTCTCACACTCCTTTGACCCAAGACTCTCTTCTCAGTTAGTGGGAGCAGCAGTCACCTCTGAGCCACAATTCCTCCAAAATATGTCAGATAAGGTTCACCCAAAAGTGCCTCTTTCTCTCCATGGACTCCCAAAATTGTTGGGGTAACTTATTCAGATATAGATCTACAATACTAGGTTAGATTAGTCCTTAGGTTTGCAGTCTTCAGTCACATACTGTTCTAGTGGAAAGAGAGAAAAGAAAGGGAATAAAAGGATTCACTTGAATTAGGAAATTAATTTTACTATCTCTTCTAAGCTCTTTTTGTACAGGATTTGATGCTATTTCACAGATCTCTTTCAGAAGCCTTTTCTACCATTTCCTGAAGAGTGGTGAAACAGAACTTTTCAGTCCCAGACCCCTGTACTTCCATATGGTTCCCACAAAATTTCAGCAAAGTTACACTAGTATTTTGTAAAAGAAAACAAAACATCTTTGTTCTGAATAGTGTTATTGGTTCAGCTTCCAAATTCAGCTAAGTGAAGTAAACAATAAAATTATGAATGCACATTTTGATATACTTCTGCAATTCTCATTAATTTAACTGAATTAAATTTTTTGAATAATTAGTTTCAAGAAATACTAGTTTTGTGGTCTGTATTCACATCTCAAGTGTAACATTTTAAATTTATATGGACTTCTTTGAAGTCAGTGGACTCAGTCCAGTGTAAGTGACAACAAAGTCTGCTCTGTGGCCATAACTTTCTCCCAGGACTCCATCTGTAATTGTACTTTATGGCATATTATACTGGAGGATAAAAATTTGCTCCAGAAATCCAGTTTTGAACTTTAATTTTTTTCACTTAAACTGGCAGCTTAATGAAAGAATTTAAGGATGTTTTGCCAGTAAAGTATGTAAAAAAGAGATGAATGAATGAAGACTAAAGAGCATAATGAGTGCATTTATTTTAAATCCTTTCAACACCCCTAAACAGTTATTCTTACACTTATACAATTAAAATAGAAAACAGCTCTGATTATATGGAGAGATCACTCAACTCATCCTCTACCCCAAAAGAGTGGACAGCATTTAGGATGCTAAGCAGGATATAAAATCCAGCTTTCTTTTTGCCTATCACAACATGAAGGTATCAAGAAGTCATATTTTCAATATTGTTCAGGAGTCCAGTCCAGGAGCCTAGATATATAAAGGCAAATGAAATACTAGTTACCTCAATGTTTGTATATTCTGGTTCCAGCTGGCAATTATCTACATACATCTGTGCATAAGGCCTGATCTAACATCCATTGAAAGTGATGTGGATTACTTTACCATTAAATTTCATGAACTGAGGAGTAAGCCCCTATCGAGGCCCCCACGTGGAAAAATTACACACACAACTGCAAACATACAATGTTTCAAACAAATTTGACTATATCAAACTTTTTTTCCTGGAAGTTTGATCCACAAACACAAATCACATTGTTAGAAGAAAATCTCTCCTGCTAAATTGAAGCACCATTTTTAAAATCAGAATATATTAATAAAATCACTAATGAAGGGCATTTTCATCTCTTTTCACATATTTTTGCTGCAGATGACTTCATGCACCTGGATAACTTGGAGTTTCTTCAAGCAGCTCTAATAACAGCTCTTAACAAAGCAACAAAGACACACATGAAAAATTTAGATATCTACAGAGAACCTTTAAAAAACACTAAAGCTCTGTTTTACTTCTTGTTTCTTGAACAGCAACCTTTTACCATTCTGAGTATTTGCTGTACAATGGAGATGTTAATAGTTACCCTCAGACTGTACCTTATCTTTTAATGTAAACCTCTTAGGCAGTGCATTCACGTTTCATGTCCTTTCACAGTGCAGCTCACTTAGAGACAAAAGCAAGAGGAATTTGTTTCAGTTGAACTATTCCTTTTTAACAGACACTTTCCACCTCCCTTGCAGAAACTGCCAAAAGAAAAATCAAGGATTAATATTACCTTTTTTTTTTCCTCAAGATCTGAAAAACGTATAAGGTCATGGAGATTTTTAAAACTTATTTGTTATTGACCAGAGTGTCATTAAAGCATTTGCTAGCTGATGGGCTGTCAGCTATGAGACAGACCTACACCCCTAATCTTCTAATTGTACAGTCTTTTAAGATGTTATCATCAAATCTTAAATTTGTCCAGCTGGAAAGTCTTTCCAAGTTTTACAATTTTCCAACCACTGCTAATGAATTTGTTTTGCTACAAGAACAATAAAAGACTAATTATGTTAATATATTATGATCACATATTAGTCTCAGGCTGGACATTCTAGACAAAGTGCTGAACTTTCATTTGTTTACATGTTCAAGTCTAATGTTATTATAGATGCATATGACTAGGAAGTGTTCTGTTCAGATATTTTAAATATCCCACTAGAAATTACATTAGTAAATTTTAATAAGCTTTTCTACTTTCATATGTATGTTGCTTATAGATAATAAAAAATGAAGTTTCATCCAATCAGAATATAACCAACGTAGAAATGTACACTTTTGCTATATATGTTACACAGAACATAACAGAAGAATATGCATTGCCTAAAGAACGTAAAAATTATTTTGACCTTGTCATACAAAATATTATTCTAAGCAGAGGTGTACCCAGTCACTAATGCAAAGCCTCATTACGAGGGAACTTATTTCACCAAGAATTCGTGATGAACATTTTGTCCACCACTTTCCTCTGCAGAAATGCTGGAAATCATATAATAATACTCATATCCATCTTCCTACTCTATTTGCAGACCCTGCACAAAATCTCCACCCTGAGGGACTGCTGGTGTTCATGGAGCCTGAAGTTCAACAATTTTTCTTGTCTCTAAATGGAGAAGTGAATTAAAGGTTTTCTCCAACATACATCTTAGCACTAGGTAAGCACAGAGTAGAAAAACCTCTGTATCAACACCCAGAACGGTGCTACAGCTGTTTTCATCCTATATTCTCTAAAGCTCCAACAGAGCGACCTGTCTTCAGCCCCTTTTGATAACAAGATCTAGTTCCCTGGCTAAAAACTGCCACAAGGTCATAAATAACAAAAGAACTTTAGTATTTCTTGTATTAAAACATACCACATAAATGTACAAAATTTTTAAAATTACTAAGCAACAGGAGGAGCAGAAACAGAATATACTGTAAGTAAGTAATACAGTATGTTTCAATAATTTTTTTAAGATTTGCAACCAGATCATGCAAGATGTATTTAATCAGTGTAAATATTATCATTTGGTATTTTCTATATATCTTCTGAACTGGGGTGTTGTTTTTTTTTCTCCATCAGAGGTCTGTACTGAGCACTACTGTCAACATTCCCACCAAGAAAAATATGACCAAAACTGGTTCATAATATCTAAGACCTACACATGGGACACGGCTGCTTTTGGGAGACTTTACCTTAATACTGGCATTGGACATAAGCCTTGATTTAGGTTCCCAGGCAACCAATCTTTTAAAGCTATATTACTAAGGTTCACACTGCCCCTGAAAGCTTTATTAAATGATTATTTCATAGCATGGAGAGAAATGTATTGAAAATTAATATGCAGCATCAGCCAGTCATGGCACATAGCTGAGATATCCTCATTGTATCCAAAAGTAGAAATTTCTAAATAATACTCTAATTAGTTTTACTTTTCTAATCTGACTTCTGGGGCTACAGTGAGTGGGAGAAATGGCCTTTTCTAGACCTGATTCCATTTCTCTTCTGCCTTTGGAGCCCAATTGAACGTGGGACGCATTGCCCTCTGGGGTGCCCCTCTGCCATAGAAGGAGCCCAGCTGCCTCACTTTAATGGCTGAAAGGAAACAACATGAACCCCAACTCATATAAACTTAGTAAGGTTTGATGTATTCATCCAAACCATCATGACAGACTCAAAGAAGCATCTTGAATATTTACAGAATTCAGTGCATGAGGACATTCTTTTTGCAGAAAACAACCTGAGACAACTAATGCCAAGTTAAATCATGACCACATGTATTTTTTCAAAAGGATTTTTCAGAAACAGCTAATTAGCTAAACTTCTACAGTGTTGCCACAATCAGAATATACGTAATTTCTTCTATAAAAACACAATTACATGTTTTATGAAAGTGATTTTTTAATGAATAGTTAAGACCGCTAAATAATTTAATGATACAATTTAAACCCAACAAAGTTTGTCATTTTACATTATTAAACTGCTACGAAATATATTCATTTGAAACACGCAGTTCTGAAGTTATGAACAATTAAGGAAATGGGCAGGTTCTCTTGTTGACTTCAATTAATTTGGAAGGTGAGGGCTAGGAAAAGCCCAGGCAGGCAGCTCCTACCCTGTGAGCACCAGGTGGCAGTCCAACTGACTGACAGGTCTTCCTGTTCTCCCAGCCAAAACCTTTCCTTGTTACAGTACTTGTCTGCCAAACCCTGTTCTGAAAGTCTCCCGTGCTTTTCCATATGCTAAATAACATACATTCACCCTGGGATCTAAGGGAAGATAATAAAATTAATGTTTTTCATAAACTTGCCCATGCTGCCTTACGGATGCTGAAACGACATGGTGTATTTCCACAAATCGGGCTCTGAATTTTTCTGGGTGGACAGACCACATTAGTACACCACAAAAGTTTAAACAACCTATAAAACCATGTACAGGAAATATGAGGCATATAAATCTTTTATCTACTAGAGCATGATGTTTTTCACAGAATATACAGCAAAGATAATTTCAAATCTCTTTTATTAAAAAAAAAAAAAAAGTAAAAAATAAAAACTTTTCCAAAATTAACACTGAAAATCCTGCAAAATTTGGATTACATATACAGACAGCTGTAATTGCTAAGAATGAACAATTATAATAATAATTTAAGTAATTTCAATGTTTGTTGGGTTGGTCACCCTCTTAAAATGCTGCAAAAACTGTCCTATGAGGACATAAACTTTGAGATAAACACAAAGAAACCTTTACCAGGGCTGTGAAATGGATCTCTCCACACATTTCACTGCCCTATTTAATCTATCTGTTTTCAGGGACTTACTGTTTTTACTAGTTTAATTACAGTTTATCATTTGATATCAACATGCTCAAATACTATTCAATGAAGTTCAATTTTTTTTTTTTTTTTTTTAATGGAGATATCTGCACAAAGAAAATAAATTAAAGTCATATATTCTAGAAAATATCATTAGGGATGACCAAAGAATTTGACAAACTGCACTAGCTAACATCAATGATCCACAGGTAAAACAGAGTAGTCCTGCCCTTCTCAAGTCTTTTTTTATTCTTCTATCCTGAAGTGCTACAATTTCTGAGTAATAATAGCATGGTTTTATTCCACAGAGCCAGTCCTTTTGAGCATTCTGAGAGGGATCTGCTGACTTCAGTAAGGAAGAAAAAGGAAGTTTTAATGCTTTTTAATGCAGCTAGACCTGCAAAACCATCACAGCTGAGAAAGATGGATTCTCTTCCTTCCTGCTCATCTTCAACAGAATGCTTCAAAATGACGATGAAAAAATGCCTAGCTGACATAAGTCATTAAATGTGGAAGTTCCCAGGTGTGAACTGAGCAAAAGAAGCAGGATTCTGTGCCTGCAAATGGGCTTGCAGGACAGGGGCCTCATAAATGGCTTGGAAGCAATACATGTTTTCTCTGAATCAAACCTAGAAGGGGACCCACACCATGCACAGAAAACCAGCTCACATTCCCAAAGCCACTTAAGGGTAATCGCAGGGCATTTCCAATCAGAATCCCACTGGCTCTGAAGCAGCAGAGGTAACCCCATATCAGATCTTGTATGTACAGCTCTAGCCCAGGCTTGGTGTCCAGGCTGCTCCCCACCATCTCCATACCATCCTGTTCCCATATAATCCGGAATGCTGGCTCCCCTTAGTACCAAAGGGAGAGAACTGCTGGCAGAATGCTTTTCCCAAAGGTATGTTGATACAGGAACTGACTTTTCCTGTCAATCTGTCCCAGCCTTGAGTTTCTAGTCATCAATATGTAACAAATTCTGCTTTTCTCTTGGGTCATCTTTAGCATAACTCTGGGCTTCATTTAGAAGGAAGGATTTTTGTCATGAACTGTTTTCTATTATAGCTACCTTCAAGTTCTATCCATAGTACAAACTGAGACAATGACTGTTAATATTAACATGGCAAGTAGTGTGTAATCTAGGCACCTACTGAGACTTCTTCATTAATCAGAAATAAACATTTTTCTAACCACACACAAAATACTTGATATGCTGTGTCTTTTACAATATGAAATATTTTCCTCTCAATTTAAAAAGCAGTTTTAATTGATTTTCAGATTTCAAGCACCATTACGAAAAAATATTTTTATTTTATTGCACTGAATCCTATTTTATTGTTTCCTTTTATGTTAGTCTGTTGAGGTTTATTTATATGAGGTATTTTCTTCTTAACCATATTATATTGAAATTCCAGCTAGTATTAGGGAGCTTTCCATAATTCTTTTGAAATTTAGAAATAACGTCGCTCTTACATGATACCTTCATAATGTTGCCAATCCTCTGATAAGTTGTTCACATCAGATATTTAGCCCCAATACCTAATGCTTGAGAATCTACACTGATTCTCTTCACGTTTTGCCTCTGCATTTCAAGATTTATGAATAT
The DNA here is from genome assembly GCA_030060385.1 of Muscicapa striata striata. Classification (NCBI taxonomy): domain Eukaryota; kingdom Metazoa; phylum Chordata; class Aves; order Passeriformes; family Muscicapidae; genus Muscicapa; species Muscicapa striata. The sequence continues at coordinate 1,435,746 of JAREIS010000052.1, forward strand.
TAAGTTGTGCTTGCCCCAAAGCAAAAGTATACTCACTAAGATATTTGCTGAGATCAGGAGTCTCTCTGCCCCATTTTTAAAACAAAGGCATTAATAAAGAAGCACTATAAAATGTATGACATTGGAAAAATAAGGAAAATTCAGTATTTTTAATAAACTGAGAAAAAATCTTCTAGTTCAAAGCACCCTATCTGAGCTACCCTAAATAATGCAAAAGAGTAACAATTTATGGCACTTGCACGGAATTATTTCTGCTAAGTGTAAGTATACCCTCATTTCTATAACTATTACCATTATTTTCAAAAACAATGGTCACCTAGGGTAAAAATATAACTATCTATATTTTTAACCCTTAGAAACACATGGGCAGATACTATATACAGCATCTATGTAGGTCAACTAGACCCAGTGGCAATGGTTGGATCATTACCCAGCACACACATAACTACTTTGTGTACCAAGCACAAAAGTTATGGACATATTCAGAGGATACACACATATGTATTCCAATATGTACATCTTTCACAAGGACTAACACAATTTCAAGATTTAAAATGCATACATAAACATTTGAACTTTAAAAGATTCTTGAAATATTTTTTTTTATTATATTTCTTAAATTTTATTCCAAATGCTCTCAGCTGCCTTTGAGATTTGGTCTATTTTTATGTGTACATGAAAATAAGGGACTTATTTAAAGCAAGCTGAAACTGGTCCATGTTAAAATGAAAAAAAAAATCACAGAAGAAATATGAATGAAGAGGTTTATAGGGCTACAAACTGGTGGAATTAACGTGCTGTGGTGCAAACATCCTATTGAGATAAATGCTGAAACAAACTAATGGAGGCTTGGTTTCTAAACTGTGACTACACAATATTACTTCTGCCCCTCTGTTTGTAATTACATTGCTTTCAGTTTTATATATTAAACAGTTCCCCAGCTGCTCTTTAGAAAATAATAAATTGGTTAATTCTAAGAGCAACCACATATGGTTAAGATAATTCAAGAGAGACAACTGAGTAACACAATCTCTTTTTCTTTTTTTTCTTACACAAATCTTTTTATTAAACTGAAAATAGAGCTCTATTGTGTTTATTACAGTAGATATTCTTACTGAAGTCAACAGTATGGGTATTCACAGCAGGTTCTTTATAAGTCATTATTGAAATATCCTATTGCAATTATTTTTTCAGCAATTTCCTCCCACTGTTATTCTATATATTACAATATATCAAGCACAAAATAAGAAGTGGGTATCTGTCAGTATAGCTTCTATTGGATTATAAATGAAGATGAATATAAGTTGTATTGTCAATTAAGAAACTCAAAAAAACAAGTCTCCCCTTGGATTTAGAATGCTCACTCTGCAACAGAGCCCTCACCTCCCCACCAGCATCGGGGCTGAAACTCGAGCCACTTCAGGATAATTCTCTCACTCAGCAGACCAGCAGAAAGAAGAAATTTCCCTGGCTTCAAGATGCAGTGTTAGAGAATTTTTTTTCCCCTTTACTGGCAATTGCTATGTAGGACATTATATGGATTCCCAGATAGCATTAATGGTTCTGTTTTCTGCACGCCTCAGGCCACAGGGCTGTGATTACTTTTAATCAGTTTCAAGACTCCCCACCCTCAGCTGTGCTTTGGTTATCTTCAGACTGGATCAGTACTTTGTAGCCTACCTACCATAACACTTGGAAGCTTCCCTGAGGCTTTCAGGCTATGCAGAATGCAGCCAAAATGAAAGTTTAGGTCCCTTTCCTTCCCCTTCCTCTCCCTACAGGAACTTTTCTGGCTGTTCCCTGTTTCCCATCACTAGTCCCAAATACTACATAGCAAGCAGAAATCTCACCTTTTTTCCTCTAAGGTTTTATGCAATACCATAAAACAAAACCAAAACCAAAACCAAACCAAACAAAAGCAAAAAGAGAAGGAAAATAAAAATATGATAGGTAAAATAACATTTCCCTGAAAGCTTATTTATGTCACTCTTAAATTCCTTCTGATTACGTATGCAAATACACATAAATTCACTTCACACATATTCCTCATAGAAATAGTCACAAAATCATCACCCTGTGTTATTGGAAATACACTTTACAAGTCAACAACCTCCAAAAATCAGTCTAATGAGTGTAATGGGGAGACAGTGTGCGGTACTTGCCCATAAACATACTGAAAGAGATTCTGTCACTCACACACACTTGTTCCTCACTCACCAGCCTTCTTTATTTCAGTCAAACTTATAACTTAAGAGTAATTGACTTCTACCAATATAACAAGCATGCTTTCTGTTTCATATGATCTCTAAGAGAACAGTCCCTGCACAGGGATGCTGAAACTTGACACGAGTTCTTAAAGAGGGTGAATATTATTGAAAACAGTAAAGTAATTTTATCATATGCTATCTATCAGCAGTGTAACAAACATTAATTTTTGTATCATTGTAGTAAAATCATGTCAGAGTAGGGGCAGGAAAAAAAAGGCAAGAGGTAGTGACAGTACTCTGTGAATATCCAATTCTAATTATTCAGAAAAAGCAGGGAAGGGTGAAGGAAATTTATTATAAAAATCCCCAGTAAATGATATATTAATTATCGAGAGGAGATCAGCCAAACACTCCAACAATTTATGCAGGACATCATACAAAATAGTGCAGCCATTCAGAAAAGCGAGGCAGATGAGATTAGGTTTGTGCAGATTGTGTCACTGACATGCAGCCTTCTAGACAGCCAAGTGAACATGCTACTAGACAAGCAAGTGAACATATTACACAAGGACCTACGCAAACTACAAAACGATCAAAGACTGCTTCAATATCATAATGTAAAATTGTAATGGGAATGCAGACAGGATGATAAAAAGAAGCAAATCTCTTTGAAATGTGAATCAAGAGGAAAAAAAAGTGACAGGCTCATAACATTTTCAGATGAGGGTTTAAGACTAAGGCACTTTCTGCAAGAGCAACACAGAAAGTGAACACTAACACATACAGCTGTTAAACAACAAGATTAGCATATTTTTTACAAGCTGTATAGCTCCACTATTAGAGAACTCTGCTAATTTCAGAAAGGGAGATAACCCAGGGCAGGGAGAAGGAAGGTCTAGTCAAATGGAGAGCAGTGCTGCTAAATAAAGTCAACTGGTTTTCAACCCTCAGTACAGAAACTGTTATCTCCTAAAAAATAACCAGACTGGCCTTCACTGATTTCCCAGCAGTAATACCAAAAGGAAATGCAGCAAAATAGCATTCTCTTTTGGTCCTTTTGTGATGACAACTATAAACTCAAATTTAGCCAGAAGGAGAGTTCTGCAATTGCAAAACCATGGGCTCCAGTACTACCAGTATTTAAAGGCTGCCACTTGCAGCTCTGACTGTGGGAAGCCTTGTGCATTAGCAAGAGTAAGACTGCAGCTACAGGAAATCATGTGTTTTTATTTACTGATGACTACAATACTCCACTTTACTCATTGTTGAAATATGGGTTGCAAGAAGAACAGGTTTGTACTTTAACTGGAGAGTACCCAAGTTCCAGTAAACTTCACTCTGAAAGACTGGCTGACTGGCCATGCTGTGACGAAAAGAATAAGGGCAGAAGGTCTGTACAAAGACAAGAGACTGTCATGAACAGCCATTAAAAAGACAGGCTTAAACATAGTATAATAAAGTTGAAAGAACAAAAAATAAATAAAGACAATTGAGATAAAAGACACAGCAAAGTTACACTGGAAAAAGCAAACCCCAAATCACTGTTGTATCATCTGTGGGAAAACATGCCTTCCAAATTATTGGGAAAGGTGTACTTGGCTGCCCCAAGTACAAATGTTGTGATTGTCTGATTTCAAAATAGCACAAATATTTCTGTTAAAATCACCAGTAATATAAAAGGAGAATTGTGATAATTTGACAGTTTTTGGTGGATTTTTAGTTTAGCTGCCTCTTATAGTTATTCCATAACATAAATCTCTGTCTTGAGGAATAAAAAAATACCAGGCAGCAGGAAAAAAACAATTCTCAAAGTACAATCTATTTGATCCTACCAAATTGAGACAGTCCAATAAATAAACACAACACTATGGAAAAAGAAAAAACAACAAAAAAAAAAGAGTTGAAGGTTCAGATTAAAGTCCTAAAAATTTCATTGTAATTAAGAAACACTTGCTATTAACCAGAAAAGAAAGCAAATAATTTATGATCAAGCTTATAGGGACAGATCTGCCACTTGTAAGGGATCGGAGCCACTTGCAGAGGAATTTTTCAGTGAGGGAAATACACTAACAATCAATGTGATTGATAAAGCATAATCTGCCTTTATTGAGAGCATCAGTTATATTTATAGCCCAAAACAGCATAAATCAGCATTTTTAGTACAATCTCATTGGTTTTTGCTATATACGCCTCTCCTATTATTGGTTCTTGCAAGCGTGACACAACTACTCCTTCTAAGTTTCTAGCTAAAATGTATACGTGCTATTTAACAGCTGGTCTTGGCTGCTACTTCCCTTTTTCTTATACTATTGCTATATAATATCTATTTCGAGGTTATGCTTCGCTTGCTACGTGCCATCTAGCAAGTCATAAGGCCTTGATTGAACAATAGTCATATGCACTACTTATCAGCTAAATCCGTATTTCTGCAAATTATGCTAACTATATAACTTTACAAAATCTCTGCTTAACAAAAGCTATGTGCTTAGCAGGAGCTATTCTCCTGCAACAGGGCCTCAATCGAGCTATATCCAGAGCTATGTCCATGGCTTTCTAACCAATCCTCAACATGTAGGAGCACGAGCTGCTTCTGCAATGTCTTTTGTGGCTTCAAGCACAGGATTCAAATACTTCAGGATGAGCATAGGTTACCTTTCAAGATGAGATATTGTGATAAGCTCTTAGAATATCTCTTTCTTTCATTGCAAGTGAACACTGGCTCAAGCCCAAAGTAGCTACAACAAGAAATCAAAGCAACATAAAAAATCAAAATTAGCAAGCTTGCATACCAGGGAAGCCGAAATGGGAGGAAGATAAGCAGCAGTGGATTTTCTCTCAGTGCCAGCTGGTAGGATGAATGCTCAAGCCCCCTGAGGAGGCAGGTTGTCTGGCCCACAGGAGCTCCACTACCCGCAGCTGTGATTTGAGGCAGGGACTAAACTCTAAGAAACTTAAATCAAGAGGACAAATTCAATAATTCATAGTATCAATGACTGAAAAACAGATTAAACTCCCCACAACTGGATACTTATTTAAATTTTTTAAATTTTTTTTTTTCCAAAAAGAGCAATTTACTCCTGCTATGTACTGTTTTCTACTAAGGGTGGTGATTTGCCAGTGTGTGCAGGGAGGGGGAGGAAAGAAAAGATGTTCCAGTTTTTAAAATACATGTTTATGAACAAGCATGTGGCTTTGATTTTCAGGCCTTTTTGTTTATTCATTCTGACCTTAATACAATCCTAAGCAAAGTAGTCTCCACACTAGGAAAATGCATTTAGAAGGGGTACAAGTTTTGCCTTGACAGGTCGAGGTGGAGGGCTTTTTGGATGCTTGTGGGACCTTCACTTTTCTTCATTTTGAGCTTAAAAGAAAGATAAACATTAATAATTCTTCATTTCTGTTGAATCCTTAGGAATGTTTTACTGCAGTATAGCTACTATTGTGAATGATTCCTTTACATAGCTCCACAAGCTACTCCCATACAAGGAACAGAAGAGCAAGTTAAGAAAATGATAAGAGAACTGCCTAGGGAAGACAGCACTACACCGTACATTACAAAGATCAGAGGCAGCCCAGAAGCAGAATTAGAAAAAAACCCCTCTCTTCACAGCTTTCATCACAATGCAGAAATTCTCAGAAATCTCAAATACCATCATTGTCATTTCTGAAATCAAGAAAGCTGGAGGAAAAAAAATGCAGAAGGGACCTGATAAAAGTACAAGTTAACGAGTCACTTTTGTGGAAGGTTTTACTGAGGCATTTGACCTTAAGTAACAGATATTGTAGATTTTTAAGTCAAGTCAAAAGACTATTTGTCCGTGAATCCAAACCACTTTCATATCTGGTGAAGAAAGTTTTCTTTGCTTCTTTGGAAAGAGTTCACTGAAACAATAAACCAAGCAAAAAAACAAACAGAAATTGTGTAAAAAGAGTTCTGAGGAACATATTCCTCCTAATATGTTGATCATGACAGAGTGGTACACATTAGGTGAAAGAACTAAAGGATCTGTTCCAAACATAGAATGTCACAGGAAATAACTCTGAAGTTTTCACATACACAACAATATTAATCCCCTTTCATTTGCTGTCACCTCTCATTAACTGGCAGCCTTAATTCATAGAAGAAGGTAGAGAACGTATTTTTGGGATGTGTTTACAGATAATATCTATATCTATGACTGTAAGAGAGAACACTAAGAATAGAAAGCAAGTGACTGGTTTTTTAGAAATAGAAATAAAATTTCAGAGAAATAGTGTTTGCGCTTTTAATAGCTAACTATAAGAAAACTGGAACAAATAAGAAATTTTCATAGCAACAGACAGAAATCAGAAATCTTCATGATCATTTGCTGGACTAAATGACTTGGAAGTCCTTTCAGAAAAGCTGACACACAGAGATCCATGCTGAGCTTTATCCTACTCTACATGAATTATAGATCAATAAACTAAGACACACAGAGGCTTATTATTTTGTAATATTTACAACGCTTCTCTGAGAAGCATGCTGTGAGTTTATCATGTTCAAGAGGCATCTGGATCTGGCAGTGGGTGATGCTGGTCAGTGGTTTAGGGGTGGACAGTTAGACTGGATGATCCTAGAGGTCTCTTCCAGCCTTGATGATTCTAAGAGTTTGTGCAGTTTGCTTCTCAACATAAGGAGAAAGAAGAGGTCCCAGCTAGTACAAACATTGCTAAAGAAATTAAGATAAGTCTTTGTGCTGATGCCTGGTATATCACTACAATTTGTATAGTATCTTGCATTATCTTTTAAATGCTAGCTATTGCAATAAGCAGTTCACAGATTCACAGACTTTTAGATTGAAAAAGACTTTGAGATCATCAAATCCAACCTATGACTGAACACCACGTTAACTAGGCCATGGCACTGAGGGCCATATCCAATCTTTCCCTAAACACCTCTAGGGATGGTGGGCGGCTCATGCTCAATCACCATTTCTGTGGAGGCTTTCTTCCTAACATCCAACCTAAAACTCCCCTGGCACAGCTTAAGACCAAGTCCTCTTGTCTTATCACTTGTCTGGCAGAAAAGGCCAATCCCCACACAGAGACAACCTTCTTTCAAATGAGAATCTTTGTTTTCCTGACTTTTTCTTTAAAATTGTTTTGCTACAGCTTTTTAAGGAAGTATTAATCCCTGGGTTCCAAAGACTGAAAATTAAAGTTCTGTTCTCAGGCATCCAGCTATTTGTCTGTCACCCCAAATCTGGATAGTTGTAGATCATACAGTCAAAGATTAGTTATCTCTGTTGTTAAATATATTCTAATATAGAGTAGTTCATAAACATTAATGCATATGGATTTGTTTTTCTACATCAAATAATCTAGACATAATTCTAATTGTGATATTCTGACATTTTGTTTATTTGATGAAGGAAAAATAACCCCAAACCAAACATGAATTACAGTGTGGCTAAGTTAGAATTAGAAGTTCTATAGGAAGGATGATGTAGTCTACATCTGTGCCAGCTGGGAAGCACACATTAGCATAAATTTTTCTCTTTCCTGGATGGCTACATTTGCAATGCTACTACCAACCAGAGAAGTCCAAGTTGCACATGCTTACATGCAATATTCCCTTGGTGCAGTCTCCACTAATCTTCTAAGTGTTGTATGTGATTCCTTCTGTGTGCAAAAGCTACAGGGCAAACAGCAATCAATGTGTAATTTGACTTGATGCCCTTTGAGTTTCCCAGTACTCTGAAACAGGCAAAATCACTTAGAGCAGATGATTCAATTTGTCAGGCAGCACGGTGGGTAATGTGCATCGGCCTTAATTCAGCTGTTGCAGAAGAGGGTGTCTTGTCAGTCCGTCAGCATATTGGGCTGGTAATTCACAGGAGCAAGGCAGAGTAGGATGTGAACCATAAGCAATCCAAGCAAGAATATTTAGTTAGAGAGGAACTCATGTGCATGAACAAATATTAACATTTATAGTCACATAGCAATACGTTTTATAGACATAAATACAGTGATTGTAGCTGTTGGAAGGAAAGTTCACAGACAGGTGCTTTCCCACATACCTCACCAAAGCTCATTGAAGGAACAAAAAAATCTCCCTTTGGCTGTTTTTGAACATGTTTTCCAGTTTTTCAGGCCATCACCTCTCAGAGGGTTTTAGTTTTGGTTTCACATTGGTTATGGGTATTTTTGCTCTCAAAATGCTTGTCTCCATCTGCCCCAGAACTCTGAAGCACAGTTCTGAGAAGGGAAAGGTAAGAGGGAAATGCAGGTTCCTCCATTTAATATGGGTTTCAGTGATGAAGTTTTTTCCATATACATGAGCAAAGACAGAAGGATCCCTTGCTCCACTTCTGCTAGACCTTTACACACAGCATTTGAAATCACATAACAATATAACATAACAACAATCACATAACAATCACATAACAACAGAGCAAACAATGCATGACTGTTTTTTAGTATATTAATCTCAGAAAATAATAATTAAAACTAATTGTATCTACATATGAACAATCAGTTCTGCTGTCTAGGGTTTAAAAGCCCATTAAAGAAGACTATGTAATGATATGATACCTTTGATTCCAGGATTTTGGTGAAGTTTATAGTAATATTTATACAGGTAGGCAGAGAGTAGACTTATGGAGATGCAGATTTATAATTCCCTTTCATAAATAATGATTTTATAAAATATAAAAATGTGGTGTTTGAGAACATCCCAGGATCATATCTTAGCTTCTATTAGAAATATGCTAGAATATCTTTGGCCTCTATTGAAAATACAAAACAATCTAATCTGAGAAAAAAGTGAGATATCCCACAATTATTTAAACCACATAAGACACTGAAGAATCTTTTATCAAAGATGCAGAAGTACTTACCTTTCCCAATAGACTATTTCTTTAAATGTCAGGATCCTAGAGAATTACCATTAAACCTCCAGAGGGCACGTACTTTTCCTTATTGCCTCTTCTATTGTTTATCTGAGCTCAAATTTGGCCCAAATCATTCAGACACAAGATTTCAACAAACATATTAACCCAAGCAGGGCTGGGTAGAGTGTTTCATACATAATTAGTAAAAAATCAAGCATCTAAAATATAATCACCACAGAGGATATCACAAACAAGTGTGCCCTCCTCATTTTAATTTCAACAGAAGGCCTCAAAAAGCCTTTGCACTTTTGTGCACATTGCCTGCCCTTTTTGCAGCAGTGTCCTCGCTGGGATGCTGATAACCTACACAGGGCACCTACAGTCAACATGACTTTGCCTTTCACTACCCTGATTAAGTAAGTAATGCTCACTTCCCAGGAATCCCCCATGGACCAGCAGCATTCCTGTGTGCCCAGCCGTAACAGCAGTAATGACTGGATTCTGAGAGAATTTGAAAACCTTCCCCAACACACTTATTTCTGTTTTTCAACCTATATTCAAAGCAGTACTTTGGCATTGCTATGTAATTTTTGACAGGGTTACGGTAAATTCATCATGCTAAACTGAAATGTTTCTGGCAGATGTCTACTCTGCAGCAATCAAGCTATGTGTACAGTAAAATATGGCAACCACAGAAATAGTAGTAAAAATTACACATATAATACTTTATTAATGCTAACTTGGAGCATAATTATGCTCAATATATTAGTTATCATTTTAATTAGGAAATATTTATTTCAAAAACTCACTTTGCATATAACATAGCTTGTTATATGGATAATTTTTTTAATTTAGTCTTGAGCTGAAAGGTATTATTGGTAAAGAGGAAATAAACAGGAAAATATGTTATTAACAACAGAGTTTCTTTTTCAATCCTTCAGTCTTTTCTTTCTTGACTACTAGCAAATTATTTTTTCAGTCATTTCTAGTTTTCTTGCTCAAGACTTCCTTGGAAAAATGGATTTAAAAAGCTGTTTGGGGGGGAGCGGGGAAAACCTTGAATCATTAAAGGGAAATACCATAACTTTTCAAAAGTAAACATTGCAAAACAAAGGAGACAAAGAAGTAATATTTATTTTGAAAATAATTTAAACTATTCATATGTATGAGAGTCAAGCTTAAACCATGCAGAAGAGCTAGTTCCATGACTAGACAAACTAATTTCCATTTGTGTGATTTCAGTTGCTCAGCTTGATTTCCATGCATTTAATAAAAATGGGAACTTCAACTGCAGCTTTTTCCACTATTAAACATTTTTAGTAAGTCTTCCTTCTGTGGATTCCCTGACAGCTTACAGGAGCTGACCAAATTCTGTCAGTGTCCTCTCACTGGGGTAGAATAAGATCAGTCTTCTTTGATTTTCTTTGGCTTTTTAAAATTGGTCTCACTTCTCATTTCATTTAAACAAGACCACAAAGCTTAAAAGCCTTTAGCAGAGAGTAAAAAAATGGATAAACACACATGCAAGCATATACATCACAGTGGATTATTAAACCCTTTTCTCTCTGGAAAACAGGAAAAGGGTAAAATTCATTTGGTCATTGGAGAAATCCCCATGTCACATAGTACAGTCTTACAAACTACTAATGATTTCCATAGGGGTCAATTTTCATTTTATCGTTTGACTCCCTTAAGAATAACACGGGACCAAGGAAGCCTAAGGGAAATAAATAAATAAATAAACCTAATGGTACAGTTTGCTAGTTAAATTTCTCCTGGAGTAGGGGAATGCAAAATTATAGCTGAATCAATGTAACACAGCATTTTATTAACCTCTAACTAAGGAGCAGAGAAGTGAAATATGCAGTAAAGTCTCCACACACATCTGACCTCTCCACCTGCTCTATAATTTCCTGCATTGCAAGGTGTGGAAGCATAGTGTACAAAGAACAGTCAGTACCCAATTCCTTTTCTCAGCCCAGAGGAATTGGGCCTTCTAGCTCTGTATTTTTGCTTTTTTAACATTTCAGAATAGATTTGTAATGGTTATGATGAGCCTACTGGCAGCTCACAACACATGAATTCCATTGGTCCCTTGTTTAATACACTGGAATGCATTTTGTCTTGTGAATTTTCCATGAACTTCTATATCATATATGAACTTCCATGCTTTATTTCACTATGAGTGAACTATTTATCTTAACCCTCCTGCTTATCCTCCTTTCACACCCATTTTATTAACTTTTTTATATTAAGCAAATTCACTTTTTATCTATGATGTTTGTTTTACAGGTAATTCATCCAATTTAAGGTATTTTCTTAGGGACTTCAATTTCATTTTGCCCTTGAAATTAACATCTAATGTGTTTTACATTTTTGAAATAGAAATTAATCTTTATTTGAATTATTAGTCCAGAACTATAACCTACATTCATACATTCATATTTGAATGTTGGTATGGGAATCATCTGTGACCACATATTATCCTGGACAACTACTGTGATAGAGGACATACATATTTGTGTTGTGGTAAAAAAAAAGGATTTCTTTAATGTTTGACAAAAGTAAGAATTCTACAAACCCCATTCACACAGGGTAGTCTATTCCTGCCACTAGACAAGTCCATGAGTTAGTACTGTGCCATTTCATCTGACTTCTCTAAGATGAAATAAAATTCAGTCCAGTTCAGCATTTCTTGACTACATTTTCTCTCTGTACATGCTATATATATATATATACATGTATATATATGTATTCATCTACACACACAGCCTTTTAATGGTAAGTGTAACTCTTACACTTATGAGATGATGAGAAAAGCAAGTTGGAGACCAAGACTACCAGGAGGTGAGTAATCAAATGCTGAGTTTGATGGTTTGTTCAACTCATTACTATCTTCACAACTACATTTGGGTAAGAAATTGGACATCCATTTTTGTTTGGCTTTAGAGTTTAGTTCTTTCTGTATCTCTCTGACAGAATAGGAAAAGCTTCAAAGCACTAGAATTTGTACCTGTGAAGATACTAGTACAGCGTGATGAACTCACAGCTCCTCAGTCTTCTGCTGGATAAACTTGAGTAGAATAAGCTCTGAAATTCTCTCTTTTAAAAGTGATTTTATATCTCTAAGTAATTTCTGATGTTCTGTTTTGAACTCTTCTGCAAAACGTGAAGGACTGAAAGTGTGTTCTGAAACTGATTTCCTTAGCAAACTCACTCCTCCCTGCTTCCACTCGCTGCACTACCCGTTGAAATATTGAAAGGTCACCATGAAAGGCTGCAGGATTTCAACTGAAACTCATTGTTCAGTACCTTCATCATGATCTTCAAGTACTTTCAAAGTGTTTGAAATTATTCTTTTTTATACGAAGTGAATTCTGAAAATTTCCTTTCCCTTTCAAAGCACAGAAAAACATTTTCTGAGGAGAGATCCACCCTACCAGGTTCAGATTGCTCTAAATAAGAACCTTGCAATGACCTGTATGTAATTTACTGTTCCATCAGCTATTGTTTCATCTACAAATTCTACTAGAAATATTTCCAGATTGCTGATTAAAATGTTGAAGAGTTGCAGCCATAGTACCAATTTTTCAGAACCTCTCTAAAATCATCCTTTCAACATGTTTTCATTTGACAACTATGGTTTTGAGCCATATCACTTACTTGGTTTCAGTCTACATCACCTGTACATATTAAAGAATAATATTGCAAATCAGGATGTCATATAACTCCTAAATCAAAAGTGTTAAGAACTCAGGTATATTAGGCTATTTAATTATTTTTATAAAACTTTTATTCTCATTAGTGAATAATAATTGAGAAGTATTTTCCATAAAAGTATACTGACATACATTAGATTTTCTCTGTGAATACAATTATTCTAATTGCCGTTTTTGAAAATGAAGAGCAGTTCACTCTCACCTACGATCTTAAATTCACTCTCACCTACGATCTTAAAACCACATTGCAAGGTTACTACAAAGTTACAGGTAAGTTCAATAAGAAAAACCATCACTCTTCAGTAGCTTTTCTTTTTCTTTCATAAATATGTATTAAGCATCAAAGAAGCAATGAGAGCCAAGAGAACTGGACAGGAAGTTTCAGTGAAAACAACAGAGGATGCTGGATTAGTAAACAAAGTGCCCAAAAGAATGGCAAGAAGCTGAAAGCTGAGATGGAGTGAAAATACAGAAGTAACAAATGTAGATAAGCTTTAATGACATGGTCAATTCATTTTCTCAGTTTGTTTGCTAATACAACACTTGCAGGTCTCCATCCTGGAAATTTTTTAAATTGTTCTGCAAATCCCATGAAAAGGTTTCAAGGGATTATGTAGATGGTCATAATTCTGATTCTCTGGACTGTTTCTTTTGCAGGAGTTTAAGTGCAAGTGAAATACTGTCAATTTTCATGCAACAGAAATCCATGCACATTATAGACATGAATGTGTCTCTTACATCAATACACTATGCAACATCTGTGTTTCTTATTAGCAGAAAAAAAATTATTTCATGAGTTGCTCCCTCAGTCTTATCATAGTTTGAAATGAGAGCCACAGCTCATGGAGTTTATAATGCCTGAAATGAATGTTGCACTGAAAAGAACAGGTTGGGACTAGATTTCTTTAGATTAGGCAAGAGAAACTAGGCAGGAGTACACAAACTATATTAAAGGTTAATATATGAAAGGTTATGACAAGAGAATGGTGACTGTTCTACACATCCACTGGGAACAGAACATGGATACATCAGTTTTATTTGCAGAAATGAAAATAAGTTTAAATGGGATGTAAGGAGAAAAGCTTTCTATCTGTTAAGACTCTACTGTAGCACAAGTGAGAACTATCTCCAGTGTCCGAACTCCATCAGAGGTTTCCAAGAACATGTTTTTAGACACTGTTACAACTTAGACTGAACTGGAAGTTTCTAAAAGTTTCATCCAACCATGTAATTCTGTATTTCCATAACACTTTTTTGTACATTATGAGAATAATATCTTTCAGTATTAGCCTTATTTATAAAAGTGATTATGCAAAGTAATGTCCAGAGAAGTTGGAAGTTATTATTACTCAGCAACACAATAAATTTTCATCCTTTCCAAATGATACATAAGGTAGGAGTTCAGTATGAAATAACCTTTTTTCATTTACATGTACTACCAAAATATTACGGTTCAGCTTTCAGACATTATAAAAATTAATATCAGCTTTAAAAGCATGTGATACAAGTAAAAATACTATTTTAACACCAAAAAAACTATTTTCACCACAGATTTCATAACAAGACTTGCATATGCAATACATGGAACAATTTAAAAATCATTTTGATGCATTATGAATCACCTGTAAAAGAATAAGTAAGTGAGGACATTCTCAATTTCGGTAAATATTTATAGAGCCAAACAATATGAAGTATATGTAACAATCAAATTTCTAGTGAAAATGTGTGCAAGAAGGTTTATTTTGAAAGGAAAATTCCTACTCCCAGTGTCATACCCAATTAAATTCTCCAGGTAATGACCCCATTTGCATAGAGAGCTGAACCCACAAGTGGGAATTTTAATGGGCACAGCACCTGAGTACATTAATTGAGAGTGACACTACTTGAACTAGTTTTGTGCTTACCCCACTGAAAATTCTACTCATATTATTTTTAATGTCAAGCTACAAGTCAAATTTCAAGATGATGGATTTGTTCTTTTTTAAGCATTGAATTTGAATAAAAGGCGGCTTTAATTCTGTTATGCATTGCATAGCTTTAACTAATATGTAGTTCTGATTCTCACCATTGCTTCATTTTTTCAGTGATTGGAATTTAATTTTATTCATTAATTGGCAAATAATTAGATAGACAATAATGCCTTCTGCAGCTAAATTACTTCTGAATTGCTGTTTAATGTACTTTAACCAGAATATGTGTTACAGTTAAGCTGACATAATAGTTTACTAAAATGTAACTGTGTAAATATGTCTAATTACTCTTTCAGAAGAAACGAGAGTGAATATAAAATTTCAGTCATGGATACCTTAATTTTCTTAAATTTAACCCCGTGAAAGCTTGGTAGTTGCAAAACAGATTACTGAAGCAGAGACAGCAATTGTCAAGAGTAGTGGCATCCTTGTAACACATTTCCCTTTATCCTTCACACACTACTTCTGATGACCTTGAAGTTATTGTGGATTCTAAACCACTGCTGTTAGTCTACATTAAATATGTAATCAAGGTGTCTCCTCCTCACATGAAGAAACAGACAAATGCAGTTGGATTTCCTAGGGAGGAAAGAAATACCGCGTTGTTTAATATAATATATTTATTCTTCCCAGCTTGTTTTTAATTAGTCTTCAGTAACTGAAGGCAGCTCAGAATCAAAAAACTAGCAAATATGTGTGTGTGTATATGTGTATATATATATATATATATATATGCTACTCTAAAATATGCTAATTTGAAACTTGCATGCTAGTCTTATTCCTGTAAGAAGAACTATTTTGAAGATTGTCAGTTTGCAAAATTCTGCAGAATGTATCTTGATAGAACTTCTGGTGCTTTATTTGAGCAAGAAAGACATAATCAATACATTTTCATTTTCAAATATTTCAACACTATTGAGCTTCAGTTATTTAGATGCTAAGTCCAAAGTTCCAAAGACATCACTTTTACAAGTCTCTTTGACTAGAAGCTGCATATAGCAAGAACATAGAAAAGATGAAGAAACATTATCTTGGTATTGTCCCAGACTTTCACAATGAAGACCCTTTCAATTTGCTTTGAACCAAAATTTAAACAAAAACTAACATACTACCTTGCAAAAAAACTAAGGAAGCAAAGGTAGGCACTGTGAATCTGCTGCCTTAAAAAGTAGGATTGTAACATGAAACATATTGGAGTACAGCATATTCACAGCGTGGTCACTTTGTGCAACTTGGAGATGAGACAAATTTCTGAATCCTACATCACTGATTGAAGAGGGATTGTGTAGTGCTTGGGCACCAATTACATACCCTACTGAGATGATATAAAGAGCCCCAATTAGAGTGGAGTATTTTGTCAGTTAAAATAGCATGCACATACCAGAATAAAAATCAGTAAGGCACTATTAAATGTATTAAAGGTATTATACAGTCTTTCATCTTACATTCCATTTTTATGAGTACTGAAAGGTAATGTACTAACAATTGTTATAATATGTGTACATAAAATAAGAAAACAAGAATGTATGCAGTGTTTTATTAAGTGTGCTGAACTGATAGGAGAATTGGAATTGTTCAGCATGGAAAAAAGAGCTTTTGGGTGGCCTAACGGCAGCCTTCCAGTTACCTGAAAGCAGACTACAAGGAAAATGGAGAGAAACTATCTACTAGGTAATGACAATGATAGGACGAGGAAGAATGAGCTTTAAGAGAGATTTAGATTAGATATTGAGCAGCAATTCCCAATGTGAGGGTGATGTGGCACTAGAACAGGCTGTCCAGAGAAGTTGCGGATGCCCCACAGCTGGAAGTGCTCAAAACCAGGTTGGATGAGGTGCCTGGAAAGGCTGACCTGGAACAGAGACTAGACAGAGCAAAAGGAGTAAAATAGGTATTTATTGAAAGGTTACACTTTGGGCTGTGCAAAAGCCCAGCCGGGGCTACACCCAAGTTAAATCCAAGATGGATCACAGTCATGAGTTTTTACACTTTTATAAATTTTGGTTCATCTACATATTGGGGTCAATTATCCCACCACAGCCACAGGTAATAAAGTTTCAACACCCTGGCTTGCACCGTTTCCTTTGCCATTGTTTTTGCTTTTTGGGTAACAGGTGTCCTTGATTCTCTAGCTAGGAAGGGATTTTTTTGTCTAACTACCCAGTGAAGAGAACTTACTAACACCTAATACAAAGTTTCAGAGTTACACTTTAAAGGAGCAGAGAATCTGAAAAATATAAAGGCTAAAACTCAAGGCATCTGATGGGGCCCTGAGCAACCTGATCTAGATGAAGTTGCCCCTGCCCATGGCAAGTGGGTTGGAATCATATGATGCTTAAGGTTTCTCCCAACCCAAGCCATTCTGTGAACCTATAATTAAAAACCATAAAGACATTAGGAACATCTAATCAAACATCTGCCTGTTTTGCAGAATGATGATTCAGAGAATGTTCTCTTTCCAACTATAGTAGAAATAGCCCATCATATTAAAGATTTCTAAAGGAGAGAAAACCAATCCTTTTATGACCCTAACACCAAATCACTGTTAAATAGCATAAGCAAGTGTTTAAGGGTATGCTAAACTTTTTACAAGCAATCATCTTCAAGTTCAAGTGCAATGAGCACACTCAACAAGTACATCTTAGAAGTGAGTGCAGTGCATTTTTTTTACTGAAACTCTTTCAATGCTAAAATTGAGTTAAGGTCTCCCTGCTTTCTTTGGAAGTGCTAAGAGCTGGCAAAAGGTTTGGAAGATAAGGAGAAAACAAGATTAGTGTATGTAGGATTCTAGAGCTACTGCTGTCACCATCAACACAAATGTGAAGTTTTCCAGTATGTGGTGTATGCACGCACAGACTTAGACAAGACACTAGGGGGATATTTCACTCATGTTTAACTTAGTTTTGGGGCCAACACTAAGATTTCAGATACACCATTCATTCAATCATCTGTTACCTTTCAGAAAGTTAGAAGACTAGAGACAATAAAATCTTTATCATGGAGATACATTAATACAACTGGCACTGCTTTCCAAGAACATACATCAAATATTGCAATCATAAGGCTAATGTGAAAAAAAAGCCTAAGTGCGTGATGAGCTCAGAAGTTTCCCATTTAGAATATTATAAAATCACTTGATTAATCTAAGTCAACACACAGCCAACACTAAGTTCCCTTAACATGAGAACTAAGACTTGAAAGAGAGCCATTATTCAATCCAAAAGCTCCTCAGTGTTCCTGATCCTTCTTCACAGGAGCCATTTTTTTCTAGAAATCTTATGTATTACGGATGCTGGCGAAACCAACTGAAATAGGTGTCAAATGATGCTATTTATCTATGTGTTTACCAGTTCTTTTACTAAAGCAATTATTTTGGTGCACAGTCTCAATGAGAGGCTTCATGACACAGAAACACAATTTCTGCCAGTTTTCTCATCTTTCCTCTGTAATGGCCAGAGAAGCAATTTGTTTTACCCTCTACAGGGATATAGATGTAGAAAAATAAGTGCAAAAGACTGTAGACATGCAGTTTCTGCAGTTTTAAAGCAGTATAAGGATGTTCACAACTACCTTAAGCCAATGTGAAAAAAAATCCTATGAATACTAAGAGCCAATTACCCACTTGGTTCAGCTTGTTTTTAGTAAACGGAAGACTTGCTGTGGATGTATTAAAATAAGTTTCATTTTGATAAACTTTAATCATTACTGGAATTTCATCTAATTAATTCAATTTCATCAAGGAATGAATTTTCCCTCTTAATGACAAACTTTTTTACTGCTGGAGGTTCATGCTAGCACAGCTTCTAGTGCCTGAGTTGGCTGAGCTCCACCTGTAAGATTTCACCCTCTCTGCAACTCACCCAAAGGCTAACATATTTAGGAAAAAAAAAAAAAAAGATGAAATTATTCTTCAGAGGAGTAACAAGGCAAGACTAGAAGGTGATATCCAAAAGTTTCAAAATAAAGATCTTTATTTCAAAATAGTGTTTGCAAGTAGCACATCCAATTGAGATAAAATACAAACAGCATGTTTTTCAAATGGGCCAGTTTGCAGAACTATAAACTGAAACACTGTACAAGTTCACAAGAACTATTATAAAATAGACAATTAAGTTCTAAGGTTTTCATTTTATTTAAATTCTATTTTCACATTTGACTTCTAATTTTTTTTTTTTTTTTTTTTAATTATACAAGGTGCTTATAAGATTATAGAGTAAAAATTACAAAACAGAATTTAAGGATATAAATATAGAAAGGAATTCCTTAAACTACATGCTAATATTCCCTGCTACAAAGATATATTTTTTCAAAAGTGCTAATATCTTTATGACAAACAGTAGCAGATTACATGTAAATGTCAAACAAAATACACAATTTTTTATTTTTTCAATTGTCTGCAATACTTTGATACTCCTAATCATTATGAGGTTAATAACACTATTTTCACTTCCTAGTATCTCACAAATAAAGTGGAAAAAGGCATATCTGTGTATGTCCATGTGTGTGAGAAAAAGTATATACACATATGCATGAACAAAGTTCTCATAATTATTGTTTTCATAATTTCAGTAAATCAAAAACCCACTAAGTTCCAGTAAGTAGAAACAAGGGCTTGTGCAGGGCAAATCCTACAGACAACTTTTACAGAAAAGAACATCCTAGATTGGTAATTTCTAATTTTTTTTATAAACCATATCAACCGGTGGTAAAAGTAATTTTTAGTAAGATCTGGCATTCACTAAAAGCATGATACACAAATGTGCATTTTCCAAGCACAGAACTGGACCTGCTCCAGCAGGGCATGGATATTGGGGCAGGACAAGAGACTGGAAGTCCCCTTCCCTGTCCCAAAAGCACAATCAGACAAGAAGCAGCCATAATTCACCTCTCTGTGACCAGAAGGACATGAGGAGAGACAGCTCATGGTGCTGTCTAGCCCCAGAGAACATGTTCCCACAACCACGGTGTCAACCACAGACCTACAATGGACAAAGTACTGTCTAGACTTTTTCCAAGGTGCATTGAGACCCAATGCTCACTGTGATGCCCCCAATTTCCCCAGAGGCATTATGCCTTACAAAGACAAAACGCCTCCAGGCAATGCCACTCAACCAAGGCACCTCTTCCCCCTTCCCAATGTGGTTCAGCCTTTTAGGAGTCATAATTGAGCCCCATGAGCCTGATTCTGAGCACTGGGAATTTATCAGTTTAACTATATTATTCCTTATTAGCCTGCCCATTACCATAATATTTTTGTGCTCTCTAACTGGAATTTAACCAATAGAAAATTCTGACATGAATGGAAATGTGATTAGTTTACGCAATAAAGATAAGACTCTGGCCCAACATATGGAGGAAAAAAAACCCAAAATAAAAATAATACTTGTAGCAACTATCAAAAACAAATTAGGAAACCCTCTGAGGGTGAATCTGCATTACATCAGAATACACCATAGTATTGCATACGCTAACCCTTCCCAGGTCCCTAGTATAGTTAAGGATTCGGCTTCAGTGATAACTTGCAGTAGTAGGCACTACTAGTCAGTGTTCACAAGAAGAAGCTTTGGTTAATATCAGACCATTTCTCGACTTAACTTCACACTCCTGTAATCTTTACCTTGTCACATTTGTATAAACTGAATTCACTAGAGTAGAAATAGACATTTATGGCCAATTCACTCAACACACATGCTATTGGCTATTGATGATTCTCGTAGCAAGGACTGGATTTAGGCAATCTAGAAATCTACACTCTACAAATGGAATATCTGGAGTGTAAACAGGAAAGTTTAAGTATGTGAGATCAAGATGTGTGGGTGGTTTACACAAGAAAGTTTGTGAGCTACAGATATGGAGGGGAGAAATTACCAGATGGTAAGGGAATTCCCTAAATCTGGGAATGCCATAAACCTCGTTATGTGTTTCCACAATCACAACTACAAAAGACAGATATTTCTTGGAAAGCCTTAAAGGCCTAATAGGGAATATACAGTTAGGTCCAACAGTTCCTAACTGTATTTTCTAAACATTTTAAACACCAATCCTTTTATTTTTAAAGCATATAATATATTTTTTAAATTATCTTTTTTTATATACAATTATTTAAAAATAAAATTTAGGATGTATCAGAGAATAAACATTTTTTTCACTTGCTTTTTTCAATTAATTACAGGATTCCATGATCAAGTCAATTTAAATTTATTTTCATACCTTGTTTAAATTCTGCTACCCTCTGTAGATCTTTCTTACACTGTAAAGAAATAAATACTAAGTTATGTGACACTGGTTCCAAAGCCATAAACACTGACCAGGCCACTTAATGTACTGGTTTAAATTCTTGAGTTAACTTCTAATAATCTTCCTCTTATAGCCAATTTTTGAAGTACTGTTAGTCTATTAGTTTGTTACTCTAAGGATATATTTAATGTCTACACAGATTTCCAAAGTCTCTTTCTAAGATGAAGCATTTCAAATAAAAATAGTACTGAACTAAAATGATAAGGTCTCTATTCTGTCTTGATTGATTACAAAGAAATCCTGGAACTATTCTAGTCCAAACTTAGGCAAAACTTATATTTGACTTCAGGTTGCCAGATAAGCACAGCAATGGAAAGCACCAGGAATTGCTCTCTAATCAATGAGATATTTAAAACAAAAGACATATTGCCAACATGACCACTGTAGCAAAACCAACGGTACATTTCTGATGCTGGCTTTTGAATTAAGTTTACAACCATAGAGCAAAGTTGCTTTCAACCCAAAGAGAGAGAAATAGAGATATTTTGATTTTCAGAATGCCTGTAAAGGCATGTTATGCATGGAGGCATTTGAGTGTTTAAACATTAAAGTAGGTAAAGGCAAATACTTAAGGCTTTGACTTGCAGTCTGTTCTCTGACCAAAACCTATCACTCAATCCAAATGGCAATTTTGCCTTCATATGGCCTGCAGTATCAGGCCTATGATTCACTTTCAGTAAACTCTTCCATTTGCAAAGCCAAAAGGAAGCTGGAATGTAGCTTTAGTTTCACATACAAAACTATACAATTTGTGTTAGAATACAGATCTGAGGATTGCTATTTAAAAAAATATTTATAAAAAGGAAATTAACAGTGCAAGTGTGAAAATCTTACCTTGTCTTTCTTCAAATGTATTTAAAGAAAAGCTCTCCAGTTTTATAGAGAATAAAATAGAAAGGGTTAAATATTTCATGATGGGAAGCAGATCCCACAGCATTCCATGCAGATCTCCAAGCAATCTGAGGATTCACAACACGCGTCCATTATGCCACAGTCCATATCACACGGGGAGTTACAGTCATCCCCCATCTCGTCCCCGCAGCAGCAGCAGCAGGCTTCCGACGTGCAGATGCCACAGGAGGCTTGTCCCAGAACAATGTTACAGAGGGTGAGAAATTCACAGAACAAGCAAGCGAGGATACAGTGGACACAGCAATCTTCATATGTAATAGTTCAGTAGCACGTCAGGAACAAACAAAACAGTAAAAAAAAGAAAAAGACAAAGAAGAAAAGAGAAAATTATTAATATGTCGTTCTAAATCCAGATACATCACAATGTCAAATAAGAAACTGAATGAAAATGGTTCAAAGTAGACATAATCTACCACAAAAAAAATGTGCTTCCCATCTTCATGGTCACTTCTGCAGCTCAACTCATCTCCACTCCATGCAAGTTTTCCATCACCACTTCACTTCATAGAAATCCCAAGTACTAAACTGTTCAAAAGTGCTTAGATCAATCTCCTTAGTCATTTATTATATAAAACATCCATATCTATTATCTTCAGTTATACATTCTTACACAAACTGGTAAAAAAAAAAAATTAAGAAAACAACTAATGAGGGAAACTACCTAAAATTATTTCCAGCCCTTCCCAGTTCATCTCACCCTTCTGAAACTGTTTTGTTTGCTTCATACATCTGAAGAAAATTAAAGGAGTTGCCTGAACATTGTTGCTTTCTTTATTGTTTTTTCCACATGTTAAAACCAGCTTAACAGCATGTTCTATGCATTTCTTACTTTCAATAATATGTAAAATATTCAGTCAAAATACAGATTATTCTATTGCTTTTCAACACAAATCGACTGGCATTGCTTTTAATGTACTGCTTCAATCTTCAAGAGTTCTTAACTACACCTGAACAAAAATATCCAGCCTTTAGAAGTACTACTAAATTATATAGATAATTAAGGTGTCCCACAAACTGCCTGCAAAAAATAAGGCACCTGAAAAGTAAATATATGGAATAACTTCAAGTAATAATACATCCATGAGACATGACAGGAAAACAAGGATTGGAACTAAACATGCACCAGTGAAAAGAAGACTGCAGGAATGAGGTATATACTCAGTGTACATAATATGCATAAATTCATGCGTATAAACATATTTAATTTGTAAGAGGCAGTGAATAGTCACTTGGAAACAAAACAAACACCTAAAAATATAAGGATGGAGCAATGCTTTTCTTTCCTAGCCTCAGCTTACTTTCTTTTTACTGCCAGCAAACTTTGAACTCTTTAGCCACAGATAGGTGAAGATTGGGAAAATGTTCTGGGGAAAATATCCTGCACAACCTCACCCTGCCTCTTGCCCCTACAGTCTGTCACAAGTATCCTCTATGAGAGTCTATTAGGAACAACAGGACATTGAGCTATATGGACGACTGGTCTGAGCACCTACAGACATTATGTTCTATAGACTATGTTCTTACAGTTCACAGGCTGAAGACTGCAGTCATAGGGGAAAAATTGCAATTACTTGCAACAGTAATACTACCATCAGGCCTTCTAACCAAATTTATAAATGTAAAAAATGGTGCAGTAGCCATGAAAAGTATGTTAGTTGATTCCAAATACCTCTAACATTGCCAAAACTCTGACTGCATGATAGTGTAGCAATGACTTACACAAGCAAGCATGAATACTTGCAGCAACAGAGACTCAGACCAGCCAAATCTGTACCAAGAAGCAAAGGAACTATTTGAACTCTTAGCCCACTCCTACTTACTACACTACTCAGATGCAAACCTAGCTTGGACATTTCTGTACTGCAATGTGGCCACAGTCATAATGTACTACTGAACCTTTATGCCCAAAAGGAAAAAAATGGAAATTTCAGAAAAAGCAAGAAGAGGGAAAAAAACCCAAAACCCTAACCTTAAAATCTGCAGACTACTGTTCAGGAAGAAAAACAGAGGAAACCACAGGTACATTTAATGTGCTTTAAAGAAAATTGTTTCTTGTAGTAAAAGGGTTCTATCCCCAAAGACATTATGTCACCAAATAAATGACCTTCATAGAAAACACAGAAGATATGTGAAAAAAAGCTGGAGAGTACCAGTTCACTGAAGAGGACCAAAGCCACACTGATAGCGATTAATTAGCTGGTTGTCATGGAGATGGTGTTAAATATGCTCAGGTAAAATCTCCTTTCAGATTTTCTTTTAATATGATGAAAAAAGATAAAGAAGCCAAGAGGTCTATCTAAGAAACCTTCATATTTGAGGAACTAAGATTTCAGCATATTGCATCTTTAAAAGACAGCTTGAAGAAGCTCATACAACAAATGTTGTTCTGCAATTTATTTATTTTTTTTAGTACACCATAATGAAACTTTGTGTGTATGTATATTGTAAATAAGATGTTAAAAAAATCTTGCCTGCTTCATGCAGGGATATGTAAAATTGCAAGGAGAGAAATACATATTCACAGACACTATAATAAATATCGATGGGCAAGGAACAGAGTTCATAGGTTAAAAAACAGGGACTGTACTCAGAAAGCATTTTCTGGACCCATGAAAGAACTTTTCCCTCCTAATTTAAGAAACTCACCAAATAAAGACAAGAAGAGGCTGTGTTGATTTAAATAAAGGTATTTCAAATATAAAACCTATGAAAAATGGTCCAAGACACAGTAAGAAATTTTGGCCATTAGTATTATTACGGAAACTCTGTAGACGGTCTTTTTCTCCATCTCTTCTTCACTGACTGAAACAATAAAAGGATTTATTTACCTACTCTTTATTTTTATTTCTCTCTCCCCAGCTGGAAAACCTAATATTTGATTCAAAACACCTTTATATAGCAATTTTACTTAACCTCCACAAACAATTAACAGAAAGTAGAGATACCCTTTAGTGCTCTCTTCATTCTTGCAATGACTCATTTGTACAATGAACATAAACTTTGATCCACATTTCAAGGACAAACCTGAAATAATCATGCTTTTATGTTCTTCATGTTATTGACTTTTAATAGCTATCCAGGTAGCAATTATTTAACACATGACAAAGCATGCTGTAACCTAGTCCCATATAACTTGCTGAATTCAGAATCATGACTCTAAAGGGCTGTAATACAGTTGGATAAAATGGGTGAAAGAATAAATTTTTACATGTATGACCCTTATTTCTTGGCTTCTTATCTACAGATGCAATTACAGGAAAAGATACAGTTACACTGTATTTTTGTAGTAATAACAAACCTACATGCCACACAAAACTCATCCTTCTCTGGTATCTACATTCCTACAGCAACCTATCAGTTCCAAAGAAAACATTATACAGCTAAAACCGACTGCTGTTACGATCAGTGGAATGCAGCCATGAAGGTGCTATATGAAGCTTGCTTCAAAAGAGATGACCACAGGTTTTTCATTACCATGTTGGAGACCACTACAATATATTTCATTGTTTGCACAAGGCACTCTGGTAATTTTTTCTTCCTTATAAGACCAAGGAGATTATTTTAAGTTACACATTATTCTAAATTTTAAAACTTTTTAGTAATTCAAGAATAAAGACTATGTCTAACTTCCACTCTTTAACCTTACTCCATCAAAATCAGATTTTTTTTCTCCAGGTGATGGAGGAGTAGAACACACTAATCCAACTAGAACAAAACACATTTCATGTATTTGTAAACTTGGTGATTTTAATGTCTGACAATGTGTTTTCTGGAAAATTTAAGCATATCTAATCTTTTCTAATAAGGAAATTATTATGCAAAAGGTTATGCAATACCAGTAATACCAGTTATGACACTGGTGCCAACTTAAAATTATCTATTTCTTTTTTGTTTGTTTGAGAATTAGAGGGTCTCATTCTTCTTCTCCCATTAGATATAGTAATACAATCAAGAATTAGGGGCACATCTTTATTATGGACAGAACTCCATTTGCCTTGACATTCATGATGCACTGCTGTTGATAGTAAGTTAACTCTGAAGTTTCTTGAGGTTTAAGTTTTCCTTAAACCAATTTCAGTCTCCATGGAAGTAAGTTTTGTCACAAATCAGGTGAATCATTAACAAAGATAAACTTTTTCTTAGGACTTCTACACCACACCACACCACTATCAAATTTCCACTGTTTTTCAATTCTTTTATGAAACTTTTCTTTAATTGAGAAATACTTTACTAAAAACTGTCACTATACAGAAGTGAGGATGTGGGGTGTGAGCACTGTCTAGAGGCATACTTGAAAAAAATAAAAATCCAAACCAGTACATCTACCTTAGTTCTTTTACCAAATGCTTCTGATTTCATCAAAACATTGTATTATATTTGTTGACTAGATCCAAGTTTGCATAAGCTATGCTAAATGACACAAATTACAAGCCTTGATCTGTAGGCAGTGCTAGTACATTTTATTAGACCAACTCATGTTTGGGGGAAAAAGGTGAGCTTTCAGATTATCAAGCTTCTCTTCAATTATTCTTTCATTTTGTCTGGGATGAAAGTTAGACCTATAGTTAAAAGGATCATCCCATCTGACATTTTTTAAAGCCAATGTAAGCAAAGGTATTTCCTTAACCCTTTGGCACATCCCCAAAAGGCACAGGTTTGCTAGGGAACTTCATCAAAACTGTTAAACCATGCCAAGGCAAATAGAACCCCACCAACATGTTCAAGTTTTTGCTGCTTTATATCATACACACCCAACCATGTGCTGATCTTTAACTGGGTTTTAAATGTTACCAGAGACAATATCCAGACAAGAAATGGGCCTAAGGTCCCTTCAAACTGTTTACACACTGTTATAAAAGCCCAGAAGACTGCACTTCTAACTTACCCCAGTTATAACAGTTACACTCATTTAAGGAAAAGAAACAACATCAACAATAAAACTATTTTAATGTTTGTCCATGTCTTTAAACATTTGCAGGTGCACATCACTTTTTACTTCTAACTCTTCTGCTTACAGATATTACCATGGTACCCATTTTCTTTCAAATACTGAAATATACATTTATTTTGTTTCAATTTCCCTTGCATCATCTCCTCTTAATTTTAATGAAAAGATGCAGCTTTACTTAAAAAATAGATTTTTAAGAGAACCATCAGCCATCAAAACCATACAGGAAATGCAGAAGGGGAACTGAAAAATGCATAGAGAAATGCATGTGAAGGCTGCTATGTGCTGCTTTTGTAATGTTTGACACTAACCTGTCACAAACTGACTCAAAAAGCTTTCATATCAAGCAGACAGGTCACATATGATAAAAGTTCTTCATGTCTACAGTGGTAAATAAGCTCACTTACAGGATGGTGACCTTGGTAAGCTTCTTACTAACTATATTCACCAAGTTCAGACAACTCAAAACAAATCTCCAGGCACTCTGCTGTCTCACGGAGAGAATCAAAAAGGGCAAACCCCCAATCAAAGTGACAGCTGAGGTCTTCAGCAGGGTTTACTGCGGGCCCCCGCAGAGCCCTGAACAGAAGCCCCAGCAGGTGCTACAGGCGTCCCGCGGTCCGGCAGCGCGGGCTGGGATAACACACAGCCCACAGCCAGAGCAGCACAGCTCCAGCCACAAACCTCCCAGCACGAGGCTCCTACAGGGCTGCACGGGCGAGGAGCAGAACTCCCCAGCAGTGGCACACACGCCGGCACACGGGCAGCCTCTGCCACACACCGCCCTTCTTTGGAGAAAAATCACCGCACCCAGGAAAATGTTCACGGGAAAATAAGAACTGGCATGTTGTATGGAGTATGGTTATCTCTAGATAAAAGTGATATTTATTTAGACAAGGGAAAACAGAGTTATAATGCCTAGTATATGTGATATTTCACCATTTAAAGTAAAAAATTATTATCTCTATTCAACAAGAAAAGTAAAATGTTGCCTGAACAGGCAAATCACACTGAACACATGGAAACTTTAAACAAAGCTTATATTCTAAGCTCGCAATACAGATATAACCTCAGGAGTAAAATGATCCATTGAAATGATCCATTTCAAACACACAGATATACAGAAATCTGCTAATTTCCAATACCTAAGACTTCCTTCATTGCCACTGCTCACCACTGCAAATACTGAGACAAGTTCGGTGCTAGATAGACTATGTCCTTATACAAGAGACACTGTTGGAAGACCCTTTTCCTGTACAGACCCTGTTTTCCACTCAATCTTGACAAAAAACATGTAAATTACCATTCAAGAGTTCTGTGCAAAAAAACCAATGTAAACCATACTGAACACACATCACTCTTCAAAATCCATTCTTGAAAAATACACATTTGACTATATGATAATGTTATTTGCCCATTGCCTGATTGACAACTGTGTTCTGATATAACCTTTCTAACAAAAACACCTGTTTATCCCTTCATGCTCAGACACAAATCCACTTTGAACCAATTTCTAAAACATACCAAATAAAATTTCAGCTAAAGTAGAGAGATTGAAGCATAGTAACAAGTAGCCAACTAAATAATACTTAATGTCATGGGACGGATTTCAGAAGTGTATGTATGTTCAAAAAAAAAAAAAAAGCCAGGTTGAGAGATGGCCAACAGGTATTTCTGCAGTGTTAGGCTACTGGTGCACACTTACAGAATTTTGGTAAATAATACCAATCAAATGACTGAATGGTATATAAAAGAAAACTTACTGCTGTTCTGGTGTCCCTCAAGAGGAAAAAACCCAACACAATCTTATTTCAAATCATGCACACTACAGGAAAGTTTCCTGGAAACCATTTTTCCTATATAAAGTTATATAAACCAAAGTAAAACACTCCTACCTCAAATAAAAGTCTGCTAGCATGCTAAGACAACTACTCATTACTTTCCATGTATTTGCACCTAGTGGCTCTCAAAACCCTGGCTTAAGACAAAGGCTATTTGTTGGACTTGCTTTGTCTTCAGCTAAGCCATCAGTATCACTTGGGATATTCTAATAAATTAATGTAGTCAGCAGCATGAGTTAAACAGTGTCCACCATGCTTTAATTCAAAATCTAGAACAGATGAAGTTGCATTATACTAAAAAGAAGGGGGAGGGGGAAAGGGATGTCTCATTCAAATGCACCCTGAAATGTTGAATTTTAAACACTGGATTTAAAAAAAACACTCCCACTTTGGGTGGAATAGTTCATTGCATCGCTAAGCTCAGCCCCACAAGAAGCACAGTCTGGAAAGCTGAGGAAGGTTCAGGCTTTGCTTCTGGGAAAGCATGAATAGTAACTTAAATGTGGTGGCAAGTTTGCACTGACTGTCCTTCCCCAGAGTCCCAGCCCATGCTGCAAGCTTTCCTTATCTAGCTCACTGCTGCACGTAGCCTTATTACACTTCCTGAAGACCTCTCCTGAAAGAAACTCATTGCATAGAAGATGCCTTCTAGTGCCTTTCTGATTTAGAGAGCCTGGGAAGGCAGGAATAGAGTTTCCACTGTCCATACAGGAGGCAGGCTCATGATCTGTTCAGCATAGTTTAACAATCTACTGTTTCCAAATGAATACAGCAATTGTGTATGCTCAAAGCCTTTTGAGTGAAGTACCACATGAAACTCAAATTATCGAGTCACTAGAGTTGTGGGAACTTCCCTGCCAAACACAGTAACTTCCGAGATCAAAACAACTTGACCAGAAGTGAGAGCTTCATGTCAAGAATGAATTAAAACCTCTATTGCCTCTCTCCATCCTTAACTTCTTCATAAATGATTGCTTTGATTGAAAAAATGTATAACACCAAGCTTCATAAGGATTTGGTAGGAAAATTTGATTTGGTTTCTAGAAAATAATAAACACCTACCTTAGCCACTCACTCCTTTAATTAAATTTCTCTTCCATCCTTCCCCCACCCAACTTCTTTCCTTTTCTCCTCCAACTCTGCATGCCATTATTACTTACCTTCCACCACTCTGACACACATATGTATGTATTCAGTTACTCATCTGTCTTCACTTCCTGACATCTAGATCTACTGTTCTGCTGCCTCATTGCTGTCTCCTTTAGACCTTCTCTAAGTTTTTCTGAGGTCTGCATCTGGATCTGCATCAGACCTCTGGATGCTTTGCATCTGAACACAGCACCTAGACTGCCTTCCTTTTTACTCATTTACAATTGCTTTTTCATGTTTCCAAGTCGTTTTTCTCTACTGCTCAGAACTAACAGGTACAAAACAGCAAAAATTCTCTTTGCTAGTAGCCAACCAACCAGAATTTTGGAAGAACTGTGACACCTCTGGCATCAATAATTCAAAATATTATTAAAATTCCTTTGAGCTAAATTTTTTTTATTCCAAATATTCACTGAAACCTATCCAGTCCCTTTGAAAAATCTTTAGAACTGAAACACTGTTTAAAAACTGCTTTTCAGGAGTGACACTCCAACTATTTCATAATTCCTTTGGTTTTTTGTAGTGTAAGTTATGTAGCTGAGTAAGATTTCTTCAGGGACAATATAGATTAATAATAGATGTGGAAGAAAAGCAGAACTGGTGAGTGCACTCACGCCCTCCTAAGTCTCATTGGATGTGCAAGTGTTCCTAACCAGCATATTCTGGAATGCTGACATGACCATATATACTACAGACTTATTTTAAAAAGGAGTCTTTAAGGCTTTTATACTACTGCTACCAAAATGTCTGCTACATTCTGAAGCATTTCCTACACAAATTCAGCTCCAAAAGCTCACAAGATGTGACCCACAGTACAAGTGGGGTTTCCAGCTGGAACAATTAACAAAAAGTTCTTAACTGGTGAATTTTTGAGGGATGGCAGACTGGGAGGTTTCACAGCTCGTGTTAGGACTGCCTAGTACTTTGGAGACCAACAGGAGTAGTATCAATTTTCATGGGAAACATGCTAAAAGTAATATTGAACTTCATTTAGCTTTCTAGTATATACACTGAAATCTGAAGTATATGAAGCAGCATGCTACATTTCAAATAAGAATGTGTTCCAGTACAGGAGGGGAGGCAAGCCCATCATGTTTCTTGATTCAAATCCTTCCAGGCTTTCTGTTCTGTCAACAGATACAATATTCTAGAGCAAAGTACCAGACCTGGACAAACTTTGCATTACAACCAAGTGTGGTGCTCTAGAAATATTCACATCTTGCCTTTTAAGAAGAATCAAGAAGAATGCAGCTTTTGGGAGGGAATAAGAAAAAAAATGAAAAATATTTTCTCTTTCCTATAGTTTAAACTCAGTTTGCAGCCAGAATTTTCTCTTCTTATCCTTCTGAGGACATAATCTATTCCTTTTCTCTGGCCACTTTCCTTCAGTTAATTCAGTTAGTCTCCTGACTGACAACAGACCAAAACACTCAAGGAGGAAGACAAGGTAGATGAAGCAAAAATACAGGGTGTATATTTTCAAATTTAAAATACAAAAAAGGCTAGCAATTAGATTATAAAATCCAAAGTACTACACAAGGAATAGCAAAATTAAAGTGAATTGAAATATCTGAAAGTGTAAAAATTTACTTTATTTCTTTCTACTAAAACTTTCTGGATGCTATAAAATAAGCAGGTGAATTAATTCAGGTGATTTATTACTCACAGAAAAAAATAAATACAGTTTGTCTTTTTAGGCATAAAACTATTTTAAAAACTGCCTAGAAGTTATATTATTACACTATATGTATATGTGCCTGAATACAAATACACACCTTCAGGTAAATTCAAACCCAGCAACTCTTCAGCAGTAACCACTGGCTTATGAGATTAACATGGTACAAGTTAAAGCAAAGCCAAGTAGTTAAGCAATGTCACAAATAATTTTCAATAGCTTTGTATCTTGTCCATCTTCCTGTAAGCTGTGTCAATAGCCTCTACAGAAATGTCACTGAATCAGAAGAGGCAATTGCTCATAAAAATGCCTCTTTGCACAAAAATGTTCATTATACAAAGAAGAATAGCTGCAGAAGTTAGGTTCAAATTAAATTGTATATACCATTTTGAAAGAACGTCTATGCCATCATCAGTCACTAAATGCTCTTCTGGCTTAGTATAATTAGATGCATTTATCAAGCATATTTATGCACATATATACATATATGCCTGATTTAAACACAATTACAAGTTCTTTAAACAAGTAACTGGGCTAATTATATCAGGTTTTTGTAAAGCAGTCTTCCAAAAGTAGTCATACGGGGTTACCATGACTTGTAGTAATAACACAATAATTTTTAGCTTTTTTTTTTTTTCCTTAAATAGGGAGCTCTTCTTTGTTTTAATTTAGATATTTCAAGTTACTGCTGACAGACTTTCTGATTGTGCATCTTCTAAAAAATTGGGATGATAGAACAAATAAAGTATATATTGATACTTCCTGAAAGGCAACAGCTTGATAAGAATACTCCTTATAGTTTATAGTTCTGTCATGTAGCCCCATAGGGTACCTTACTGAAAAGCTGAAGAAGCTGTCAGAAGGCTTGTACATGTGTGCAAGCAGATGTGTTTACACAAATATAAAACATGTCTGTCAGAGAACTGTAAAGCAAAATAAATTTCAAAACCAGAATACCACTTTTAAACACAAATATTCCCTTATGAGCATATTGCAATACCAGACATACCTTAATCACTGCATGATAAAACCTGTGCTTTGCTCAGATTGAGTAACAGAAAACTTAGAGCTGTAGACATTTGCAGAATGGGAGAAGCTACTCAGAGCATATATCCAAGTTCTCACATTCAAAAGGAGAACATTACAATGCCAGATGAACAGTGTTGACTATATTTAACTTTAGCTATTTGATGACTTGTGAAATTGTGTGTGAGAATAGGACCATCCTGTATTTCTGTGCTTTGAAAGACTGCAAGTTATACAATGTGACAACACTATTTAATTATCTATATTCTAATCAGACATGCCTTTAAGGATAACGATATTTCTTCTGTATATAAAATTATTGTCTGATGGCAGTTTCAGGCAACTAGCACAACTGTGTTCAGATATTAAAATCAGACATCAGAATTTAAAGCTAAATCTGAAGATATTAATTTTCTCCTCAATCACTTAGTAATTTGACATAATTATATTCAGTCATTAAACAGAAAAAACAACCCCCAACAACTGTTTATATTACAGGATAATTTTAGAAGAAAAAAGGAAATTTTTCTATAATTAATTGTATAGGGGAATAAATAGGGCAGGCACAACAGCTTGTTTATTTTTTTCCCAGAGGCTGAATTTCCTAAAATTTAGAGGTCTGCCCTTTGTTTCAGTCACATGAACAGATCTAGGATTCTTAAGATACAGTCTTTTCAAAGTGCACTAAGGAGAACCATATAAAGATATTTCATGTCACAGAAAAGGGAATACAGGAAGTATGAAGTTGTGATTTTGGAAAGAAATGTTAGAGGCCTAAAAGTGCAACAGAAAAGTAACAGCAGATTCTTGAAGATACACATGAAAATAAACAATAGCAAGGAGGACCAGCCCATGGAAGGGTCTGACTGAAGCTGTTCTTGATGTTACTACACAGATTCACTAACTTTGACTAAAGTAGTTGAAGCCAAAATGAGTTTTTCCACTGACATCAGTAGGCTTCGTTCAGGCAGCTACACGTGGTTCTTCCCATCCCTCATACTTTTGTCTAGGCTGAGAATCCTCCCCATTTCACTGAACACCACTGTCTCCCATTTCTTTAAGAATTTGTGTCTGTCCCCTCCCTCTAGAGGTGTTTTTTTAACCAGTAACATCTGTGCCTGCCTCAAACCAATAAAATTTCTAGCATCTCTACACTCTTCTTGTTCAGGGCAGTAGCAGAGTCCATTGAGTATATTAGTGCTAATGGGAAGGCAGTGGATTGAGAAGCTCAGGAACTTTGGAACCATGAATGTAAATTCAAGCAGAGAGCACAGAGACACAGCTAAAACATCAGAGAAATTATTTACTTTTGCTTATTTAAGCTATGCAGGAGTATGAAGGTTTTTTGTGCACATTATCTACATCCCAAATATAGCATAAGGCACACTGAACACTGGAGCATAGGTCGTTGTTTTATTATCTAGTGTTCAGACCTCACAGCTAGTAAGGATATTGGCTAACAGAACATTTCAAAAGCAAAGTCTACCCTTAGAGAGCCTGCCATTACTGGATTTAAATATTTACTATGCTTTGAACTAGTAGTACTTTAATGTTTTTTCTTCTGGTGCATGTGTGAAAATGTTGACATGAGTTTCTCTCAGTTCAGGATACTAAGTACAGAGACTAAAACATTATCAGATCATGTTGACCAAACATTTGAAAGCAAGAACTCTCCCATTCCTTCCCTTTCCTTCAAATACTTAATATTTTCCTTTGGGAAAGAAGCTTGTCTTTTATCTTAATAACTTCTATTTGCTTCTGGAGCACGAGTCACATTCTTCAATTATTTTCAGTTGATTGTATAATTTTTACTGAGGTTTGGCTTGTCTTTATTCAGTTTGGTTTTTTTAAAAAAAAATTAACAGCTTACCTTCTGGTGAAGTACCTGGCTTTTGAGAAAACACAGAGCTTATTTTACTCTTCTTGCTGCTGTTGCTGTTGACAGACAAGGTGGACTGAATTTTTCTGTGCATTTTTTCTGAAACAGGAGACGAAAGCTTTCTGTTGTCTGCAGGCATATGCTTGACCCCGCTGTGAATTCCACTTCCATTACTCAGACCCACATGGCCATTTTGGATTCTGCCACTTTCTTCCTCACTCCTTTCCAGTGCTGAAGTATTTGGCTGAGGCAAACGTTGAGGTTGTGCTTAAAGTACAAGAAAGAAGGGGTTAATTTAAATTGTAAATTGATAACTGAACACTTTAGGCTAGACTGGGAATGCAACTTTCCTTGCTCTCATTAATCTAAAAACAGACTGATAAGCTAACATTTCCACATCAAGACAATAAAGCAAAAAGTATCTCTAGATTAAAAATAATTATTAGTTATCTAAAAAGCACCTCATGTCTGCATGAGGCCTAGATTCCCCATTTGGCAATGTTAGAAAAGGCTTGCATGGCTCTGTGAACTACACAGAGAGAATAATGCAAGCAATTTGAAGAAAGGAAAAAAGTCAAGACTGGGAACAAATGTAGCAAAACTGAGATAAAACTTGTATTGAGGGAATCAACAGAATAATGTGTGGAATATATCCTAATGAAAAAAAAAGTACAGGAGTAAACATACAGACCACAGTGATGGGCTAAGATGCAGGCTGGCCAACCTGCCAGCCAGAAAATAACCTGAGTGATGTGCTAGGGATCCCCTGACACCCAGCCACCACAGACCAGTATATTACAGAAGAAGACAAATATCCAGGTAACTAACAAGTCTGAGCTTAAATTCATGGATTACTGAGAAGTAGAAAACCAAGCAAAATCCAGTTTTGTGGTAGAGGTAACCAGAAGGAGCTTGCATTCAAACACCAAAGAGGTGTGGCAAGCCAGAGTCCCCACCTCCATATTCTTCAACTCAGAATCACAATTTTAGAAATGGCTGTAATGACCCAGTTAGGGATTCAATGGAAACACTAAAATGGTCAAAGGGAAAAAAACAATCCTGGCCAAGGCAAGAATCTGCAGTGACCTGGCTAAGCCTCTGAGAGTACATGTTATAAACTCATTCTACTGAATAAGCATGAACCTTGGCCATTCTGTGTTGAACTACTGTATCATAAAGGAGCATATTTGTAACAACATTGAACAGGGATTTCCTATGTATTCTTTAGTCTGTAACTAAAGAAAATACGCATGGTTTTCGTAATGTAAAGCTTTGTAATTAAAAAAAAGTTGTTTCAATTTAACAATTATTTAGAAAATTTTCGTGGTGGAAAACTAATTAAACTGTAAACACAGTAACACAACAAGATTTCACAATCAAAAAGCATCAGCTCAATCCCTCTCCTAATCCAAACTCAACTGCATCATGCTTGGACATAAAGAGGTTTTCAGACAGTCCAATCTTCACCTATTTAAAAACGTTACATCAAAGAAAAAGTCCAGATTCTATTAGATACCAAATGGATGAGAAATTTGTGCCAGTAGTAAGGAAAAACAGTGTTGCAGTTCATTCTCTTTTCAGATGGTTCATATTCATTTTATGATGATTTCACAGTAATAAGGTAAAAAATACATATAGATAATTATAGGTAGCTTGTTCTAAAAGAAACAACTCCATTAATCACTTCAGGTACAAGTTAACAAATTTTCCAACAAATACTATTAGGACAAACAGACCAACATGGTCTCTAAAAGGACTCAGTTCTAAGTTTTCCTAACAAACCCTCAATGCTTTCAGTTTATCCAGTACACTAACATCATTCTCAAATTGCTTTGTCCACTATCATAAACTTTTCCAGATTAAACTTCACACAAATCTTAAACTTTATGTTCTGGTCATGCTCACAGGCAACAAAGGATTCTTTTTCACAATAGTTTAAATATGAACTGGTTCATGCTTTTCTTGCCACTTGATATTTTAGTCACTGCCACAAACGTTTTCAGAAGATAGCCTTGACTGACCACATTTATCTAGGTCAGAGTAACCCTGCCTAATCCTACTTGACCAAAGTGATAATTTTCTGTTGCAGGAAAGAAAGGGAGGGCTGGGAGAAACATTCATATTTTAGAGTCCCCAAAGACGTTACAGTAAATACAAAGACCATTCCCTTCCATCACCGCTAGTAACTGCTCAGAAACCTCCAAGCCAATAAAACAGGAGCACACTATCTGAGACCTGAGGAACTAACTGCAGCCCAAAGGCTTTTTTAGTGACAATGCTGAAACTGCTGCCCCTTCAATTTTGCATTAGTGTTTGTAAAATCTATGAACAGAAGCATAAGCAAGGCACTTTCTTCACTTTGGAATTCAATTTGTGCTATTGATGCCTTGAGAGGCGACCTAGAACAGAGGCTAGACAGTGTCAAAGAAATAAATTAGGTATTTATTAAAAGGCCTTCAAAGGATACACCTTGGGCAGTAGAAGGGCCTGGCCAGGCTACACCCAAGATGGAGCCAAGATGGTTGCAAGATGGACAACCAGTCACGAGTTTTCACACTTCTATAAGTTTTGGTCCACTTAAAAATTTTGGGCCTGAAGCTGCAACAGTGTCCTTGGTTCTCAGGCTGGAAAAGGATTGTTTTGCCTAACTAAACTGTGAGAAGAACTTGCTAACATTTTATATGAAGTTCAGAGTTATATACTGATGCAGTACAAAATCTGGAAAATATGAAAACTAAAATGTAAGACATCACTATATATTTGGTTAACATATCCAAGCTCTCATAAAGGTCCCAAAACAAATTTTTAGGGAATTTTCTCCTATTTGAATAAGAATTATTAAAAGTACACTATCAGGAATCCTTCATGTAGATTTTCTTTCCATGTATATTCAAAATTAATTTTGTTAAAAATCATATGTTACTCCTTCCATACTAAAAATAGTCAATGTAGACCTAATCACAGTCAAAAAATCTTACCAATATCAGAAATTAAAATTTATTCTCTAAAATTCAGTGGTTTTGTCCACAGCACCCCATAGTTTTATCTTCATTATCCCACTTAAATTCAAATTTTGTAATTAAGGAGCAGTATTTTTCATGTTTAATGTAATGTTTCCTCACCCTGCATTGCCTACAATTCCTTGCTATGGAGTAGTGCAGTTGTACCAATGAACCAGAATTGCTGGGGACAGTTAACCTTCCTCAATAAACACGAGCAATAGACTTTTCTAAAAATTCTCTACATCTAGACGTCAGTTTATAAAACTGACATCTATGACCTTTTCTAAGCCAGTTAAATTGGTGGTGGCAATTTAAATTGTTTGTATATTTTCAGGGCTTTGCTACAATACAGTAACTTGACAAAATATCCAAAATTCAATCTTGAAAATTAGGTGTGTTTCTGTCAAACTGTGGGTAAATGGAAAGTCTTGGAAATCAAAATAGTTATAGGTTTTTGCTTTTATTATTATTTTTACTAAGGGTTTAGGAACTTTTCTATGGTTTGTGAATTTTAATTTTTATTAAGTAATCCTGTTCCCAAAGTACTCTTACTTGGGTCTTTTAACATTAACATAGAACTTTTTAGCTGACTGGCTTTACAGTATTCACGTGTGATACGCAGGTCAAATCAAAATGGAATAAAACCCCAAATGGATTAGTTATCTCAATTTAAATTTATTTTAACTTTATTGATAATTTTGCACTAGGGAGACTTGAATCTTATGGTTAAAACACACTTGAAACCAATTAGGAACCATATGACTGCATTCTAGCATAAAGAACAAAAGCAATTGACAGTTCTGTGATTAAACCACAACCACTCAGTTTAGAACAGAAATGTTTTTACCTTATTTTTTAAAGGTTGTGTATATCTTAAAAAAAAAAAAAAAAAAAAAAAGGTGTAATATGGAGAACGACACAATGCTTCTTAAAACACAGTGATACCCAGGGACTCTCACTCTCTCTTTAATGATCCACTGCTCTCATTCAGCTGTCTTTCTTTTTTCAAATCTTTACATATGTGACAGCTCTCAAAAGTAGACCATAGACCATCTGGCATTTTCCGAGGTGTAACTTGTGCAAATTCAGCTCTACTGGGAACACAATGCTATCTTCTGCCTGCGTTATAAAAGATACAATAGAATGTAGAACTTATGAGTTGTTTTGAATTATTCATTTTTTGCCTGTATATTCAAGAAATTTTACAAACTCTGCATTTTGTACTACATAATCACATGCGTTAAAGGTACAAAGAAACTTTTTGACACCTCTTTTCTACAGAAAGATGGCATTTTGTTTGATATGTGAACATTCAGCGCCTGTTATATCATTCTAAACAGGCCGTGTGCTGCTACAAAAGATCCCATTTTACACTCTATGTATGAGCAAAAATGTTATTCTTGATATTCACTAACTAATGCAAAACACATCAAAATTTCAAATGTGTGTTGGATGAACATTCAGCATCGCCAAATCAGCATGGTACTGGTCACTTACTATATGTCAAAGATTTAAGGAAAAAAATCATTCCTCAGACAACACAGAAAAATTGTCATTTCAAACATCTTCAATGAGTAGTTTGAAAATGTCCTAAGAAATACCATGCTTTTCAGGTTAATATGTTTTTAATCTTTAGCAAAACCAGAAGATTTAAGTCAATATTTTACACAGTGCTAACACTAGTGGATTTTCAATAAGAATGATAAATATTAGATTAATGATTCAATAGACTGAATCTTTTTTTGATAGAAAACTAGCAGATAATATAGGTAGTAATAACTGCACATGAATCTGCTGCCTGTGGAAAAGCAATAAAAAGGCAATATATTGCTATAGCATATAATCTATTAGTGTGTTTCACACTTCCTCGTCATTGGTTTCCTTGCAAAGTGGGCCTTAATACAGTAACTTCTGCTGTTATTTAACTGACTTTACACAATAATTTAATTGTAACATTACTATCTGGTGAATTAAAATAGAAAACATTTATTATAGTTTTTGATGGTTTTGAAATAACTATGCACATTCTCTTTCAGACTGTAAAACCCTTAGCACACTTTAAAGGAATATGCACATATATATATGTACTCTGACCACACACTGTTTTTACACCTTGCAGAGTCCCAGCTGTTCTAAAAAGAAAAATTCTGATGCATGCACTTAACAGAAAAATGTATGTCAACAGAGGGAAACTCCTAATCTAAAGAGGACAGTCTAAGCTATCATTAGGGATTTTAGACAAAACACAAAAAAAAACATACACCGAATGCAGACTCCTCTGAGTCAAAGTGAATTAAAAAAATATCAGGAGGGAGACAAGAATTGAGACAGTTAATTAGTTGCTTAATCACATCAAAAGCAATTCCAAGGCAGCTGATACTGACACCCATGGTGTTTGCTAGTCTGGCCAATGAAAGAGATGGGAAAAATACTTTCCAGTTTACAGTCAGAGTTATCTGACTACACACCCAGAGAGGTAAGAACAATTTTTTTCTTTATGTATGACACAATAGTTTATGATGACAAATCAGGCCACAAAAACAGTATTTTTGCAGGTGGATGTGGGAAGAATAAAATGCACAACTCCTGTTCGTAAAAACTGTAATGTTATTTTCAAATATTGAGAAAATACAAATATTGTTTCACTTGACAATATTCTTAACACTTCTCTTCCCCAAACAGCTTCAGCTACAATAAGATGAACTTTTTTGGAAATACAGAGGTCCAGATTGGGTCCACTAACACTGAAAGTCAAGATCAACACGGCAGTTTGAGCTGGAAGAACTGTTTGGTCTCAGTGGACACTGCTCCTACTCCCGCTGCATGGATCACATGGAACAGACCATATGTAAGAGAGGTAAGAATCAGGCCTCTGATTTTTATCAGGGCTTCCTCCTAACACTGATTTAAGCTTAAGGGGGAAAATAAAGCAGATGACAGTCAAGATTTGCACAGTAAAACCAGGGGCTGCCTGAATTCCAGAGTAAAATTAAGATGATTTTAAATTATTTCTGGAGAAAACATAAATACTTTAGATATAAAAGGCAGTATTTCCCACTGACTAGCAAAAAATCCGAACTTTTCAAAAATACTGTATATTGTATGTGTTATGAACTCAATAAGCACAACATTTTAGTGAAACTTGGATAACTCAAGTATCTCAATCCCTCTCCATCCCCACTTTCTAACTAAATCCTGACTAGTCTCTAATATGATCTTCAAACTACATCAATAGTTTTCTCTCTCTAGCTATCCAGAATATTAGCATTCAGATTACAAGATGTACCTCTGAGTCAACCTGTGAAGTGGCTTTTGTCAGCAATTATTTTTGAATATTTTCTGGGACATAAATAGCATATACTGCAGCTACCATATCACAGAAAGCATACATTAACTAAATAACAAGGTACCATCAAGGCACCATCTATCTTTTAAAAACATTTTTTTACACTGAATTTTTTATACCATGCTGACTTTACAAAGAAAACAAAGTATCAACTAACAGCATCAACCACTTTTTAGAATTCCTTCTTGTAAGACATGAGGACATCTTCAAAATGAATACAATATATTATTATGAAACAGGATGTCCTTTGTAATGAAAATACTGCAGTAAAATTGCTGGTACAGGTTTTACAGGACCCACACTGAGAACACTTTGTTAGAATACGTCTGAGAGCACATCCAGGGAACACCTGGTATAACAGAAACAAGGCTAGCAGGGGACAAAAGGAAAATACATTTTATCTTGTCAGCTTTCACTTGGTGAAGGGTGGAAAAGAATGGCAAACGTGTGCATGTGTGTTTACGGGTTGAGAAGCAACACAAGTGCACAAGACAGTGCCTAAAGTGCTCTTGTATCTGTGCACAGCCACCTGCAGTGCCTTCCTTCGGAAGCGCTGCAGGACTTTACACACTGTTTGAAGGGTTGCAGGAATTGTATAAAGATGTCTTTGACATACCCAGAGAGATGCAGTTACCACAGGGAAGCAAGAAAAGGGCTGGTAACCAGGGTTTACAAAGTTGATAAGCATTCCAACTGAAAATATGGAGTGAATTTCTCTATTTACAAATTCTACATCCTTCCTAATGTGATTTTGCAAAGCGAACAAATGCCCACCGATTTCCTTTAATGACTGCAACAGCAAATTTTACATCTTTGGTAAACTAAGTAAATGCCCTAACATTTTTAGTTACCTATCTTGCAACAATTAACCCAGAATCAAAATACCCTTTGGCTTCTAATTACCATTCTCAGAAATTCATTTTTCTTTATCAAACACCCATCTTGCCATCATTAGCCATGTTTTTTCTGAGACTGCAAATATGCAAATATTGTCATCTATGATAAACAGATGATCTGGGAATTCTTGGTAGATCACAATATAATTAGAAATAAAGATAATTCACATAACACAGTGATTGTTAAACTACACCTACATAAAGCTGAATATAGTTCTTATTGTAGCATAGTTTGTCAATTCTTGAGAATAAACAACAGGAACTCACCACAAAATACCAGGAG
Source organism: Muscicapa striata striata (assembly GCA_030060385.1). NCBI lineage: Eukaryota > Metazoa > Chordata > Aves > Passeriformes > Muscicapidae > Muscicapa > Muscicapa striata. The sequence goes on from JAREIS010000052.1 coordinate 1,477,750, forward strand.
CCAAAAACTAACCAGGGCATTATAGGTAAACACTCATACACCTGGGGAATAAATCCCTACATAATGTTCCATTCAAAAGTAGGAAATTTTGCTGCAAACTTTCTACTTCCAATCTTTCTGTATCCATTTTTCTTCTCACAGTTCTTCTAGGACTGGAAAAGAATTGTACTGTATTTGCTCTTGTTTCATAGCATTACAGCTATGTACTGCAGTGGTAACAGTTGCACAGACATATGGAATAGCAGGTTTACTCGTGGTCACCATTCCAACACTCCTAGGGCATATTTATGGAGCTTAATAGACTCATTAGTTACTACTGCAGCTAGTTTGTTTGGTTGCTTGCTGCTCCTAGTTTGTGGGTTGGTTTTTGGTTTGTTTGTTTGTTTGTTTTTAAGATTTTTTTCTTATTTAAGGTGAGATGTTTAGTTATTTTGTCCTGTGTTATCTACAGAGGCAATTTATTAAGAGGCATCTTCATCACCTTGCTTTTTTTTTTTGTTTGACTGGTTGTTGTTACATCTTCCTTTATAATGCACAGTGGCTTGTAAAACACTGGATCTGAGAAGATCTGAGAAGTGAATAACCAATGCATTAAGAATCACAGAATTAGCTTTTTGCTAATTGTTAAAGTAATGAAATCTATTTCTTCAACACAAATAATCAGCAATTTCCTAAATGTGAAGACATGCCCTGAAATGATAAAGGGCACAAGGAGTGCAATACAATCCATATCATTAAGAATCAGAATGCTTTGCTTCTGGAGCTCCAATTTTAAAAGAAAGTTTATGAACCACTAAATGCAGTCCAAACTGCTGGCATGACATTACAGCAGTTATGCTATTCCTACCTGCTACAAAATATAGTAATATGACTGCATAAAGACACTCTGGCATCCCATGGAATTTGACACATTAAGTCTCAAATATTAGAAACAGTTTTGATGCCCCTCATCACTGTTACTTGTTCCAAATACAGTAAAGAACATCAAAGAGAAGTTACAAACAACAGGATATCTCTTGCTGGGTATTGCCTCATAAGCGGCACAGCAGGATGCACCAGACAGGAGAGATAACCTCAATGTCATTAACAGCCGTAACCTAAGCAAGTGAACAAACAGGTCCTCTTGCCTCCAGCACCTCCTGCTACCTTCCTCAAAACCCCACCAACCACTGACAAAGTAGACTCTGTTTCACCACAGGAAGGAATGTGGGATGGTGAGGCAACAGCTAGTCAGCCAAGCCCATTCAGCATTCACCTCTGAGTGAGAAGATATTCTGAGGTCAGATTTATTTTCCACTGACCATAAATACTGAGTGTTCAGATGTCAAGATTACAGTGGTCAGCTAAACTCATACAAAAAAAATGCATATAAACTGTCTGTACTTTGTTTTAATAAGAACTTGAAAGGAAATGCTTGGAATGAGCAATTCCCTTAATGTTCACTTCTCCCTTAATTTCTAGTCCTCAACTCATGTAAATGATAGAATTTCAGAAGATTCTAGGAAGTGTTACACCTCAAATGTGATCTGCTCTCGTTATCTTTTGTAATCTTTATATTTTTAATATCCAATGCTACTATTAAAAATACTAAGTAATTGCACAAATCAAAAATAGGAGTGAGAACGTAGCAACAGCAATAAAGAAAGGATTATATTAAAAGGTGGCAGGAAAACACAGAACATGAGTACAAATACAGTAATATATAAATTGATAACTGAGTTTTTTATTTCATTGTTGCATTTATTTTCTCTCTGCTATTCTTTCTTGCAACCTACAGCTGATGCTAAGTTTGGCATTGACTGATACAAAGTACCAGAAAACCAAAGAAAGAAAGAAAGAAAGAATAAAAGCACAGCTGCAAGAAAAATGTAACAGGGGAAGCAAATGGACAGCAACTACAAATAACTGGCCAAAACTTGGGATTTTACTCTATTAAAACAATAGCAGGGCAAAAACATCAAAAGAAAAAAGAGCAGATTGGAACCACCCAGAATAACACAGCACTGGAGGAGAAGAATACAGCAAAAAAATACATAGTGAGCTAAGCCACTTTACTTCTGTGAGGGCAGAAAAAAGCATGGAAGAAGAAACAAAAAAATTCACAAGTAAAATCCCAGTGATGTGAAGTATTTGCTACAGATTTTACAAGTAAGAAAATAATTAAATGATAAATCACTGGTTGATAAGCAGTGAAATACAACAAAGATAAACACTTCATACTTATACAGTGATGAGGTGCTGAAGCAATAGCTCCCCTTCTGCTCAAGGTCAGAGAAGATCCTGGAGCCCAGGCCAAAAAAATCGGCCACATTCAGCAATAGCAACATAATGGAAAATGGAAATTTTGTGTTCAGAAAGCAGGGTGAGAACTTGAGGTCCACAACAATAACTCTTCATGACCCATATTTTCATAACTGCAGACTTCCTAGTTAAGAGAGCAATTGCCAGAAGGAGAAAAAAGATGTGGAAACATGGTAAAGAGAGCAGCAAACGCCCACTAATCCTAAAAAAAGTCAAGTGTGAGGAGAAAGAGAAGCAGCATCTATCTGCACAGACAACACCCTGAGAAGTTTAGTGTCATTTATGGATGCTCTTCAGCTGCAAGAATTCCCTTATGGCAAGCAGGGTTTAGCAGATAGGTTCAGGATACCCCTCACCAATCCAGCTGGCTCCTATGCCCATGGGCTGGATGAGTGGGGCTTCCCCATCTCAAAGCACTCCAGGGACCCCAGGTCACCAAAGGATTTTGAATCACACACAGAAAGTCCAGGCAGAACTACCACCACCAGTGCTGTCTCATGGCTGCTGTTTGCCACTAATGCACCAGAGCTTGGTATCAGGATGACCCAGAAATGAGAGCTCTTTTCCCACCTTTGAACTAACTCTTTGGGACCTTGAAGTGATAAGGCACCATCTAATCGAAAATATTTTTGTGCAAGCTGTACAAGTAAGATTCTTGAGATGTCTTCTTATCAGAGTCCTTGAAAAACATAAATTCTGTTTTTTTCTTCCCTAGATTCAAAGCCACAGGCAACCATGGACTAAAAGGCTGAACCTCTGTATCAGAGTTCACTGTCCTTTCCCTTCCTCACCCAACCCCAGAAGCAGTTTGACTCAACAACAGTTGTTTTACATGCTAAGGGAAAAGGCTATGGAGTCTTTCTGAATATAAACCTTTTCTCAACCGAGTTTCAACTTTTAAGCTTTGTGTGTTAAATTCAAAACTGAATGCACTCAACATGCAATCACTGTCACCAATACTAAGGGGAAAAGGTAAACATTTTTTATTTATCTCTTTCTAACAAAATGATTTAGCAAGACCTCTTTCTGACTTGGCTGGAAAAACCCAAACATCCTGGCCAAGTTTTCATAATGACTTCAATTACGGGAATTCAATATAGTAATAAAAATAAAAGCTAAATGAGCTTTTGCCAGTGGCTCACAGGTCCACCCCTCAGAGCAGAGCAAAAGTCAGTCTGCTGACCATGCCCAGTGAACAGCAAACTTCCTGTAAAAAGGATGCACTTGGTTTCCTGAAAGGAAGCAAAGCATAAGCTGCTCAAACAATACACAAGACAGCTCTGATATCTGAGCCACACAGTTACAAATCTATCCTGTTAGAAAAATACAGTGTCACATCAGTGACCAACAGCAACAAGCACAAAAATTCAGTGGGAATCTGAATTTGGGAATTCTCACTTGAGAATAACTCAATGGGAAAGCATCCAATTAGCTAAAGAAATAGATAAATTGTTTCAATGTGATTAAATTACCTGTAAATCTTTTTCTTTCATTCCACAACTGAGCTAAAATTCTGATTTTCTACTCTGTTCATGAAACAAGACATAATTCCCTATGAAATTGTTACACCCAAACAATATTAACAGTAAAATGCTAGTTTTTATCTCTAACATGCAGATAGGGATTATTCTCATTCCAGCACATTACCTATGGAATTATTTTCCTTCTCTATTAAAAACAGTTCTTTCAACTTACAAAACTATGTGATTTGACCCACTGAAGTTTATTTGGTTCATCTTTTGTTTAAAAATATTTTTAAGTAGCATTTAAACTTGAATTAGTTCCATGCTTGGAATCAGTGATTCTTGCAATACAGCTGGGTTTTTTTAAAACCTTTTTTTTTTTTTTTTGTCTTATTTAGAAGACATATTTTTCTTTATTCCAGAAAAAATAAATCCTTCTGCACACTAATCACAATTACCTTTTTTTTTAATGGAGTGCAGATACAGCAATGAAATCTGTGCTGTGTCAGTATTATTCACAATACTGAAAAAGGTCCATTTATACATTTTAAAAACATTTTGTTACAAGTTTTTACAATAGGCTGAAGGATTTCAAGAAAAGAAACAGCATTTTAAGTGAAAGTATTATAATTTAGCTACTTTTTTTTGGTCCTTTCACAGTGCTTTAAAAAGTCACAGCTGAGACAGCAAGCTTCTCTTACCCACAAAGATCCAATGTAGAGCACAGCACAGACAGCAACCACATTGAACACAACCACCCTTCCCTTGCTGCTCACACAAGCCTTCAGCCACGCAAAAGCTTTCAGGGCAGCAGCAGCAGCACTGACCAGGCTGGTGATGGGTGAGCCAATTGCTGCCTCCATCCCCCTGTGCTGCTCCAGGCAGCTGTTCCCTGCCTGGCAAACATCGCAGCCTCACTTCTGGCATTTCTTGGCCCCAAACAAAAACACTTAGGAAACCACTCAAACTACTGCTGTGGGGACAGAAATACAGGGGTTTTTTTAATACTACCATATCCACTCTTACGAAGAGTCCCTGGCAATCTGCCATTTTATCTGCCATTTGGAATTAATTTCAGCACCCTTTTCTTTCATGTTCCTTCAGTATCACTGGCTACATTTTACTGTGCCATAACGTTTTCTGAGGCTGCTAGAACTAACAACACACGATAGAATATTTTTCTACTACCTTTTATTTAATTAGCATTATGATAATTTAGCCAAAATTCCCTATTTCTGTACAGTACAGTGAAGCCAAACTACTCAAAATCAACAATATTTTATTTTGAAATACATCCTTTTTATTTGCTTTCCCAATTTTCAGTCTTTAACTTTCTGCTTTTGTCAGTACCTAAAAACTAAGACTAGGTTATTTTCTTTTTTAAATGAAAATTTAAATCTCACATAATCACATGGCTCTAGAAGCTGAGTTTCATAGTATATTGTAAAATTTAACAGCTGGGGGTTTTGTCTGAATTGTACAGTATCTTTACAAAATGTTTAAGTCACTGTTAGTTCTCCCATAGTCAGATTACTCATGATAACAAGAAGGTTCACTGCTACTTAAAAACCAGCTTAAATGTTGATGTTCACACATAGATGTTGAAACAGGCTTTTGTACTGAAGCACTTGAAAATACTTCCAGTCAGCCTCTAAGTATAACCTTATTAGAGGTTTGTCATGTAGTCAAGAAGGAGCAGGGAAACAAAGGACTGTTCAAGCAAGCAAATAGACAAACAAGAAAAATAGGAAAAAAGGGGCACTAGAGAAAATTATGAAAACAGAAAAGAGAAAAATGGCTTGGCATCAGAATTATTATAGGGACAGGTCAGTCTTTTCTTTATCATTTTACTTTATAAGGCAAATATGGGAAAGAGAATACAGAATAATTTATTTAAAAATGGGAACAAACCTTCAGCATTCTTCCAACTTTGACTGTGCTGTATCACTGATACACACCCTTTACTTTCCTCCAAAATTACCCTACATTCTAAAGAATCTGGTTTTTTTTTAATCAATACTTTGTTGTGCCATTCCATTAGAGTCATCATGAAATGCATTTCTATCTCTAAGTTTTGTAAGTAAAGTGTATTATTCTATCAAAATCTTTCCTGTGCTATCAAATAGGTCTTCCCTCCTTTTCCATAAGGACCTGCTTCAAAAAAATTCAGCAAAATATTAATAATGAGACCTGATCTTCTTGCCCTATTCCAGCTATCAGAGCAGAATCCCTGGTGTGGATGCTGATTTGATAATGAACAAAAGCTTTTGCCTTTTTATTTTCTCTTGTTCAAGGCGGGAGCATAGCACAACAAATGGGATCTCACTGTTCTTCTGAAAATGCTAAAGTAGCAGATGTTCTGTAATAACACAAACAGCCAAAACCAAATAGTGATTTACTTAAAATTGACCCTGTCAACTAAACTGTAAGAAAATTAGATTCCTCAGGCATAGCACTGTGGTACAAATGGGAATCAAGTGGACAGAGAATTATATAAAGTAACAGTCAAAGGAGTAGAACAAGAAGAGGAATGGATAAAAAACAGATACTTTTTCTAGAATTTCTCCTTTAAAAAGTGCAGTGAGTTGTTTTTTTCCCTTCCATATTTCCAAAGTTAAACACTGCCTTATTTGTTGTAAACACAAAACTCACACTAGTTGCGAGTTTCCAGGATTTGATCCAGCACAGAACAGTTTACAGAAGGGCTGTACAGAAAACTCTCACAAAGCAAGGGAATCCTTGCAGCTACTTCAGGTACCTTAATATACACTGTCATGATTAGCATACAGTCCCACTGAATGATCTATTACTGTATAAAAATATTTACCAATACTGATTTTACATCATAAATATGATAGCGACTCATCACTAAAACGTCATCACACAGTAAAAAGGAATATATATATTGAGGTAGGGAAATACTTCACAGAGTCATACTTACAAAGTGAGCTGCAAAATACTAAATGAGATCATGTAATTTGATTAAATCATCTATAAGAAAACTACATGTACATCATCCACAGTTAGCTCTGTATCCCATCTCACCATCCAAACATTTTCCTGCATCACCTCTGAGAAAAACTGAGACAAGTTTCTCCAGGCAAGTTAATCCCAAATCTTCCCACTAAAACTCAGTTTCTTTAACTTTGAAATTCAAGCAAAAAGAGTATTGTTCACTGATCTCCTGTATTCCTGAATTGTACAGACCTAAAAGATGTTCCATTCTGGTTTGACATTGCTCTTACAGCTGATACCGATTCTGGTGAGTATCATAATCTTTCATTGCTTTTCTGTCAAAATGAGAATTTTATTTCAGCTTGCAACTTATGGAATACAGTCAAAATATGCACCTGTCCTATTGAAGAAAGGAGACTGGGAAAGGTAGATGCCTTCTAAGGCATCTCTAGCTAAGAGGTTTTGTTTTAAGATGTACTTCAGAGTCACCCATATCTGAAGATAGGTTTGCCCCTGATCTGCCAAAGAATAGGCAAATAGTTTATGCTGTCTCTCAGAAGCAAAAACTTGCCCTTAAGGTCAAATCTTACTCATAGGCCATTTTTTTATAGGTTTGATTAACAGTCTGCTCTACTTGACTTGTCCCAAAAGCAAACTTCTTAACATTTTACGTAAACATTATACAACCTTAAGTCTGAGTTATAAATCAATAAAACTCACTTAAACTTGAGGAACTTTTGCAAAAGGAAATAGTCTCTTAGCTGAAATTCTGCTGTAATTAACAATAGCATTGCTAAATTTTCTCCAAACAAGTGTCATAATATTTATAGTTCGAAGAGAAAACATGATAATTGAGATACTGCATAGAATTTGAGAGAAGAAAGTTTAGAAGTAAAATTTAAGCCTCTAAAATTCATGGGTCCAGACAAACTCAGAATTGGAAAAGTTCTTGTGTTAGGATGTACAAGTTTGCATGTTATAATCACAAACTTCCAGAGCAGTCTCCACACAAAACTGTTTCTCACACACCAAAGTGCTACAGTTCATTCAAAAAGAGTTAAGGCTCAAGTAGCAAACAATTAATCATTCTCTTAAATCAAGCCTCAATATAATGGAGGCCTACTTCATCAGTAAAATGATTTTTAAATATTGGTATTAGAAATAGCCTGAGTGACCACAGCTGTTTGACATTTTAATGTTTTTCAAAAGGATCCTCCAAGTTTGGATTATAAATAATTTTTTAGGGGAAAACAGAAAACCACACCACAACAAGACACCAATAGGTCATAGGCTCCTGTTTTTTCCTTGTCTTTTATAAAAATACCTGCAGGGAAAGGTATTTGTGGGCTCTTTTTCACTGTAGATATCATATTGTCAGAATGCATAAGATGTAAGCAGTATTCAGAACTGTCTTTCCTCTATGTGGCTATACAAAGAAGAAAAATGTTTAACTATGACTACTTAGCTAAGGCTTATCCTGTGACCATGAGTCCCTCCTCCTCTTTCACTTTTTTATCAGTACATATAAAATTCAAAAATATTTAAAATTATTTTGATTCTTAAATTTTGAAGAATTAATTTAATTATTTTGATGTAAACACAACATAGAGTACTACCTTTGAGCTGTATAAACCTACTCCATGCTTTTCACACCCATGAGAGCAAAGACCAAATTAAATTTAAAATGAGAAAAAAAGATATTTTGCCATGGTTTAAGTTCATGACATTTTTGCCAGCAGACAGGTTGTTAAAAGTATGTCTTAGATAATGGCACTTTCTTACACTTTGTAATTTAGTGTTTTCTTTGCTAAATATGGCTAACTAAATACTGTTAGTACTGAAAACAGAAGACTAAAACCACACTGACTCATTGCTTTGATAGTATAATATTTCACATAGAATGCAGACAAGAGTTTTATTATTCTTCCTTTTTAGGGAACTACTACAAGCATATTCTACCTTTTTTCCCCATATGAAGAACTAACCAGAAAAAGAATACAACTATTCTTTCCCACATAGGCATAATACCATGAGACAGTACCAATATAACACAGGAAAACATTCTGAAATTAAGATACAATTTGCTTATCAGCCCAACCACAGCAAACACAGTAATCTTCAAGTCACTTGACTTTCACCTCTGTCTAGTACTGATGATTACTGCCATCCAAACTTTCTCAGCCTCAGACCATGAATTCAGATAACATTTTGAGAGTTAGAAGTAAAATAAAACAGGAACTAAAAGGCTACAAGTAATTCTGGCTATTAGTGATATGCAGAATACATACATCTATCTTTTGGCCATCTGGAACAGTTTAAAGTTCTCACCGAAGTTTGACTACTGTTCTGTAAATGTATTGACAACAGAAAGAAGTTTATTTCTTGGCATGGAGTGACAACAGAGCATACAAATTCCTCATCTCAGTCCATCATTAACTGTATTTCCTTACAGCATTCAATTTAGAGTTGAAGGGAAGAGGATATACAGAAAATATATGCACCTTGCAGCAGCTCGGTTTACAAGGGACTACTAACTTCAGCAACACTCAGGTCATTTCACAGTGACTTCTGTAAACACAGAATTACACACGATCAATTAGGTTGGAAAAGATTTCTGAGATCATTGGGTCCACCTTATGACAGAACACTACCATGTCAACCAGATAACAGAACTAAGTGACATGTCTAATCTTTCCTTAAATATCTCCAGGGATGCTAACTTCACTACCTCCCTGGGCGGTCCATTCCAACATCTGATCATCCTTTCTGTGAAGAAATTCTTCCTGATGACCAACCTAAACCTCCCCTGGCACAGCTTGAGACTGTGTTCTCTTGTCCTGGGAGAAGAGACAAACCTCCACCTGGCCACAACTTCCTTTCAGCAGTTTAGAGAGTGATAAGTCTCCCCTGAGCCTCCTTTTTTCCAAGCTAACACCAAAGACCTAGTCAGACTCTGAAGACTGAAACTATAGTGCTAGAGCTATCTGTGAAAATCCCTCTACCCAGGAGAAGGCAAAATGAAAATCAAAGGGAAAGGCTTTGATTGTGCAACTCACCAGGCCCCTCAATAGGCCTGAGAAGATTTTCGAAGACTTTCGGAGCAGCTATAGTAAGGGGACTGCTAGGTCAGGGGAGCAACAGAAGCAACACAGGCTAGCTCTCTGCTGGGGAGAGGATTAGAAAATCTCTGGGAGAGCAGTTCTCAGGGAGGACCTGTACTCCTTTATTACATCTACTAGCCAGATTTGTCAAAGATTAATCTTTTTTTAAAGAAGGTTCCAAATATCAAATACAGTGCTGCTGTATACATATTGAACTGATTAAGTTTTGTTCATTCATAGGTTAACAGATTTTTATACCTGGGTCTATTTGGAACATTGTACATAAATCACTACTTTAACTAATAGAATACACCTTTCAAACTCAGTAATATATTTTGAATAATTTCCATTAATCTATTCTGCACAATTTCTGTAGTCACACACTGTTATGCTGCAAGAAGACTGTATTTGTCATACTTTCTAGCTTTGAAAAGAACCATTTAAGTTAACTCAAGCACTTTGCACTATTTTATAGACAGAATAAACAGGATCATCTGAAATCACTGTAATTGTAAGATGACTGTGCATCATAGAACAGCCAAGAAAAGATATCTGGATTAATACCAAACAAAACAAAGACTTCTAATAGCAGATTATCTACTTCTTATTGGAAAAAAAAAAACAAACACAAACAGAATAACATAAACTACAGAAATCACCCACTTAGCCAGACACAGAAAGGAATCTCCAAACCATAAAATTAAATAAATAATCATGTAAAGTGAAAATGTTAACATAAAATACAGAAAACAAAAAGATAAAAATATCAAGGTTTTATTCCAGAAGAATATAATAAATAAAATAGTGACCACAAAACCACGTAAACTTGTTTGATCCCCACTGAGCTGAAAGAGGCATCTCTTTCTCTGAAGAGCCATTCTTATCAGGAGGGTGTTCCATGGAGGAGAAAGAGACAATTGAAGCTAGGAAATGATGGATAGCAATGACCTTTCTATCTGTAAAACATGGGCATATTTTAGGTATTTAATCTTCAGAATTGGATTATTATTAATCAATTATTCATGACAATTTGAATCTATGGTAGATGTTTTTTGTTTTCTTAAATATCACATAGCTAAGGTTCTGCTTAGGAACTGGAAAGGAGATTAAATCCTCACAAGCAAATAGTGTTCAAGACTGGCATTTTATTCTCTCCTAAACATTCCCTTCCCTGCATAGCAACACACATTGAAGATAACCTAGTGCCCTCTACAAAAATCCTACCTAAATATTCTAAAATCCATCTTTATAGCCTTTTTTTTTTCTAAGAGGAAAAAAAAATCCCATACCTCTTCCAGAGAACAAAGCAGAGCATTGTGGTAACACTGAGCAGCAAAAACTGCTAGGGCTTCATTCCTATAGCCACAGGTTACCCTGCTGCACATTTAACATGCATTCCTCCTCACTTGCCAACAGTGAATGATAAGAGAAGCAGAACCACTCCATTATGGGCCACCAGACCATACAATGAAAATAAGCAGAAGGTGTTTGCAGATACTTAAAATGCACTGCCAAAAAAGATAGCAGATGGAGTTATTCTAAAGCTCTTTTGAAAAGCAGAATCTCTACAGTGAGAAATAAAATAAAAAATACGTATGTTTCTGTGAAGGGAAGGGAACAGGTCTCAACATTTCTTGAAAAATAACTGTACTGAAAAATATGTCTTCCCAGCTGAAGGAACCACTACAGAAGATGGCTCTCTCCTTTACTCAGGTTCTAAAATTGAAGGATATGGATCACAGTTGTCACGTTGTGATGTTAATTTGACACACATAAAGCCACCAAGACTTGGCAGTTTTTCCTGTTCTCATACACTCTGTTAAAAAATTTACCTTTTTCCTAGTCTAACTAAACTTTCTGATATTTTATTTAGTTCTCTTTGTCTTACTATAGTCTAACTGTCTTACCAAATTTCTGTTTGTTGTGGCATGCTTCCTAGGGACTAGGCAAAGCCCCTCTTTATTCCCTTTGTTAACACCAAACAGACTGAATTCCGGGAGGTTTTCCACAATATGGCATGTTTTCAACTACTCCAGTCATTCCTGAGATATTTGTGGTTCTCCCCTGACCCTTCTCCAACTGAACAGTCTTCCAGTAACAGTTATGCAAGTGTATTAACAATTATTACAGAAAGGTAATACAACAATACAGCTTCCCTTCTGTATAGCCCTTCATTGTGTATATGTCAGTATACAGCAATCTTTTGATTCTCAAAATCCCTTCAAAAACAATAAATTCCTTGGTTGAGGCTTCCCATAAGATTAACCACTTACCCAGGATATTATGAACCTTTTCATTAGTGAGAAGGGATGCTGCAAAGGAGGTGGGGAAAAGGCTAATCTGGAGGAAATCTCTGGAGGTTAAAAAAGGGAGCTTGAAAAAAGGACTGAAAGGGCAAAGTAAGGTGAACATAAAACATCTTACTGTGGAAAACGGGGGCAGTGTTTTAGTTTATTGATGTTGCCTGGTAAACTGAGTTCACAAGTGCAAATGAGAAATCATACATAATGAAGTCATTACAAGGGCTCTAACACTGGACTTCGTTGTTAGTGTGCCAGTAAAACTGACTGATTAATCTAATTCCATATAACAGCAGGATAAAACAGCTGCAAACAAGGAAAACTTTGGAAATTAAATGCTGGAAACATTTATAAAGTAAAAGCTAATGCTAAGACAAATGGAGTATGTATCAGCTGTGGAGATGGAAAACAATCTGTATGGGAAAAAAAGAAATGGAATCATTAGGATAGTGCTGAGCAGTTGTGAAGTATGCACTAAAACAATTTTCAGGAAGTTTTAAAATATACTGTAATAATCAAAACACTTATTTCTAACCTCAAACTTCATTCAATATGCAACAGTCTATGCGACATAGTTGCTGCTAACTGCTATGAAATAAATCTGCTTTCTCATGGATTTGGGAATAAGGAAACTTCTAGGAGGAGGGAATGAGAAGGAGATTATTCCAACAGCAGAAGATGACACACACACCTTTCTATATCCTCAACATAAGCACAAAACAATTGCTTTTCCAGGGACAATTCGGTTCAAAATATTAATCTTTTGGGACTAAATAAACTTTCAAGCAGTGCAAGACAATTCTCCCTCTTTGTAGCCCTTTAAGAATTATTTTAAATCATCAGATAAATATCTAACATGTTAAATTCAAGTTTCCTGTAAAGGATCTAAGTAATTGTCCAATACATTAGAGGTCTAAGTACTTACTGGGATTAATTATTTAGAAAAAAAAAGTATTAACTAAGATTTGAAAAGAATTTCATATGCTAATACAAAGTTCTGGAGAAGATGAATGTATAGATAAGACTAAAAAACAACTAAGCAAATAACAAAACAAACAAAAAAAACTACCTAAAAAAAAGATTTTTTGCAGCAAAAAAATCACAGTTTTGACAACAGCAGGTTCAGAAATATGAATTTAGCCACTGCCAACAGTACAGCATGCATTGTAAAGGGACACTAATGCTGAAATGTGTGATCAGACAATGTCAAGAGAGCTGGAGCACCACTCTGCATTTAGTCCATTTTCTTTCTGAATACACCCAATAATTAGAGAACAGTTCCTCATGCTGCCCCTCCCTTGAGCAACTAACATTCAAGCATTCACAGAATTTTAGAGCATTACAGAGTATTACCTCTGGCAGTTGACAGAAATATTTTTGCCTTAAGAGAGTGCATATGATCTTCATTCAAAGACAGAAAAATAGGAATAATCTTGCATATCTTTTTATGTTTTAAAGCATACAGGACATATACTAGGAATGCGGGCCTGTAAAAAATAATTTAAAAACTCCACAGTTCCACAGCATAGGTCTAAAACCTTACCTTACAGGATTCTTCTAGTTTTGAAAATAACTGCTTTAGGAGTTAAAAAACTCTTAAAAAACTTACACCTGACCAGTACTCAGTGCATCTGGAAGCAACTGCTCACAGCATAGTTTACCCTGCCACTTATATAAGTGTGTAACCTGGGAAATTGAGAGTGATGACACCTAGCACAGCTGCATACATGCAGTACTAACTATTGTACTATTAATGACAAGAGAAGAATGTAACAACAAGGCTTTAAAAGCTTAGATGCTACAGAGGGCTATACCAAACTGCACCACTAGAATCACACCTTTCTTTGTACTTGTTGCTTATGCATGCTGACAGGAGTCAATCTGGGAAATAAATTCAGTAGATGTGCATTACAGTTGCAACACAATTGCATTTGACACACATTTAGCAGAGTCAACAGGCAGTATCCTGTTACACTGTGAAAGCAAGCCTCAACGGCAGCAATTTGTTCTGGAAATACTTACTTCTGATGAGGTCACCATCAGTGTGATTTCCCCAGATGGACTGCTCTTGTATCTCTGCTTGTACACTTTGATTACTGGAAGGCTGGTTTATGTCTTTATCTCCTGCCACAGGAGTCTCTTGGTCAGTTTTTCCTAAGTCAAAAGAAATTTCAAGATATTAGTTTTTACAGTATCTTTTCTCTCTATGAAAAAAAAAAAAAAAAGAAAATTAAAAGTAAGATGGCATAAAAAAATAACTTGACTAAGCATCTCCTTTCATTTCCTTAAAATTAACTTCCAATAAAGTTGATTTTCCATTTGTTTTCTGGCCTAGAACAATATAATTTCTCATTAAGGTTTTTAGTTATACTGTATGCAATTGTGCAAAATAATACTCAAGCAGCTTCTGTAACAAATTATATTTGGAGGGGGTGGGATGGGAGGTGTTTTCTTATTTAGTTACCTTCCACAAAATTTGAATAGCTTTGTCACACAAAAAAAACATTACTCTTTACCCACATATGTGGCGCTAGCATATAGAAGCTATAGTAATTTCACAAAATTTTGTTCTCTGTTTTTTATAATTAAACACGTAATCAAAGACAAATACAGTTGAAAATTCAAAAGTCACTAGTACAAAAATTCAGAAAAATTATTATAATAAAATTACCTATTTGAAAAAAAATAGTTTTAAAAAGTCACTGCTGATTAAAAGTCAACATTTAGCCAATAATGAAAAGTATTTTTTCCAGGTATACATAAGATGCAGGGAAAATTCCGTATTAAGGTTCTTTGAGGGATTCTTCTGCTTGGTTCACAATGTAACAGATGTTGTTTTGATGATGTTGCCAGTTATCACAAGCAGACCAGAATTCTCTCAAACCAAGGTAAGTGACAGTTTTCAGGTTCAGTGTCATTAGTGTTTTAATAATCAAATCCACACACACAAATATTTCTGTTCTTGATTGCTACAGATTTTTCCTACTGGCATTCAAGGAAACACTTTCAAATCTGGATTTACTTTGTTCATTATTCACAGCAAGAGATAATCAGTTTATATCACTTAGTCAAGGGATCTGTAAAACACAAAATATTTTCAGTCTCATGTACCTTTTTTTTGAGTATACCTACAACATTTCATATTTACAGTAAATCTAGATAAGCAACTGCTGAAAAGCCTGTTAGCTCTATTTATTTGATTCAAACAAGAACACATTTATAAATCCTGTATTACAGTTTCATATACTGTATCCTCTAGTAAAGCAATTATTTCAGTCTTGAGACATAGAAAAATCACTTTTTGCTACTGTGACTTAGTAAAGGTTAGCTTCTTCCTGTAACCCAAAGCACTTTGATTTTAAATCCTAACTTTCTGTCTTTGTTATCCACCTTATTTAACTGAGGCACTGGACATCACTCAAAATAAAATATATGCCATCTGGTGTGTATAGTAACATATGCCTTCAAGCAGTGCTGCTCCACTTCTATCAATTTCCACCTCTTAAATGTCTGACCTATCTACCTCCATGGTACTTCGCTCTCAGTCCTCCCTCCCACCAAAAACTTGTCAGTACATCCTCAAGTCCAGGAACTGTTTTACTAGGATTGGTGTAGTGATTTAAATGAATGGGAATATATTGACTTTAATGAGTTTTGGCCCTTGCCCTGATGTCTTAATCTTACTTAGATACTCATCCTATTAACATTAAAAAAGAAAAACCAAAACAAAACCCACAAAAAAAAAAAAAAAAACCAAAAAACAAAACAACAACAACAAAAAAAAACCCAACCCAAATAAACCAAAAACAACAACACCACAGAGTTTTTCAACCCCTTTGACAGACCTCAGATACAAATTATTTCCGCCTGGTATCTATCAAAACCAAAGTGATTGTACTGAAGTATGATGATTGATGATTTAGCCTGTGCAGTTAAGTATTAGGTGCAAATGTGTTTCAAAAGTGCTTGAAAAGTGATCTGGAATAGACTGAATAAAAATAAGTAGTGACCTGACAGAGCTAGTGTAAAAACACGCTGCTTTCCAAAGACACTAAGTTTAAATGAGCTATTTTAGGAGATTTTGCTCTTGAATTACTTTACTACAACGACACAAAATTCCAATATGTACCTAGCAGTGCTAGTACAGACCCGCAGAGTAGCTGTATACAATTCTCTTGTATAGGATATGACCTAGCAGAACCCTATTATTTCATGCAGTAAACAATGAACGGCTATAAGGAAACAATAATGTTAATATTATGGGGCCCTCAGTATTCTAGATTATATTCTTATCTAAGAAATCTGAAGGAGTGCAGAATCAAATCAGTCATCATTATTCATATGAATCTATTTTTCATCCCTCTGCTTGTTTTCAGTTCAGTATTTTTTTCTCTTTTTTCTTCTCACTATGTCTACATACTATGGTTGTATGTATATTTTTTATGTGCACTTTTGTTATTCTAGCTGGATATGGTAAATGTCCAGTCAGGACCATGTAAATAATAGTAGCAGTTAACAAGAAAAAAGAAGCACTATTAAAAAGTTTAAAAGAAACAATATTGCAATTGAACACCTAACAGTTTTGATAGGAAGTTCAGAACAATTAAATTAATTATCTCTTTTTTGATCTATTGAATTCACATGAAGACTTCCCTGTAAATGTGCGTAACAGAAACCTACATCAGTAAACATGTGTTTGGTATCTTTGCACTTCAGAAATGCTCACTAGAGCAGCTCATCCTCATAGATGCTGCTCTGTGGTGTGCCCTGGGCAGCAGCTAAGGACCAAGGCAGCTTCCTCCCTTCCCCAGCCCCTAGCAAGACAAGGGGAGAGAACAGAAAGACCCAAGGGAAGAAACTTATGGGTCAAGATATAGTTTAATAATAAGTGAAGAAAAGAGGAAGGAAAAGTAAAACAGGAGATGCAGAGGCAATCACTCACCATCTCCCACAAGTAGACCAATGGCCAAGCCAGTCCCTAAGCAATGGCTACCTCCCTTAAAACCTCCTCCCCTGTCTTTATTGCTGAGCATGACATTCCATGGCATGGAATAGCCCTCTTGCCAACCTGAGCCAGCTGCCTGGATTGTGTCCCCTCTCAATCCCATGCCTACCCACAGTCTGGAGAGAAAGTGGGAAAAGAGAATACCTTAACTGATGCTGTGCAAATGCTGCTCAGCAATTGTCAACCCAGTGGTGTATCAACCTTGCTTGAGTCACTGATCCCAAACACAGCACCCCAGGGGTTGCTATGAAGAAAATTAACCCCATCACACCCAGACAATTCAATAGGGCTTTAGAAATAGTAGACCTTATGACTTCTTTATTTGAGCATTTTTTCATAAATCACTTATGGTGCATCAGACTACTGCAAACAGAGACACACTGGTATCTTGATTCAGTTGTTTTTTCTTGAACATGTACCATCTCTGTTTTCGTACAAATGAATTTATTGATTATTCCCTTAAAACAAACAGTTGATAATGGGATAATATTTTTTTTTTTTTAATATTAGAGGTGCCACTACAACATACCAATTCCAACCAATCACACATGAAGACAGCCTCAAGAATATTCCTGTCTTTTGTTGATGCCATTACTTTTCTGTTAGGTACCTAAGAATTGTCACAACAGAAGTTTATGAAGAATCAACTCAAAGACCTTACTCTGACAGAAATACTAATGACTGGATCTGGGCATAGAAAAGTATAACTTTTTTTCCATTGCATCTTCAAGTAAATTTTTTACACTTTTCTGTTTCAATCAAGCTTACCCTTAAGAACTCTTTCTGTAAGACTTCCTTAGTATTTTAGCTTCTGCTTCCTTTAGCACACCCTTCCACTCTCATGTGGCTAACCTCCAATACTAACAGCCAAGAAAAAAAAGAGATGCTCTTCTTAACAGTTCAAATAATGGAAAGAAAAGACTCATTATGTTCTGAGTCTGGCAGTGCTAAAGTATAAATCCAATCTCTCTTCAAAACCACAGTAAGTTACTCTAGGTCACGTCACAAAAGCAACACAGACTTCTTACCTACCACAGTTCAGCCCCAAACCAGCAACTTGTGTGGCTCTGTACTTCCCCTAAACTAATAGCAGTGCCAGGGCTCAAAAGCTTCTAGTCAAAAAGCCCCAGGGAGTGACACCCACACAGAATACCCTGTGATTTATTCTGAAGGTAAGCATAGGCAGAAAATCTACTTGTCCAGAAATTAATGCGAGTTTAAAATTTAAATAGTAATAGATATGACATGCTTGCGAAGTATAGAATTGAGATGGCCAAAAGCCAAATCATATCTATGATACAGACAACTGGTAAGTCACTTACCGAAAAAAAAATTAAGATTTTAATCACATCTCAAAATTACTGCTTCATCAAACAAGTGAATTTCTGCTTTTTCTCTATGGAATTACTTCAGTATATATAAATTATCTTTACAGTACATACATTCATTTTACCATAGTTTTGTTATATTTATCTTTAAATTACACAGCAATACATATATTCCATAGAACAGAAACCTGTTTTCACCTTTGAGATTATTGTAATATTGATTGCTAACTTCTGTTGTAGTTTGGAGAATATGCCTCCAGTTACACATGCTTCTTTGCAACATGACAAATGCATTCTGCAAGACTCAACCAGCTGAATAATGTCAGCAGTCTTGATTAGCAACAAGACTACTATTACAACAGCCCTATCAAAAGGCAAACTTAAGAAATAGTCAGTGCTGCCAAGAAAGACCTATGTATATTAGGCAAAACAGGTATACAAGGCAATCTCCCTGGATTCCTTCCAATTCTGCCTCCTATGCCTTTGGGAAGAGGCTGGAACATACGTCATACTACTTCCTGAAAAATTCTTAGACCATCCCAGTGAATAATCTCTTTTCAGAGCTACATTTGTGTATCTTGCTCTATAATGTAGGGCATATTAAGTGGGGATAAAATTAATACACTAAACTGATAGAAAATACAAAAAGATAGGTAATGGATGTGTATTTGCAACACACATCTCAAAGAGCTCAAGTCTTTGACAAATAACCAACTTTTCTTCTCCTAGTGCTTTTGTACATTCACACACTAGCTGCCCCCCAAGAGGCCCACCACATCTTGTTCAAAAATGGGTCCCTGTGTGTTCATAAAGGTGCAATTCATGTATCATGAAGTATGTACCATACAAAAAACAAAAATGGAAACAAGTGCCCACAGTAAGTGGATTGCATGTCCTCAAGAGTTTGATTGGCAGCTGATTTCTGTTCATTAGATGACACATAACCTTATATACTGACTCAGCTAGCGCTTCCAAGAATGTGAATCATTAGAGCTCATCACTTCCAAAATGACAAACTGGACTTAAAAAATGGGTTTAGAGTTTGTCTATAAAACTTAGGAGTTTGTATATACAATGGACTTCAGTAATTCCGCTGCAACAACCAAAGGAAAAGCTTCTAAAAACCCAAGTGAATCATTCTCATCAAGGAGAGGGAAATAAGCAAAAGGGATCACCAAAAATGCAGTTTTATGGCATGGGGACAAAGGAAAGATTTGGAAGCATGGGGCAAAGTTATTTAGGCACCTAAAGTTGACCTAGTTGTTGGGATGATTCATCAGAAGACCTGAGTTTACCCTATGACAAGTAGATGCAGATTTAAGAATACATGCGCAAAGTTCAAATCATCCCAAAAGAAATTTTGTCCTTCAAGGAAAGAAAAATTACAAAAGAAAATCAATTGCCACAAAACATAAACACAAACACATAAATAAGTCTATGAGGAATTAAAAATCAAAGAATGTTCCCAAAAGGAAATGTAACATCCAGTTCTCTGTCTCAAGCCTACAGTTCCTGGGAGGGATTGAAGAGCACGTGCAAACACTGCATTTCTAACATTTCCTTTGTTCATTAATAACCTTGCTGGCAAGGAACCACTAAGGATGCTACTTCCTACTGAAAATTCCACTGTTCACAACAATAACACAAAGAAACTCTGATAAAACCCCATTTCATAATGTAATCATTAACGCCTACCATCTACTTCATGGAATGCTTAGAACTTTTAGGCATTTTATATAACAAATAAATTCAATAGTTTGTGTAACAGAATGCCTATTTCAGCATTTACCTGAAATAATCTCCTTTCATTAAGAACATCTAATTAATACTGATAATCCACAAATTCTGGAGTTGGAAGCCTCCAATTAGATGTTTGATTGTTTTAAAACTAAAAATAAAATAAAATATTTGCATTCATTTAATTTCAGTAGCTTTCACTTAAAAGTATTGTTGCAACTTTCAATGGCTTCAGAAGTGCCACAGAAAAATTAGTTTCTTAAAATTAGAGCAATTTAACTGACTAATTTTTTTGAAAACTCTTACAAAGAATTTTCCAAGCGCAAGCTATGGAATAACTATGAAAGTACTAGAAGTTCGACAGCCCTGAACAAATTTGAGCCACGATAAATTTAAAATTAACAGCAATGTGCAAATATTGCTTATTTGCGTTATTTTAAGTGTGTAAAAGGTCAAATGCATAAGTGAAAACTTTTTACAAATAATGACATTATTTATACAGCCATGCATGCGTGTCATTCACCCAAAGAAGTTTCACATATATACAAAACCACTTTCATGGAAGTGCTAATACTTGGTAGCTATGGCTATATTAGCAACAGCCAATAAAACTGGGCCTCTAGAGTGAAAGAGTTAACTTTAAGAATATTCCATATTATACATGTTCCAGGGGCTTTCTACTTTGAACTAGTTCTCAGATTTAATCTTAAAGATTGAAGGCTTACTAGTGGCTGGAGTGTATTAGGCACATTCCTGCAGCTATCACATTATTTTGAGCAAAAGGAATCCCATCCAGGTCACTCCCTAGGATCACTCCACAGTGCAAATCAAAGTAGAGGCAAACAGATTTACTCCAAAACTGCATGGCTGATCCAAATAAAAACAGTACGATAACACATATCTTGTTACTTACCAGGAAAAAAGAAAATAAGTGTTTAAAACAAAGAGAAATATAACTTCTGAGAGCCCAGAGCTGAATTTAAGAAGAAATACTGTGATATAAAATAAACCTGTGATATAAGATGGAATAAAAATATTTCAAACTTGATACAAGATCTTTACAGTTAACTCTATGAAATACAAGTCCATCACACCCATGTGAGCATGAATCACTTGACTGAAATGGTATGCACGTGAAACTGGAAGCAGATGTATATTTCCATGACAAACTAGAGTCAGACATCTATTTACCAAAGTTTTAGATATTTTAGTCAGTAATGTTAAATAAATGCCTCAGCACTGGCAATGAAACAAATTAATACAGATTCAACTCTTGTCAGATAGCAAGAGGGAATAAAATTATAGAGGAAACATTTGGTAAGTTTGAGCAATCTGAGTACACTGGTTAACCGTTAAAATAAAAATATATTACTCATAACACAGAGGCATTGCTGGTAGAGTGGAATAATTATTGTGATAGCAATCACTGTTGCCTCAAGAATGTCCAAACATTCCCTACATTAAGTCTTTTGTCACCCAATCTCATCTAGACATCAGATTCCTTTCGTCCTCCTCATCATAAAAATATTTAAGCACTGAAAACATGAAGATTAGAATCACATTCTTGAAGAGGAGTACTTTGTACATTTTCTGAATGGAAGTATTAGTTGCTGCATGTGGTTTCTTGAGATGCTAAATCAGAACTGCATCTCCATCCAGCAACAGAGAGATGATTTGCACCAGAAAGCAGTCTAGAATATGACCTTTGATATTTCTACTAGGTTTCTCCATCCTTCCCACCCCATTAAAATAAAAAATTCTAGTGGATTTCCATCATCTAGATTACAGTGAAATTATCAGTCTCAATTTTGTAATAAGTTGTTAATTATTATAATTATTGTTTTGATTTTCTTTCTTAATTGAGAAAGTTAAATATTATTCCTTCGTTATTCTAGGTTACAGTTAGTTACCAAAAAGCAAAGATAAAAGCATTCCAAATAATTTATGGATGACAGTCCTACATTTTTTAAAATGTGGCCTGATTCTCTAAATGTAGATTTATGTCCACTGAATTTCTCTCTTATATACCATGGTTTATTCAAATGCAGAGGATTGAAAAAACAAAAGAAGTCTATCCATAGTCCAGGCAATAATCACACCATAACCTCTAATATATGAAACATTTTCCTTAAAGCAGAGGGTCCAGTGGTCATGAATTACCAACTTCCTTCCTCAGGGATATTATTTTTGGTATCTACCAGTTGAGAAATACCTGATCACAACCAAACTGAAGTGGTCTAAGCAGAGACATGACACTATTCACTAACTACATCATACAAGTAGATGTAATCATAATTTGGTTCCAAGGTCCCTGAGCTACAAAGACAGAAGACAACACTAGGATCTTTAACAAGGGTGCACAAGAAGACCTACACTTTTGGAAGGATGTGGCAGAAATTAACACGTTTGCAGAAATTAAATTAAACCTTCCATTCTGCAGTGGGTCTCTTAGAGCAGCAGACCACACTGACAATTTAAAGACTGAAGCTGAATTTTGACATAGCCACAAAAGAAGATGCCATGATTTCATTTGCTCTCTCTCACAGCACACTAATTGTGGATGGGTGACATCCAGATTCTCACTAATATTTATGCCTTTATTCAAAAATGAACTAACGAGGAAGAACAGCAACAGGGGATATGTTGAGAGAGCATATTGGTTAAAGTAACACAGAAAAATTATTTTAAATTGTGAAAGCCAGAGCATATCACATCTGTAGGCCAAACTCTGCCTCAACCCAGTTTTCATCATGTTCACAATGGAATGAATATCACTGTATACTGCCCAAACTTTATTAAGTTTGTCTGATCTTTAATTATGTTGTGGGTAGCTATTATTGAATATTCAAAATACAACTAAAGTTGCTTTTCCTTTCATGGAAATACAAAAATACAATTAACCTTCAGCATCTGAGTGTATATGATAGCAAGCAAAAGGAACACTTTGTATATCTATATCTAGACTTCTTGATGATACCTCTCAGAACTACAGAAAAGTTTGTTCCCAGGATATAAGGTATCCATATCAGTTAAACATATACAAAGTACATTAAAGTATGCTGTTACAAATGAGAAATTCCTTCTCATTAGAATGCACTTAATACTTTATTATACATACAAGATAAGCCATCTTCTCCTGATAAAGGAATCTTTAATCCAGGTCAACTGGATTAAAGTATCTCACTGTAAATATATGAAGTCATTTATAGGTCAAAAATATGAATTTCAATCAAAGCTTTTAAAATTATCACCAAATTCTAGAGAAGCCAGTGTAATTTTGGATGTCCTGGGGGTAGAATAGAAGAATAGAGGCTGTTGAAAGTCCCAGACATACTATCTTGGTTTTTCAGCCCTGGAATATCTGAATTACCTTGCCCTGTAACCACACACCACAAAGCTGACAACAGAAATGCTGGAATATAGACTGGAAATGTTATGAACTCACCTTTTCCTCTTTCCACCCCCACTTCCCCAAAAAACTTAGACTAGAAAAAAGCAACAAATGTCCACATTAAAAATCTGTATTATCTTAAAATCTAAGTTCATTAGAATAAAAGTTATGTATTTGAATGCTGAATTCTGCTTTAAGTGAACTGTGCATAAGCTTTAAAATTGCGAATGTGCCTTGATAGTGTGGTGAGTGAACAACATTATAATCATAATGCTTGTTTTTACCTTACTGATCCCTAAGAAAGCTGTGAATTCTAATTGTGTCATTCGCATTTTCTGCATATTACTTGTCAGGGACAGATCAGTATTTGTTTCCTTAAATTTCATTTTTAAAAAAAGAGCATGTATTTACAATCATACATAGGACTTTCACTTCATAGTGAAAACTCAGTTTGAAGTGGTACTGTGAGAATGAGACCACTTCCCATGCTAGTTAGTTCACTGACTTACAACTTCAGTAACTTTGATGTATGACCTACATGCAGAATTTAACCTGTCTGACCAGCTGACCATGTGACAGATAAAAAACAACACACTGAAAATAAACACATATCACGGTATTGATGGTTCTGGCAAAAATGTGGTTCTAGCAGTTCAGTTCCACATTTCTGCATGCTTGATACTCTGCATTTAATCTTTTTTTATTATGATTTTTTACTGTTTAGAAGTTATGAGTCATTCTCTAGAAAAAAAAAAAAAACCAAAAAACATAAAACACACAGATAAAAAGCACAAAAAAATCATCCAACAGTTAAGTAGAAGCCAGCTTGCTGTGCCTCCCTGCCAAAATATTTTTTACTTAGGTTTGGATACTTTCTGGTTTCTGAAACAAGTCTTCAGCTTTGATTACACATAGCTATTGATTTTCCTAGTTACAGAAACAAGACTGCATTTTTAATCCACAGTTGCACAACTGTATTACCAGGCTCTGCTCCAGTTAACCAGTTATGAATAAAGTTACAGTTCTTGAAAAAGATTATTTGTCTGTTTTCCAGGGACTTTTTAAACTCCTGTCAGAATTCTGGAAAATCATAGCTGTAAATGAATAAACAAAGAAAAGTCTCATCTTCACAGACCAGGACTTAACAAACAAACATACTTCCGAATTTTGGGGATAACCTAAAATATACTTTGTCAAACTTCCCTACATGAAGGTGATCAGAGTATCAGTGCATTTTGTTGAAAAGCAAATAAGACATAAATAATTTATCTTTAAGATTAATGTACTTTTAATCAACCTTTTGAACAGCTGGTATGAAACAAGTCATATTCTCAGAAACTGATTTTAGCTGCAGCATCACAGAGTAATCTAAGAAAAAGACAGCAAAGTGACCTCCGATCTGCACAACGCTCTTGCTATTGGATCAACCTTCCGTAATTTACATCAAGACCTGGAAGAACAGCTTTACAGGAAAGAATTTCTAAAGACAAACACAAAGCTGAGAAAATCAAAAGCGATTTTTAAGGAGCAACATCTGCCTCTGAATGACAGCAGTTTTTCAAGTACAGGGCTGAGAGCAGCATATTGTTTTCCTCCCTTTTTATATTTTTGTTCATTTTTTCATGGGAATTTTGGGTTAAAACAATAAAGTGATGAAGTGAAAGTGTTACAGAGATACAATACAGAGGGGAGGGGCAAAAAAAAGAGGGGTTAAAACTCACAATTCAAATCAGTAAATGTATCATTCAAATATAACGCGCAACAATTACAGAGAAACTTTAAAGGAACTTACCTCGAGGGAGAGAGATCAAAGAGCTGTTTTCAGTCGGAGCTTGCTCTGGCCCTCCAGGCCCCGGAGGAAGAGGTTCTCTCACTTGGGACATCTGCCAGCTCTCTCGCCGAGTAACAGAGAGCCTGCACCCCTCTCCAACAAAACTAACACGCGACCCTGAAGGAACAAGCAAATGAAAGCACTCGTTAATGTATTTTACGCAGAAAACTCACGGCTCGGAGCGCGGGACTGAGGAGGGACAGTCGGGAAGCGGCGGCAACTTTCCGGCGCGGCGGCGGGCGCGCCCCCGCCCCCTGCAGCGAGCACCCGCGGGGCCGGGGGCGGAGCGGCCGCGGCCCGCCGCGGGCGGCCGAGGGTGGCCGGGGGCCGTGTGCCGTGGCGGGCCGGCCGGCCGGCAGCGCCTACCTCCGCATTTCCTCCCGCTCCGCCCGGCCCTGCCGCGCTCCGGCCGCGGGAGCCTCCGTTCCACTCCCGCCGCCCGTCCCGGCCGCCGCCTCCTCCAGCGCCGCCCGCCCCGCGCCCGCGGGCCTTCCCCGGCAGTGGCGCGCACAGCCTGGCGCCCACACCCGCTGTCCCACGGCCGCCACAGTCACTGCTGCTCCATCATTTCCGGACAATGAAACGTCCCGCTCCGGCTGGCGGCTGCGGCTCGGGGCGGCGGCTGTGCAGGTCCCGCCGCCCGCCAGCCGCGGGCCCGCGGGCCGGGCAGGGCTGGGCTGGGCTGGGCTGCGCGGGCCGGCCGGCCGCGGGGCGCCGCGCTGCCCCGGCCGGGCCTCCAGCCATGGAAATTCCCCAGGAGACCGTAACCCGTCAGGCAGAAGTAGGCAAGAAGGGAAATTAAAACTAGGAGAATGTGAAAGGGAGGCTTTCCAGCCCGGGCAGGGTTTGCGGCTGCAGCGCTGGCAGCGGTGCGGTGCACGCTGCATGGAGCACCGCTGGCTCCGGCGCTGCCCGCGCTGCTACGGAGCGCCCGCCACCAGTTGCGCCTTGGAGCTGCACGTGGAGCGCCAGGCCCCTGCCCTCCGGCCGTGCCCCTGCCCTCCGGCCGTGCCCCTGGCCCTCGGCCGTGCCCCTGCCCCGGGCCGTGCCCCTGCCCCGGGCCGTGTCCCTGCCCTCCGGCCGTGCCCCTGCCCCCGGGCCGTGCCCCTGCCCCTCGGGCCGTGCCCCTGCCCCTCCGGCCGTGCCCCTGCCCTCGGCCGTGCCCCTGCCCCCGGGCCGTGTCCCTGCCCCTCGGCCGTGCCCCTGCCCTCCGGCCGTGTCCCTGCCCCTCGGCCGTGCCCCCCCTGCCCCCGGGCCGTGCCCCTGTCCTGCAGCCGTGCCCCTGCCCCCCGGCCGTGTCCCTGCCCTCGGGCCGTATCCCTGCCCCTGTCCTGCTGCAGTTCCCCTGTCCTGCTGCCGTTCCCCTGCCCTCCGGCCATGCCGGCTTCACGGGGCCCTGCTGGCAGCAGACCTCCCTGCCCCTGACTGGTAACATACAGAGATATCCATTAAAAGGACTTCATAGCGGGCAGACAGAAATATTCGAAGAACAAGCAGTTTTCAAAAGTAGAACCCTAAAGTGCAAACTACTTCCTTGCTACCGTCTGCTAAGTAGTGTTTCCTGGACTTTGCCCATATAGGAAATAACATTTCTTTCCCATGGCACAGCCTGATGTGATCATCAGTCTTATGCTCTTGTCCACAACGTGGGGTACTGCAATTATTGCTCACACATGTGCTGGTGTCCATAAGCTACGTGCTTTGCCCTGCTTACAGGATGTCAGTATGTCATCTTTCTCAATTGAAGTGTGTCCAGGTTTAAAATGTATTTTCCCTAAAATATACAAGCAGATTTTTTTTTTTTTTTTTTATGGTTTAGTAAATACACCAGCTTTACTGCTGTGTCTCATTACAGTGAGATATTTAGATATATATTTTTGGGAAACAAAAGTAGGAATATAAAATCCACAAGTTATAGACAATCAGCATCCTAAGCTGACAGACTATAGCTGATAGATATTTATTTTGATATCATCCATTCTAAGCAATATGTGTAGTTATTAAAAGTCAACTTCTTAAAGTTAACCTTTCCCTGACATGCTTGCAAAACAACCAGGATAAAGTGTAAATACCTGACTAGGAGCCAGTTCTAACTCCACACCCTTCAGAGCTAACTCTTATTTCAGAAGTCATCAGTAATTTTGCACCTCTGTACAGCTTTATTTTTGTCATTGCTAGTGCAAAAGAGAAGTGTGATGAAAGATGCATATGCTTTCCTGTGAAAAATACTATAATTTTTAAGTATTTCAGTAATCTAAGGTATTCTTTGGTGCAGCATAGTCTTTCTTTAAACATTTATATGGAAAACGGGTGATGGGGGGGAAGATGTTTTATGTAGGAAAAGAGCTGTGTAAAAAAATCAATTTGGGGCAAACAAAGCTATTATTTTACTGTGTAATAATAAATATTGGTCTCAATATCTACACTTTTGTCTATGCAAACATTGCATAACTTTCCACAGTCCCCTCCTTGCTGTCCTGGGGGCAGAGTGATCAAAACACAAGGTAGAATGACTTACCTCAAACTCCCAAGTGAGTCAGCAGTAGAAGAAAGATTATGACTCACTCTCAACATACAAGCTGGTGTTTTTCCCTCTGAAACTGGAAACACAGCAAAGAGCTGTGGGAGGAGCAATAATTTAGCCAACCACACCCTGCTTCCAAAATATTTCATTGGATAATAAATGCCTATGAAGAGCTGATACCACCCAGGGTTGGTATTTTGGTGGGGTTTTTTTAACCTTATCTATGAAACCCACATGGTAAACTCCCATGACGTTCAGTTTATCTTCTTTAAAAAGATGATGGGATGAGCTCATCCTGACAAGGTTCAGTTGTAGAGTTTAAAGCAACTAAGTGAATTTACAGGATCTTCAGCAGACAGTACAATTGATGCGGTCGGAGGCAGTCCTAAGTAAAATCAGATTAAGAAAAAGTAAGAGAATTCAATACTCAAAAAGCACAATTCACTGAAATAGTACATTAAAATTGTGCAATACACAGCACAATGCATACCAAAGGCTGTGATTGTAAAAAGATGGGTCAGATGTGGTCCCTGTTAATGAGATACCACAGATAGGCAAAGCTCATTGGCATAAGCACTTCCTGACAGTACAACATACTTCTAGCAAATAACTCAGCAAATCTAAAATATTTGTGGTATTACTTTCCTGTAAAATACATATCATTCTAAAATATTATTGACAATTCTCAGGAAGTGGGCAGTTCAGATACTAATACCAGCAGTCTTTCAAGTAGTCTACAATGTTGAGATATACTGTATCTAACTGTAGCTACCAAGTTACTGGCTGTTGCACATATATCTTCCAGTATGGTCTTCCATTGCTCAAAGCCATAAAATTCAGGTCTTGTAGGCAATTAATGGCAGATCTTGGGATTGATGTGAAGAGAAATTCAAAAGCCTTGTAAATAGAAAATAAATACAGTTTGTAGGCAAGTTAAAATTTCATGAAAGGAAAAAAACCCACCAAAAATCCTGACCAAAACAAATACACACCCTGCCAAAAAGCCCCACACACCACCATCACCATGAAAAAGTCCTCCTAGTTTCCTTCTCTATTAAAAAAGATTCTTCAAAACACATTTCTATTAAAAGTACACAAAATGTAGAATATAATGCTATGTCTTCAGGACAAAATTATTTATCACGATCTCCTAGACTGGGTTCCTACTCAGGCCATACAAAAGATATTACCTGCAGTCAAAATAGACTTGTCACTGAGCAAAAGAAAGTGTTCTAGAAAGATGCAAGTTGTTTATTTAGAATAAACCCACAATGTTCCAAAATTAAAGCTGCAGAGGTTGTTTACTCACATTATTAAAAATTTGAGCTGTATTTTAAGCTTGAATTTTCCAAGGCAAACTTTTAGTGTTTGTGGGTTTTTGGATTTCAAATAGTTTGTGTTGGAGGAAGTTGTGGATAGCAGAGACGCTCAGCTCAGAAATACTGTAGGAAAATTGAGTGTGATTCTTCAAATAAAAGATGTGGTCAAGAGCTATTACTTAAGGAACAATGAAAGTCTAGGTACTCAAATTTTCCCCCCATCCTAACACTACCCTTTCCTTCTCCAAGGCTACTCTTTAACTGATGCTGATTTCCTTCTGTCAAGAGGAACAGAGGAAACTAAAGATATTTTACTTCTCTCTTAACATCCTTAAATAGTTCTGAATAATGTTATTGAATCTTTTTGTGATTGATCACATGTACCTCAGTACCTGTGAGTTCTGTTATGCCTGAGAACATGGTTTTCAATTTTGTAATGTGTAATTTTAACATACGTGTATTATTCTAAACTTCACCAGTCTTTTCAGTATTAGGATCATGACAGGATCTCTGTCCTAGATATTTTATGGTGCTGCAATGCTGAAAAGGAAAGACAAAGTAAAAAGGGCTAAATAAAAAAACTTGGATTTTAAACCAAATTATATTTTAAAATAGCATAATTAGAAGTGAAGCTTATAAATTTATTCTAAAATGTTTTTAAAATATAGATTAAAAGCAGAAATACCCACAAGATATACATAAAAGGACAGTAAAAGAGAATATGAAGATCACTATTATGGTTGGTTTGGAGTATTTTTGTTTCCTGGTGTTCATGAGCTAGCTTCTATATTTCCCTTCTGCAAAGCATCCTGTAAAAAGCCATGTAAATTGTCAGGTGCCAGGGTAAAGCTGGTTGCAGCTGTGTTGTAGATGAGGATTTGTACTTCATAAAGCATAAAGTGCTGTGGGGTTGATGGTGCCTTAGACTGGTCCTAGCAGGGCAACCAACCCCTTTTAGGCCAAGGAAATCCACCTCCAAAGAGCACTACAGAAACAAATAAACAGTTGAATGTCTAAAATGAAACTAGAGACATGCAGATTTATCTCCTTTTGTAACCAGAACTGAAATAAAGATGTGCATTATCTTTTAGAGGAGCAACTTATTCCAGTAATGCTGTACCTTGGAGCAAGAGGGTTTTCTATGATAAAGAATCCTTATCCAGGTTTGATGTTTTTCTGCCATGGGATGGACTCTACAATGGGGAGAAAGGGAAAATGAGGCTTAATGTTCTCTGCTGGCTCGAGGTATTTTTCTCCATTTTGTTTTTCTGTTTAGACTAAGTATAAGAAATATAGTAGTACAAGAAATAGTATCTGTAAAATATTGTCTAACACAGGTGGTGAAGATTTCATTAAAATTGATAAATTATTAAGTAAAACAAAGAATATTTTCTGAGATTATTTTTTTCTGATGTAACTCTAATGAAGTTCAAGGAGTTGCATGAAAATGAATTCAGCTCAACAAGCTTTGTCCTGCTTAGGGTGAAGCACATCACATGGCCTGGCTTATGGTAGTTTCAGCAATTCCTTAGCAAGCTCAAGCAAGTAGCTCACTCAAGCAGGCAATAGATCTCATGGAAAAATAACAGATCATATATTGAGGAATGGAAAATGACATTTCATCACAACAAAATGTCAACTGCATTCCTACAAATAAGTCAAGAAGTGTTCAGTATACAGTATAACTATGCAGGTTTGCAACAGTTAATTTGCATATATTCCTTCAGTTATTCAGCTTTTCACTTTACAGTTAACATTACATCTTCATTAATAAAAAACTTACTTAGAACATCAAAAGAAACTTAAAATTCAGCAAAAATTAATTTTTCAAACTCTGTACTTATTTTTAAGGCACTGAAGATTATTTGGAACTTGCAGTGACATTAAAGATCATCTCAGAAAAGGCAAGTGATGGACATCAGCATCTTTTGAGTTAACCAGGCAGAAAATTTAAGGGCATATTGATTAAAAAGTGTAGGTAGCTTAACACAGAATTTTGTAATATCAGTTATATAGAGACTTAGTGAATTTATAATATCTTAATGAATTTGTCTGCCACATTTAGTCCTAATAATCCTAGACACTGTATTTTAGGGTCTCCACATTGTAGCATACAGGAAAAAAATTAAACTAAATATTTCTGATGCTTATTAAGTTAACAAGGCTCCTTATGCTTTTGCACCCTGAGAAGTACCTGGATCTGGCCTTATTCTACATTAGTATTTCATGCACATTCCTTAGAATTGTGAGTATTCATGAAATTTACATTACCTTTTCTCAGCAGTATCAAACTAATTGCCAATATCAAATGATGTTTTAAAAAATACCTTATCTAGAATTCTACAAAACCAAAAATATTTTCATGTGAAAAGACTGTCTAATCAATCTGTACCCAAAAATTTTAAATCTGAAAATACCAAATCAAATATTGGTATTTGGTTTTATAAATAGAATAAATAATGCAGTGGAACAGAAGACTATATGTTATATTGCTGTGTGAGGTCATGGTAACACACCCTGAGATCTATAAAAATTTAGTTAATTCTGTACATCTTTAATATGAGTTCATAATGCAGAATACAGATGCTCCTTTTGACCTTCAAGAGAGTACACTGCGAATGAGTGTTAAAAATTTTGTGCATTCTATTTTATGTTTTCATAATATAGAATACTTTTACTTACACATTGTGTATTATTGCTCATACATATTCAGAGCATATATTGTAACAGTTCCTTTGGAATCACTAACATGTAAGCTGTGAATGTGTATTAACAGCCAAATGCATTTGCATATTATGAGTCCATAATACTGAATGCACAACCAAATTGTTGATAAAAAGTCATTCCTATACATAGAAAGATAATTTATTTTCTCATGCTT
The DNA here is from genome assembly GCA_030060385.1 of Muscicapa striata striata. Taxonomy (NCBI): domain Eukaryota; kingdom Metazoa; phylum Chordata; class Aves; order Passeriformes; family Muscicapidae; genus Muscicapa; species Muscicapa striata. The sequence continues at coordinate 1,509,886 of JAREIS010000052.1, forward strand.
CTCACTAACAACTGTGCTGTCTTGCAGTTATTTCTTGCCCATGTCTTAACAGCTGAAAAAAAAAAATGCCAGTACAACAATTGGGAATTAGAGTTTTCATGAAGTAAAATATTTTGTGAGGGTTTTTGCTCTGTATCATAATCAATATTTCTTTTAATTTCCTGAATATATATGCTCCTGGTTTTTCATTTTGGTATCCATATAGATGACTGGACCAAGCTCTTAGCATCAAGTGCTCATTCAGATAGTACATGTAAAATGCAGATCATAGGAAAAGCAAACATAAATATAAACCTCAGTCAGTTGCACTGCTATTTTTAACTGTCATGATTTGTTTATTTGTATATTTGCCTAAAATAATGGGAGGTTTGCCAGCCAAGAACATGCAATTCTCTACATTGAGCAGAACAAAATTTGCAAAATAGTATTACACAATTATATAATTACAAAACTTCATTTGTATCAAAAAAGTTATTGTTTGTCTACATTGACAGATGACCATTCTGGCAACCTATGTGAGTAAGGATGGAAAAAGACACCATTTTACTTTTCTAAAACAGGGAATGAAGGAAAATAGTCTTCTTCCTCAGTTTCTTACTTAGAAAAAGGGAAGTTTTACAAATCTTAGGCCCAGGTCTAATCTAATTCTGTGGATAGGCTGCTAGGATGGGGATTTTCCCCAGGAAGAAGAAGAAAAGCTAAGGACCAATTGCCTTTTGCCCAGTTTCCTTCCTCATCCTATAGAGTTGCTGAAATAACTGGAAAGACACAAGAGGAAATTGCCTATACCATAGCAAGGACTGCATAGTTGTCATACTGACTTAGTTTTAGAATAATTTCAGGTGTATTATTTTAATATGCACCACTGAAAGTTACTTTATAATTCTGATATCACAACAGAGATATTAACTCCAAAAAGTATTCAGTTATACTTTCTGTCAGGTAATGGCAATTCTAAACCACCTACCATCCAAGAACCAAATATTTACACAAGACTATCATAATACCTCAGCTAAAATACCAATAAAATCAGAAAACACAAACTAGATTTAAAGTGACTGCCATATAGCTGGTATTTTTGGATCCCATCGAGGAGATGCAGTCCTGCCAAGTGAATGGTGGCACAATGATACCATTCACTAATATATGCAATGTCTGCCACATATTGTTGAGAGAGAAAGAATGTATGTATGAATGTTTGTATGTGGACATGAAATCACTGGAATTCTAGTGTTTTGCCTTTAAGAGAAGTTATTACATTTTAGTTTACTGTAGAAGCCTATTGCAGAGTAAAATTTCTTTATTTCCCTTTTACTTTTTCTGTGGTTTGTTTCAAACATTTTAAAGTATTAATAAAAATACTGTGTAAGTAATAATGTTAGAGTGTAATTTTATTTCATATTGTTTTAAAAGATCTATAAACAGGCTTCTGTAAACTTATAAAATCAGTTATTTTGAGGTCAGAACTGTGGAGGGTTTTTCTTTTTTATTGTAAATAAAATAAGATAGTTTGTACTTTGTTGTTTTATACTTCTAACATACTAGCTGCTCTCTCAGAGAATGTTTCAAGATATATATGCCAGCAGACTAAATTACCTTGATAACCAGTGATCAACATAAGCAAGTGAAATATTTTTCTGTAGTTTTCCAAAGTGATCTTTATACTTTCTCTAATAAATTATTTGTGGGTTTGACTTAGTAAAGTTTATTATACTCAAAGGAAAATTCTGATAACCATGAAATGCAGATAAGGAAAATTTAAACAATTGTGGCATGGGTGCTTTCATTGTCAAATCTCTGGTGTTCCTGGGTATATGAGCATTTTTTTGCCCAATTTTGTTATGTCAGTCAAACTTTTTTTTTTTTTTTTTTTGGTCAGATTTAATTGTGTGACAGTGGTAACCAATGCTGACCTGATCCAATCCTCTCCAGTGTCTAGTTAAACGTTAAAACACTTCTAAATAAAAAAAAGGTTTCATGCCTGTTTTTTATTATAAAAGGTACATTTTTAATCAGTTTGCACCCTAAATATAATTAAGGAGTAAACCAAGTGAGTAGCAAAAATGCTAGTGCCATTTTCTCTCATTACTTTGTCACTTGCAAAATGGTGGCAGCAGAGATTTCCACCCACTCCACTTTTTCCTCACTCAACATCTGTCTGTTCTGAATCTAGGAATGGGAATGCTCCTCCTATTATCATCCCACATTGTCAGACCAAAACAGTAAATACTTCCCACCAGAACCATAAATTGTTTCTTCAGATTGCCATTTATGAGTCATAGTGAAGAGAATAATAAAAAATTTAAAAAAGGGTTATTGAAGTGCTCTCTCAAAATGCCCTAATATTACCAAGGTCTTATTTTCTTGAAGAAAAAACAAAAATATTCACCTGCAAATTTATGTGAAAGAACACTCAGGGTGTGTATTCAATACATATCTCTTTCTGACTGCCATGGTATATGGGATCAAGTATGCTAAGAATTAAAAAAAAAAAAATTAAATAATTTGCTACAATGGGAAAAATAAGGAAGTTAATCTTTAGAAACATAGAATTTATTAACAATTTAATTTTCTTGTTATAAAACTGTAGTTGGAAAAAACATGAGGGTAACTAGAAACACTCAAAATGCAGCTTTGCCCCATTTAATACCAACAAATAACTCTCTTTTATGGCATCCAAAGCTTCTAACATCGCATATTAAATTCTACTCTAGCATGAGATTTCTTATTTAAATTACCAAGGTAAAATAGAGCAGAAGTACCAATGTAAATGGTTGAACTTGGGAACAATAGAGTGACTTAGACCTCATACTGATGAAAAAAATCAGGTTTTTGACCCATGGATACAGCAATTTGAAAACTACTACAATAATTTCCTTTGCAGATTGTAGGGAAATACACAGTTTGGGAATTTGGTAAAACAAAGTGAAGAAAATGCACAACAGATTTCTATACATACCCTGAAATGTTTGTGTAAGTATCTGTCTAGATACCTGTAGTTAATTACACTCAAAATGTGCATGAGTAAAGGATGTGCTATGCAGGACCATGAGATTATACATTCATCCTCATTTGTGAAGGTGGATGCCTAGAACTCATGAATGGAAAAAGATATGTTATAAAGTATTTAATCCTAATCAATATTTATTAAAGGAGACAAAGTAACAGCAGCACAAACCTACAGTACTTTGCTGAAAAAAGCCAGCAAGCTGGACTACTTATCATGCAATAATTAATGAAGTTTTATGATTTATTTTAACCCTGAAGTCAGTTTTTTTAAATATTAATTATATTAATATACTGAAAGAAATACAGTTGTCACTTAGTTTCATTACGAATGACAGGTAAGAGTTTCAAAGAAAAATGCTGAAACTTTTGAAAATTGCGAGTTCTGGTTGAAGTAACAGTATGGTATCAATGGGATGGAATTGTGCTTCTCACTGCATTAATCAATACTAGAATTTATTTTTTAATGTGTGAAGGATATTTAATTTCATTAATTTGTGACCAGATTCTTTCTACTTATGTCTTTCTGTCTTTGGATTTCTGTCTTTCATTTTAAAATTTTGTCTGTTTATAAATCCACAGCCAATCTCATAAAATATTACTGTTGAGAAAGAATCAGTTCTCTGCATACCATGTGCAGTTTGTGATAATGATCATATAACTAAGTCAATTAAAGGAAACATGGCTCTGTTAAAATTGGGGAAGTACTATTGTCACCTGTTCTACACTCTGTGCAAAATCAGAAAATTTACTTCTGTTCAGTTTATGATATCTCACTCATCCTTGCAAACCACAGGCTACACCTGCAGTCCCCTAGCATAACCTAGATTTTTAATTTCCAGTTGTGAATATATAGACTACTGAACCAAGTCAGCATTATATTTAGCTTAGAAGAGCCTGTATCATAGGTCACAGATCTGATGCTTTTGAGCTGGAACTGAGAGGATCCTGCCATAAAATATTTTCATTACAGCTTTATGGTTTAAAACACAAACACACACACGCTCCGTGCTGCTGTCCATAGATGGGGTTTGCTTATGTTGCACTTTGTGGTGGCCCATGTCATGAAATTTTAATTCTTTGGGATAAGTGAGCTGTTAAAAACTTAAATTTCCAATGCAATTAATGAGCAGTGGTAAGGTGTGAGTACAATAGACTTTTATGGACAGCTATTAGAAAGAAAGCTTACAGCACCTGAGCAGAATAGAATAAACAAATATTTGGACTATTTTCTCTGAGTGTGGATAAATAATGTAGAGGTGATAATTGTTACATAAATTTAAATCTAAGAAATGTCAAGAATTAAACCATTTAATCAATCTCTTACATAATACTATAAAGTCAATACATGAAGTGTTTCTAGAACAAACCATTAGCTCTGTGTTGGCCTTTCCAATATATAATATATATATATGAAAATATAGTTAGTACTAAGTATCAGATAATATTGAAACCTACCCTATCAACAGGTCTAAGCTTGCTAGGGGCTTTTCATGTTGAATGTAAATGAACCTGTTGGTCGCTTTCTCTGCTAACAGCATGTATTTCTGCTCTCTGCAGGCTGTATAAGCTGTAGGCTATGGACTTGCAATTTATATTGCTCTTTACACCTCCTGTACATCTGGCTCACTATTCCCATAACCTGCCAAAATTCATATGTAAGTAGATGTTGTCTCTTAAACTTATTGATCCAGTTTGATTAAGAGACAGTGTCCATAGTGGATGAGTATATGGGGCAATTTATGACTTTTGAGAGTGATTAAATGCTGAAATGGAGCCAAAGCATTTGATAATCACAAGAGCTATTTAGCTGGAATATTCCAGCCACATGACTGTTTTCCCATCAGCAAGTAAGAGACGCACATTTAACAAACAATAAAAAGGCAGTTTTTTCTGGGTAAATGAAAATTTGAAAGCAGTTGAGAGCCCCAGTTCATCTCCCCATGAAGGCATAGGTAGTTTGTACAGAATTCAGGAGTATGTTCCTCTCCCAAAGAGCAGTGCTAAGGACAAATAATTGCCCAAGGGAGTTACCAGCATAGAAACTGAGGGCTGAGACTGAGGTGTGAACGTATGTGATTTGAGTTAGCATTTATGACTCATTTTCATATTACCACTGTAAGAGGGTAACATTTATCATCTGCCACACTGGCCTGTCAGCACATGTTGGAAACAAGTCAGTGCGGCAGCAATTCTCATGGGAACAAGCCTCTCTCATTTATATCCCCAAAAGTTTAGATGAAGTAAGGATTGACACCTTAGGAGGAGGCCATTACAAAATTAGAAGGGAGGTTATGGTGGAAAAATATTCTAAGAACTTGGAGAGGAAGTTGAAGTTGAGTTTGGGGCATTTTTTTTGTTGTTAATGTTGGGAGTTATAAGTAGAAGACCAATGCAAGGATATTACTTCATACTTATTTAGACAGTGAATACCAAGAAACCCAAATCATTCCCATGCAGTAGCCTACTTTATACAAAACAGCCATGTTTGGTTAATGTGGGGTTTTTTACAAAGAAGGCATTCCTGGTACTCAGGCTAAAAGGAGGTAATGTCTTCTGCAGCTGAACAGCTAAACCCAAAAACATTAGTTTGTAAACTGATGATTTCCTGAACTAGGTAAACTAATCTGATGACATTTCAGATCATTCTCCCTCTTCCTCTAAACTCATATGCATCAGTTAAAGCTATATAAAATTCAACCCTCTTAATTTAATGGAAATGAAGAAGGAAAGTGAAAGCTGCTGAAGAGTTGGGTGGGCAGGCTTGGAGACTGTCTCTAAGCAGGAAGCAGGTAACTTTGCTTCACTGACAAGCTGGCACTGCTTGAGTATTGGTCAGAAAAGAGATATAATGTTTGGCCTTTATATTGACCATTACAGAAAAAAAAAAAAAAAAAAGAATAGAATGCCTGATTTACTCCAACAGTTTTCAGCTTTCTGATGTTCTCACTACATATCCACAAATGATTTGCAGAGACAACAGGGAAGAAATCAGAACTGGTGAGCATACTTAACAGTGTTTAAACAGCATCCTGGCAAGGACAGGAGATGGACTATGACTGCACAGTAAAATACATGAGTACTTTTATTATGAAAATTCTGAAGTTCCAGCTGCATTTCTTTAAACATTGATTCTTCTGCTTTGTTTTTGGTTTTTTTGTTGTTTGTTTGTTTGTTTGGTTTTGGTTTTGGGTTGTTTTTTTTTTTATTTTTTACACAGGAAACCTCAACTTTTCTAAAATCTACCACAAACTTTTGTGGCATCTATAAGCAAAACACTTAATCTTTGCATGTCTCCTTTAATTACCTATGAAACAAGAATGGCAGTATTTGCTTCCCAGGAAAGTTACATTTGCCTGAGATCCTGGGATTCCAGGTACCAGTGAATTCCAAGCAGTTATTATTTGTTAAGACTCTCAAGGCAAAAAAATTGCAAAATCAGTGAACACACCTGTAAATAATATTCACCAGGACCATGTCAGGATCTCCATTAGGAGGCACCATTACCAGATTTTGTCTTGCCTCACTATCAGCATTCCAGTTTGGCCATTCTCACCTGTAGTATTATTGACAGAGAAGGTTTCACCCACTTTCGCTTTCCTCAGGCAGTCAGAAAGGATGTGATGACAAAATCAGAGCTACCACCAAGATAGCAGGGTAGTTATCTCTGAAAGCATACTGGGCCATGGTTTCAGAACAATCCCACAACATGATTTAGAAGTTGATGGGGTTCTTGTTAAAGACATAACAAATCAGCTTGTTCATTCTTGGGATGATAATGCCATTTCAGTGAAGTAAAACTGTGTTCCTTTTACATTTTCTGTGTGCAGCAAAAAACTCCATAACAATACTGTTGAGCCTTCTGAAATGAATACCTCCTGAAGCAATAAATCTGTTAAAGAAAAAAAAATGGTTTCTGGGCACCTGGGCTAGGTGTTTAAGGATTTGAACTTTCCTAATGCCTAAAATCTGGGGAAAAAGTTCAGAAAGGACACCCAATTAGAAGGATATTGACTCATCCTGACAAAGAGGTGGGGGGAGGGAGGAAGGGAGGAAGGAGGGAAGAGATCAAGGCTCACAACAAAAGGCCTATTCATTTATAACAGCTTGGCTGTGGAACCATTCCAGCATGCTTAAAAATACTTTATCCATTAGTTGGGAGCTCTTTTCTAAATGACAACTTGCTGCCCACATCTGACCACAACCAGCTCTCTTTTCACACTGAACATAGTAAGGTTCACACTGTCAAAAGCAGCTTGCCACCTCTTCTGGACGTTGCAAGGAGGTGAGGCAGAGTAAAGCAAAGGTGCCCTAGGAGAAACAAAAATCCCTGACCTCCAGCATACAGCGAGGGGAAGGACAATGCCGTTCAGTTCCTCCCAGACTATTTTTAAAAAAGAGAACAAGCAAATACAGCATTTAACTGGAGTTCTTGCACGAAAAACAGGAAGAGCATTTTAAGTCAATCAAGTTATTAAAAATAAGATAATTTATTTCCTCAGTATATGAGCTCAGAAATAGTCCTTTGCAATTTTATATGAGGCACTTTATGCTAAGCTGTGATCACACACCTGAATACAATCATCAAACATATTTCACCAATGTTCCTACCTCTTAGCCAAGAGATACACATTTTTAATTACAAATACTAAATACTTGTTGAACAGCAGGATGTTTTAAATCGAATTATTCTCTCCTAGGAACACTTCCTACTCGGTTATAAAGCAGTATAGCTGGAACTATTAATATTTTATGCTGGGGACTGTGGATACAACTTCATATAAAAGCTTTTCTTTATCTGAAATGTGACTGTTGCTGTAAAATTGGCACTCCTATCTTTTCACAGTATTTTGTTGCATATGATTTCAGAGTGTAGTTTGAGGAAAATGAATGTCTGGTTTAATGTGTGTTTATTTCTCTTGACACATACGATGTGTCCTTATGTTAGTTTGCATTGAGACTCTGGAGAAGATTCTGGGAGAATTCTGTGCAGTTGATCTTCTCATCAAAGTATCAGCTTTTCTAAACGTGTCATTCAGCTACAGCAAAAGTACTATATATTACAATATATGCTATCTGATTCACCTTCTTACAAGGATCATCTTTGAAACCTTCTCTCATGTGAATATTCTTAATAACACCAGCTTTATGTAAATGCAAAAGAATACATCTATATCTACAGTATCTGTTTTAAGTAAAAATATGGGGAAAAAATACTTAGGTTCTTATGACAAAGTATTCAATAATTTATATTTGGGGTTTAGATTTTAGATACAGAACAGCAAGATTTATAAGAATGCCTTATTTCCTTTTCTTTGTTTAGTTGATTACTTTCAAGCTAGCATGCAGAAGCAGTGGTTAAAGTTGGCATTGTAAAAAAATATTCATATGTGTCCACTTAGTTACTCCTGATCATGATTATAGTGTAAAGAACTAAGTGAGTGTACAATAGCTGTCTTTTTAGTTTTTTAAGACAAGATAGTTCTTAACCTAGGTTTTCAGGTACCTTGAAATATTTATGAGCAATACAGTATTCATTTCTTTTAATGAATACTGGCATGTTGTAAAGCAGCTCTGCAGAAGGCCTAAGAAAAACTGCAGGGCAATATCAAACATTTGTTTACATCTCACTTCCAACAAAGTATTTTACTTTGGCTGGCCTTTAAGTAGATGTAAAATTACATAATGCAGTAAACCACAAGCCAGATAGAAAAGAGAGACCACAGGTCACACTATCCAAAATGAAGAAATGAAGTCTGGTTGTAGTTTTATCATAAGAAGTGCTATCTATGTTTTATGTGCAGTGCTGGGCTTGTAAATGTTTCTAATTTAATGGAGCAATGTATCCAGACGTTAATAGCTCATTTCATTTTCTAGACTACATCAAAGAGCAAGATGACCTCTATGCAATAGCAGGAATGAAAAGACTGCCTGAATTCTGAGCCCAGATGCAAGGCCTCCTCTCTTCTGATGGTTGGCTGGTTGGTTTTCTTTATTTAAAAGCACCATTTACTTACTGCATAGGAATGCTCTGAGGATTAATTCATTTACATGCCATGTGAAATATGAAATGTTCTAGGAAACATGGAAGTTAAGGTGCTGCTAGCAAGCTGTGCGTGAGAAAACACCTGGTGGTGTCTGCTGACTTTAAGGTCCTTGTTCTGTCACTGCTCAGAAAACACATTAGGGCAGAAGGAAGGGGTCTCAGGGACAGCCTCCTCTTTCTGACTCACAGTGGGAAATGCCCTGTAGCCCTCAGCCAGAGGGCACTTGTGCAGACTGCTTCCATGCCCTTATGGCAGATGAGGTGTTGAGCCTTGCATAAAGTTCTCATTCCCACCTGGGCTTCTCTGTCAAAAGTACTTTTAGCTGAGGTTGGATCTTAATGGATATGCACAGATGTTAACCAGACAAATTGGACCCTCAAGCAAAACAGCGGATGATCATCCTGTCTGTATAGGTATAGCTCATGTATCATGTTCCACTTTATTATTGAATTCTAATTCATGGGGCTAATGGACTCCCTAAAACAAAGGAACACTTGGAAATCCCCGACTCACCAAATATAAGCAGTATTAAGCCAGATCTTAGTACCAAAAGAAACTGATTATTAACAGCAATATTACAGCAAATACCTCAAAACCAAAACAAATATTCTTTTTGTCTACAATAACAATGTCCTGTTCTCTATCCATAGCACGAAACTTGAGGTGCATTTGCATATCTTAATAAATTAAATAAACTTTTCTAGAAATAAAACTTTAACAAATGAAGCAGAATAAGTGCTTATTAATCCTATTTATAGGAATATATAAGGAAATCAATGGTTCTTTTAACGAAATATATAAAATAAGGAGAGAACATAATAGACCATTCATCCTGTATCAGGTAAGACCAAGTTCAAAGCACCTCATTACCTTTTCTCTAATATTAGCCTGGAGGAGATGCCTCTGCAAAAACAATTAGGTTCACAGAATCATAAAATGTTTAGAGGTTGAAATGGACCTTAAAGATCATGTATTCCCAGTCTTCACTGCTATGCCCAGGGACACCTCCCACTAGCTCAGGTTACTCAAGGCTTTATCCAACCTGGCTATGGACATTGCCAGGGCTGGGGCACACACTGCCCTCCCTGGGCAGCCTCTTCCAGTGTCTCACCACCATCACAGCAAAGAATTTCTTCCTAATATCTAACCTAAATTAAAGGGCTGGGGAATCACTAACAATATGAATTTCAACAAGGAAAAGTGACAGATCCTGCATCTGGGATAGGGCAACCCTGGATGTAGGTACAGGCTGGGGAATGAGATGCTGGAAAGCAGTGCTATGGAAAGGGTCCTGGTCTATGGCCAGTTGGATGTGAGCCAGCAGTGCCCTGGCAGCCAGGAGGGGCAACCCTGTCCTGGGGTGCATCAACACAGCTGGGCAGGGGAGGGGATTGTCCTGCTCTGCTCTGCACTCCTGCAGCCTCACATTGAGTGTTTTGTGCACTTTGGGGCACCACAGTATAGGAAAGATGTAAAGCTATGAGAGAGTGGCCAAAGGAGGGCCACATGGGTGGTGAAAGGCCCAGAGGTGAAGCTGTGTGAGGAGTGGCTGAGGTCCCTTGGTCTGTTCAGCCTGGAGAAGAGGAGACTGAGGGGACAGCTCACTGCAATGCAACTTCCTCATGAGGGGAAGAGGAAGGACAGACACTGATCTCTCTAGTAACCAGTCACAGGACCTCAGGAAATGGTCTGGAGTTTTGTCAGGGGAGATTTAGGCTGGGTATTAGAAAAAATTTCTCCACACAGAGGGCGTTTGGGCACTTACTCAAGGAAATGGTCACAGCACCAAGCCTGATGGAGTTCAAGATATATTTGGGCAATACTCTTAGGCACTTGGTGTGGCTCTAGGGCTCTTCTGCTGCTCTGAGAGTTGGATTCAAAAATCCTTTTGGATATTTTCCAATTCAGTTTACTCTGTGTTTCTGCAATCTGTACATTATTCCTTGTTCTATCACTAAAGTTCCTGATCAAGTATCCCTCTCCATCTTCCCTGTAGGCCACCTTCAGGTACTGAAGGGTTGCTATGGGGTCTCCACACAACATTTTCTTGTCCAGACTGAACAGTCGCAACTTCCTCAGCCTGTCTTCTGAGGGAAAGTGCTCCAGTCCTCTCATCAGCCTCGTGACCCTCCTCTGGACTTATTCCAACAGTTCCATGTTCTTATGTTGGGGACACCAGAGCTGTATGCAGTACTGCAGGTGGAGTCTCACAAGAGCAGAGTAGAGCAGGAGAATCACCTCTGACCTACCTCTGATCTACCTCTGATCTAACCATGCTGCTTTTGAAGCTGCCTGGGAATTGGTTGGTTTTCTGTGCTGCAACTACAGACTGCCAACTCATGTCGATGTTTTTTCATCAACCATCACTCCCAAATCTTTCTCAGCAGGCTGTGGAAAAAGTTATTAAGTTACATATCCTAAGTCTACTCTACCAGGCCACACATATTGGCAGTTCATAAAAAGCCAAACTCGGTAATTGTTAGTCGGTGGCTTTTTTTGAGTAGCTCATTCTTCCAATTATTTTCCAAGTCGATATCAACTTTTAATACCATGAATGTCCTGTAATAACTTAATTACATGAAGAGGATTTTTTGTTGTTTCAAAATTGCCATATTCAAATTTCATTTGATAGCTGCTTTTTCTCTCTGGAAAAGAGAGTACGCAACCATACCCTTTTTAACTCCTTCCTAATCGTGATGATTTTATAAACTGTTGTTACATTCATAATGTTTTTTTTTTTTTCTAGTCTGAAGGGTAATAAGATATTTAACTTACAGTCATATTGAAACTGTTTCATAATTCTAATCATCCTTGTCTTCTCTGTTTCTTTCTGATTGGAGAGGAGGAGAGAAAACTGATAAATAGTATATACAGTGTTCAAGACAAGTGCAGCTGTGGAATTACAGAGTAACAATATTTTCTGTTTTGATATGACAATTTCTTAGAACTGTTTCTAAGAGTTACAAAGAGTTTTCTACTCTTTGTAACTTGAAGATTTCACTCCTGAGTGAAAGGTCGTATATGTTAAAGTAAGATTTATATATGTAGCTAGAGCTGAAGTTATTTTTCCCCATGACCACTTAATATTTATTTACATTTCATTTCACTTGTTTTTTTATTAACAAGGACTATGTTCTTCAACTCTTCTCAGTTGGTCCTCATCCTTCTTGTCCTGAATTAATTTGTAATACTAGCAAACTTTATTATTTCACTTTCCACTCACATTTCCACTCCATTTTCTACTATGTTTAAGAGCACAGATCTAGCAGACACTTATAGTTCTCTGCTAGTACCCTCCCTCAACTGAGAAAATGAACTGTATAAACTTATTTTGTCTCCAACTTTTCAGCAATTATCCATCTATTCGAAGACTTTCCCTGCTACTCAGTGGCAGCATATCTACTTTACAGGAACATTCTAAAAAAAGGAAAGGGACATTGTAAAAAGCCTTTTGGCATTGTAAGACAACTTTGGCAGCTGGATTGTCTGTGTGATTGCTGACTCCTCCAGTGAACTGTATGTAAAATTTTAGATGTGACTTTTCTTTACAAAAGCAACGCTAATTGCACTCAAACTTTATAATATATATATATATATTTGTTCCATGTCTACTAATACTTTTCCTCTCTCCTATTTGTAATTGCCCAGTTCAAATGCGAAAAAATAAATTCATTGATCCTCCTTGGAAATTTTTATTTTGAATAGCAACATATATGTAAATTCCATTTATTGGGTAGCAAAGCAGTTTTTAAAATAAAGGTTGCACATTGTAGTAAAGAATCTGGCATCGTCATACCTAAATTACTATAAAATTCTTGATTTCAGAAATACTAAGTTATCTTTTATTCTTAACTCCGTAATTTTGTTCCATGAACTCTTTTGTTGGAGCAGATGCTTTAATGTTAGAATTTGTTTTTCAAGGTCTTCAGACGTGATATCAAGTTTCTTCACAGTTAACACAGATACTAAAACTAGTGTCATCTTTACTTTCCCTATATTTTTTTCACATATTCTGATTATCTAATGTCTCTACAAATTCTTATTTGCTTCTTGCAAGCTTTTTGTTCTTTATATGTGTAAAAAATATTTTTATATCTTTTGCAAGTTTGTCTTTAATTCATATTATTTCCAGTTTATTCCTTTTTAGAAATTTCTTCATTCTGTAGTTCCCTTTTTTCCAAAATTAATGGGGTTTTTTGGGTTTGTTTTTCTATCAATGATTTTGAAATTAGGTACATTATGACCACTGTCATTCTAAGATTTCTGTGTTGATTGCAAAGAAAGATTAAAAGTTAAAGCCTGCTATTTCTACCTGCAATAACATTTATATTAACACCTTTTAATTTAATATAGAGGGAGATTTAATGAATTCCTGATATATCTAGTAAAGAGCATGCTCATGGTAAGGCAGTTGTGGGAGATCATGGGACAAGGCTATTGGGATAGCATATTGGAATTTAAAATTGTTCTTGGCCATTCCAAAGATAGAGAGTGGCAGTAGCCAAAAACTAGCGTGACTCAGTGCAAGTGACCTTCACATCAGCCCCAGCCAGTGTCACTGGGACAATTTCCCATGCATGTTGCTGAGCTGAGGACCATTGTTGGCATCAATTTTCAACTCTGGCCCGGGGATGAACAGATGATTGCTCCCAGAGCAACCACTTGGACATTGCCTCACATGACAACATGTTCAGTGCTTTCCTAGAGCTCCCTTTGGTTTTGACACCTTCCCCTGATCTATATTGTCTTGCCACACGATCCTGGGCAGCCAGGTCACTGTGGTGGTGAAGAGCAGAGAGGCAGAGGCCCTGTACAGAGCTGCTTGCTGACATGGTGGGTTGCACACAGTATGGAAAATGTGACTACTGAAGAGAGAAAAAGAACAGCATGTTAGGGCTGCAGCTGTTGTATTGGGCCTTTCATAAGCATAGCCAACCTGCAGTCCAGACACCAAGATGATCCTCCAGCCCAGAAGAATCTGTATGCAGCCTCTCACCCCTACAGATTAGACTGTGTGAAAAAGCCCAAAATATTAAATCAAATACATCAGGCAACACTGACGATAAAGAGGAAATTTGGATTAGACTGACAAAACTCATTTTACATGGGTCAGAGATGGCCATTGGCTTTTATTCAGAAAGGTTAAATAAAACTGAGGGGTGCTACAGTATGGTTAGTACCTGACAGAGTGCTAAATTTCACTCGCCTTATAGGTAAGCCAGAATTTGGACACAGACTGATGTGATAGCATTCAATGTTCACTGCTGCAGTGTCACTCTGTATTTTGGAGGACTGACAAAGAGAAGTTTAGAATTTAGTCAGTCATGGAGTATGTTCAACATTTGGTTTACAATTAGAAGAATCCCAGCCACATCTGCAACCCTGGGGTCTCTGACTCATCCTTGTGGCTGTTACCTGCATCATTTGCAGTCTCAATCAGCTGTTAATGCTTCTCCTGTAAGGTTATAAAATAATTGCAAATAGCTCAGATTAGGAGGTGTAAATGTCACTTAAAGCTCATTTCTGTTTCGTGTTCTATGCAGCATTCTCTGTAGGCAGCAGATGAGGATCTACAGAAAAACAGGATCCTAGAAACAAACAATAATAACAAGACCTAATCAGAGTATAACAATCTTTTGAATTGCACTTATGTTAGAAGGTAATCACTGATATTCACACGAAGCTGAATAAGTAGCATTTCATATGGACTTCATAGTTACAGAAAGAAAATAAAGAATGTTATTTCCTTAAGAGCATCGGGAACAAAATATGAAGAAAACACAGCTCTGAAGTTTTAGCACTGGCTTTCAGAAGAGCTGTATTTTCTCAGTTATGGCATAAGATCCAGTGCATGCTCAAGCAAATTTTGTGTCAGTTCTTCACAGACACTGTGCTTGAATACATTTTTCAGTTGCAATATTGCAGCAATGGGGTGTCCACTGGGTCAACAACATAGAGACAAGCCTATGTGAAAAGAGGCATCTTGGTATCTTAGCTGGTGGAAACTTCTGTTAGGGAGTTATAAGCATCACTCTGATTAGATGCCACATGAGGGATTGCCAGGATAGGTTTCATGACAAAGGGTCCTGAGAGACACCACCAACATGAAGAGTTGGCACCCTGTGTCTCTTGTTCCAGTGGCAGCAAGGTTTGCTGTCCACAGGAGAGCTGCTATTGCTGCTGCCTCCATATGTGTGTGTGCATTGAGAGGGCTTTCAACACAGACATGCAGTTAGACACCTACATCTGGGGGCATTGCACCATACTACCACAGTGTCTCACCTCTTGTGTTCTTAAAATACAGTAATAATGCTTACTTCACCGGTGAGGACAAAAATAAACTTCCTGTTTATGTCAGGTATTTGAAGAAAGGATGTTGTTTAGTAAGAATTATTTTTTTATTTATTCATCAAATGCAAGAAAGATGTCATTCACTCTTAAGATTTCCTCGCAAAATTGAGATGCCTGAATAAAATTTGACATTAATATCAGAAAATACAACACTAGTTTCAGATATAGAAGACCAGAATCTTTCACAAAATAAATACAGAAAGAAAATAAGATTTCAAACTTCTGCCTTTTTTTGTGTCTGCAACATGATACTGAATGTATACTTTTTTACAGGTTTATTTCTTTTTTTTATTAAGATAAAAAATTGTGCTTTGGGGTCTAAAATGTAGCAATTAAATATCTGAAAGGAAGAAAAGTATCCAGTATATTATTTATACATTTATCATGCTCCATCACATAATCTTTGCATTTATAAATATGGTAATCAAGGACTGTGGACTTTAAAATCAACCTTGTAGCAGGATGTGAAAAGTAGTATTTTAGTGGTTCATGATAACAACCATAGTGTGATATGAAATTCTTTATATACACAAATATGATCTTTAAAATGGCCTCTATCAGCTTAAAAATGGACAATATCATGAAACTTGTTAAAACCAAGGTGAACTGTGGCACCATATCCAAATGCAGAAAAAGACAATCACATTTTTCGACATTTCTACTGCTGATGGCATTGAAATGTCAGCAAAGCTCAAAGCAAAAGTACACAATAAATTTGATATTACACCACATGTTTGATTAAGCCCAAGGGTGAAATTGTAACCTGCAATTTTATTCTGAGTCAGTATATTTCTGACACATTTTGATTTTTAACAAAGGGAAGCTCAGTCTTAAGGCTTCACAGAATTCAACAGGACTGTCATTGTTTTATTCAGAGTCTGCTAGAAATTGGTCTTTACAAGCCCAATGGACAAAAGTACATTAATAAATGTTATTATTGTAAAAACTGTTTCCTCTGAATTGTCTCAAATAGCAAGGCTATGACTATACTTAAAATGCAGGCTATTAATTAATGGCACATGTGGGGAGAAGCAGCAACAGCAGTTTCTGATGAAAATTAGACTATTTTCTATTTCAAATCTTTTAATACATTAAAAATAATTTTATAAATGTACCTGAAGTAGTTCATGTTTAAAATATAGGAGTGTTGATGAATGAAAACATCAAGGAATTTCTGAACATACTTGTTTATTTTTAAAAATTCATTTATTCTCATTAGTATATAGGATAATTCCAATAACACTTAAAAATCCCAACTCTGCCTCACAAGGAAGATATGGAGAAATTGTATCAGTTATTGTGACAGGTCTTGAAGAAGAAACACATGACTACAGATAAAAGAAATACAAATGCTGAAATCCACTCTGGTTTATGACCATGGAGCATGGTAATTAACTCACACATATTCAAACACTTTTAAAGAAATACCCTATTCAAAAGCCACGTGTTGTTTTTGTTGTTTCCTAATTTTTATCACACTGCTGGATGGCTCAGAAGTGATGCTGTCAAAGCGACAGTCAAGGACCGAAGTAATTGGAACTGCTGGGTGAAAAGACAAGCTCCATACAGGAATTTCCTGCCACTCCAGTGACTGTGACAGAAAAGCTCTGAAAGTGCCAGTAGAGATTTAAAATGATGAATAGCTGCTACGGTTAGTGAGAAATCTTGGAAGTTCAGTTTTGTTTTATTTGCTGAAATATTACCAAAGAAGGCTTGAAGCCTGTGACTTGTAAAATGTGACTCCAGAATGACCTCTGACAGTTGGGGCCCCTGTGGATGTTATGCTTCTATTTATCTGTGAGTATTGTCAGGTCCTTTGTCTCATTTCTCAAAATAAAAGCACAACCTTTGTTCCAACGTTTGTCATTATTTATACACTACAAGGTCACTTCCTTTATTTAGAGACCTCCTAATTTTCCTGACATTATTTTTTCAGGCTGTTTTTTCCACCATTCATGATAATTATCCTTATATGCCATTCTCCAGTCTTCAGAGATAAATTTACAAGGCTATATCCGCCTAATGGACTTCAAAGTAAATTGTTGCAGTGTTGAACCTAATTACACTGCTGCTCTGTGGAATCTGTAACCCTGTGACAGCCATGTGGGCTTCAACTATCTTGAAGCTCCTGGAGAAATAGGCTTGTGAGAATAGTATCCACTGAAAGCAGGAAAATTACACAAAGTAGGATATTTCTGAGGGTGTCTATCAGCACTCCCAAGCAAGGAAACCATCTATCTCCTGGCTGAACATTGATTGCCTCTTTTCCCTCCTGAGGTTCTCAGATGTGAATCCCTTCAGGTTTAAGTGCTTAACACAGGTTAATGCACATGACCACAGCAGAGAACCAGCAGTAGTAAGTTAGCAAGTGTAAATAATGCAGTAAACCCAGCTAGAGCACTCAGCTGCACAAGATCCACACTCAAATCCTACCTCTGAGGCAGGAATTCTTCAGTCTTTCAGGTCTTTGGAGAGCATTCCCCAAGACAGAATAGAGCAACTGAGAATTAAAACAACCTCTTGGCAGATGTTTTTCATGCAAGGAATTGTATGGTAAGTACAATTCAAGTTTATCAATATGTAAGAATCAAAAAGATGGTTTTGTTAAATCTGATGTTTAACCATTGTTTGGTTGTGGTATACAAAAATGTATGTCAACATTTTATACACAGCACCTGGAATGTATGCAAAAGCAGTAAAGCAATAACTTTGAGGAGCTACCCAAAATATTAATCATCTGCACGTTATTTGAAGTGAACAGGCCTTGGCATGATTTCACCCAAGTGGATCCAATTGCAGAAACAGGACCTGAAGACTTACCTGAAGAGCATCTTCCAGAAGCATTAAAGCTTAAGACTGGTGAAAAATCCATTGGTACTGAAAAAGTGTCTGCAAGGCACCCTTAAGACATAAAACCAGTACACAGAATAAGTGCTAAACCAATTTTGTTTTGTATATGATTTTTCAAAAATGCTACAAAGCATCACATGAAACAGACAAAATGAAAGCAATTATCTCCAACGTCTAACACCACATCATTTTGCTTCCTGGCATAAGTATAAAAATGCAAGCGAAAACAAAATAACTTCTTCCTGAATGAAACCACTTTAACAGAGATCAGATCTAAATTAATTTCTTCTCTTCTAAAGTCCCTTCAAAAAAACCTCAAAAACAACTAATTTGAGGGATTGGGAAAGAAGGAGTACAGCAAACCTAATACAAAAAGCAAAAAGAAAGAAATATATTACATGGGAAATTAAAAATTATTAGTATAGGTGAACGTATTCTGTATATTCTGTAACTTTTTTCTGGGTGATTACTGTAGATGAACACTTCCAAAGGGAAAAACTCTCTCCAAAGTTATAAATGCAAACATTTACAGTTGATAAAGTTAATTGTCAAATATGTAGGCTCTCTCTATCTCTCAATTGTAAAATACAGAATCTTGCAAAAATACAAAATTTTCCTGAAGTTATAGTGAAATGAATTTGTAGACCTCTAAAATATTTTTCATCTTTTTTTTCTTTTGTCTTTTGCTTTCCACGTATCGTTCCTTTTCCTACACAGCTTCTCTTTTCCATTCCTATTTCTAAGCATTTGTCTCGATTCCTGTTTCATTGTAACGATAAACTTCTAAAGGATTACAGTTGGTCTCTAAAATTATTTACCCTATCTATCAGGAACAGAAGAACTGTGAAATTATTATCCATTTTTTTTACTTGTTAATTAGAAAAATAAATCCTTTTTAAATTTAGAACACAATATCTATTGAAGAATGTAGTTGAAGAGTCAGCATAGCAGTACTTCCAGGACACACTTTCATTATGGCAGTGCTCAACTACTCACCTTGTTGAAACACCAGAAAAAGAGAACTGCAATCATTTCAATACAAGACTGATGCTACTCTTCAAGCTACCAGTCATGCTCAGAGAATGACCTCCCAGTTTTATGCTTGAGACCCATGTCCTCACTCTCACCCATGTTTCCAAACTGACTCTATTTTCTCCTGAGTGTGCTGAAATCATACAGAGCAATCCCTTGCCAACCTTAGAAGAGTTACTGATAAGATGATGAAATCTTGAGCTAAATTGATATTTTCATTGACACATATGTGTATATTGTGATATATCTCTCTGCTTTTGCCTAGTCTGACAGATTGTTTAAGACTAAAAGAAAAAAAGACCATGGTCACCTTAATCTTTCTCTGTTCTCTCAGCATTCTGGAGCTGCTTTTTTTTTTGTGAGAAAGAGTCACAAAATATTGTGGTACTCTTATAAAGTGTTCCTTGTCCAGTGGAAGAACAATAGACAGTTTTCCATTACATTCATATAATGTCAGTAAGTTATTAAAAATGCTCAAAGGCATGCATGTCCCAGGAGAAGTGCCAATTGAAGGGAATATCATTTATATTGTGCCTATTTAAAATATGTTCAAAGAACATTAATGTTGAATAGCCAGTGTTTCAGACAGGATTACCTATTAGAGAATGACAGATGAAAGTTTATCTAGCCGAATTTTATATCTATCTGTATCATAGCATATAATATGCTATTATATAGAGGTGAGGCTCCCCAGCTCAGAGCAGAGCAGAGCAGGACAATCCCCTCCCATGCCTGGCTCTGCCTGATGGCACTCAGGACAGGGTTGGCCTTCCTGGCTGCCAGGGCACTGCTGGCTCAAACTCAACTTGTCATAGACTAGAACCCCAGGTCCCTTTCTGCAGCACTGCATTCCAGTTTCTTGTTCCCCAATGTGCCTGTACACCTGGGGTTGCCCCATCCCAGGTGCAGAATCCAGGACTTTCCCTTGTTCAGCTTTGTATCATATGGTCAGTGATTTTCCATCTCTCTATTTGGTCAAGATCTCCCTGCAGTACCTCTCTGCTCATGAGGGAGTCGACAGCTTCTCCCAATTTAGCTTTGTTCCTTTAGTGTCATTGAATCCAAATAGTCATGCATTATTTACTGCATCACAGAATATCGTTTGAACCTAATATGGAGATTTTTAACCACCAAAAAACCATACTAGCCCTTCAACAGGTATAAATGCTCCTTGCCTGTTGCAAGGCAAGCTATGGAATGAGAATGAAATGCAGGTAAGTTCTCATCCATTCACCAGGAAGAGGTTGATCTGCTGTCCATAGCCTCTATTAGCTAATAAAGCCAATGACATTGAACTGGAACATTCATTCTGAAGTATGTTGTGCTTGCATGTAAGTCATGGCTCTTTAATATTAAGAATAAATATTTTACTCTTTCTTCTCGATCCCAATTAGATGAATACTAGCTGTTTCAGATTCCTGCAGTTTAAGAAAAACAAAAAGTTTATTTCAGGTTTATCTCATTCACATCTTGGTGATTTTACCTAGAGGATGATCAAATGTGACAGGGATATCATTGGTAGGATCAGCATATGAAAACTGTCTGCTCAATGCCACATACTCAAATGTGCTTACTCCTGACATTCCATGCCCTCTGACTGCCAGGACTCTAGACCTTTCAAAAACCTTATGCTAGTTTTAAAAGAAAAGCAGAGCTTTCAGTATTCTTTAATTGCTTTTCGATTCACAAAAACCATTCTGTTTGTTTGATTTTTCCCACCTCCTCAAAGAAGGGGAAATTCACACCCCTACTAGTCTCCCTTTGTGAACTGGAATAGTCTGAGGGACAGAAACTCCAGTAGAGGATATACCTGGACTTTACAGAGGTTACTAAATAATTCTATGATTTTTTTGCCAAATCATCCATGTGCTGAGAGAGACACAGCTGTCATTGATTGGGTGATTTTAATACATTTATTTAATCAAATATCATTAGCACTTAGTAACTGGATATGTGACAAGCTGATGACCACAACTACACCTGTGGCATTTCTGAAAGCAGGTAGCCTTAGCAGATGCCATAGATCTTTATGTTGATGTATAGATCACACAGCTGGAAACAGAGAAAAGCCTTTAAAAATGTTCTACTATACTTTTTCTCTAGTTAAAGTGAAGGGAAATTAAATATTCATACAATGTGAAGCTTCCTAAGCTGGGAATAGTGTTTCACTTGCCAAAGGAAGCAAGCAGCTTCTATGAATATTTTGCTTGCCAGAAATATGGAATGAGCATTAGCTGACTTTTTAGATTCTCCCTTTTATTTGATTTCTTACCAGACTGAAGTGAAATGTGAACTGTAGCTTTAAGGCCTCTCCCAGGCTTAATACGCTCCAGGTGTACTGGAAGCAGTTAATTGCTTCTGAAGGGGACTTAGAGAATATTGTTCCAAGAGCCTGTTATTTCTGAAAAGACACTAAGATCAGGGTTTGCTGCCTCAGTGAGTTCCTATGGTGAAAGTTATTCATGTACAGGAGCTATCTGGCTTGAAAGGGAGAGCTTTTATGGAGAACCTCTTTGTGGAAGGATGAATGCACTGAAGATTCTCTACAGAAGGCTATTTGAATTAGATGCATCTTAAACAGTGTATGTTGAACTAAACCCCCCTGAATTTTATGGAAATGGGCCCAAAGTGGGAAGCCAATCTCATGATCCAGGCTTCCTTCTTATGGAGGAGGCTAAATTTGGGGTTTACATAAGGCTCCTCTCTAATACCATTAGCAGTGAACCCTAGACGGCTCTTTTTTCTAAAGTCTCTTGATGTAACTAACATGGCTTTGAGAAAAATAAAACCTTCCACAAGAGTATTTCTGCAGCAACATCATATTCTGACACAGTTTCTCATTTTCTAACACTGTACAACTAAAAATACATTTGTATTATTTATGGTAATTAATTATAATGAGAATTACATGGAAAAAAAAAAAACCTTCAGGATCAATTCCCTCAATTGCCTCATCCTTATAACTAGCAACATATTGCAGCCAACAGGTATCACAGTTACTTAGTTAAGCTCTTGCAATTTCACATGACTATATTAAAAGTGAGGAGAGGTTAATATTAAAAAAAAAAAGAAAAGAAAACAAATCCACCACTTTGGCAGGTGCTTCTCTCCAGGGACACAGATTTTTTTAGTGAATGGCATTGAATTATGAAACACACATCATGTTGGTTTGTAAAGAAGAGCTAATTTGTGATTGAGACGCTGTTCTACAACAGTTAAGGTGCAGGCTAAGTGCATCTTTTTTAATTTGCCATTGTGGCCCTGGATAAATCATCACATTTTTCAGTCTAATCTTTATTCTTGCAAGAAACATAACTGTTGGGATTGAAATTTTCAAAAATTTTAATCTGTATGGGAAAATTTAGAACAGATGTTTTAGGCTTGACAAAATTACAAGTAAAGAAAATGGGTACTTATTTTGGGAATCATGAATTGGTTTTAATGATTGATGAGATCTCTCTATTTGAGTGTAAACAGATTATACACAAATAGCTTTTTTTAAATAATCATCTTTGTCTAGCTTTTTACATCACTCGTACTTATCTTTATTTTGCTGACTTTACTTGTCTGCACTCCTTATTTATAATTTCAAGATCTCTAACACTTTAAAAAGACATGAAAATGTCATCTTCACATCTGGCGTGACTCGAGTACTATAGTATTTGTGTCATTTTCTTCTTATTTAAACTTCCTAAAGAATTTTTCCAGGGAGGAGGTGAAAATTTTCAATGAGACACTACATCCATATTTAGCTACACTTCAGTGCAATTTCTTCATTCTTCTTTTCATGATTATAATATAATATAATATAATATAATATAATATAATATAATATAATATAATATAATATAATATAATATAATATGTGTCTGGGTTATTGCATATACACCTTTCCTTTGCACAAATTTTGACACTACTTGAATTTCCATCAAGTTAGAAGTCTGTTCATGATTCCAAGAAAGGTATATGCAATGTACTGTTTTTCTGGCTCTCTTTCTCTGGGATTATTCATTGTTTGCAGGTGATTGGTGGCTGAGATATTTCTAAATTCAGGCTTCTCATAAGCATGATTAGACTGTCATTAAATATTTTTTAATGTGCATATATTGCTGGCTATAAACCTCAACCATCTGGCATTGCTATGTCCTGGTGGTTTGTAAGACTGTAAAACAATACATTCAATCCATTTTACTCCTAAAACTGTAATAATCCAACAGAAACCCAGGATTTTTTTGCAAGACAAGTAACATTTCAGTGCTACTTACTATTATTTTTAATTTATTGTTATAATGCAGTATAAATATAGTTGCAACTTAGAAGGTTTCAGTATCAAAATTTCAGATACCCTCTGGTATCAGTAGTTTAATAAGACACAGCCTAGTCTCAAATGTTATCAAAGTCAAGAATCTGGAACACTTTGGATTTCCAGGAAATTCCTAAAAGACTTTTCTTTGTTTATTTAGGTTTACACTTAGTAAAACGTGAATAGTTCCAAGAAGCAGGCAGAGTGTGCTTGGCAAGGAGTGCGGAACACCACAGCAAAGAATCCTGTACATGTAATTCCTAAGAGCACTAAATATGGGAGAAAGCCTACAATCCACTTATTCCCTTTCCCCTTAATAAATTACCTCCTAAAAAAATTAACTTGAATGTCACAGCTAACATACATCATTTTTTTTTTTTTTTTTTTCTTATTTTTTATCTTTAAAAAGAAAGAAAAATTCTTTAGGCTTTCTTTAGGGAAGTTATTAAGTGTTAATATACCTAAAAAGAAAAAGGGAAAAAATCCTACCAGTTTTCTGTCATACTATAAAGTGCTGCTCCATATCATCATTTGCCTTTCTCAGAACCCAACTAAGATCTGTTTTTTCTGTATTACTTGTAAACTGGTCTGTTTGGACTATTTCAGACTGAGGCAACAAGTCAGCATAAAGAACTGCTTTGGAGAGCACCAAGTACCAGAGTCCTGCTCATATGAACAAACTTTACACATCCTTCCAACAGCAGTTTTGGCAATGCACCTCACTGAGATAATATGCTTACAAGCAAGTTGTTTTCAAACTGTTTAGGGTTGCATAACCAAAAATTTTAAATTCTACCCAAAACCAAAAAGAAACCAGAAACCAACTAACCTGTTTTATTAAACAATTTAATTTCAAGTGTATATTCCAGAGTGATTCTGAAATACTTCATAGATTAAATAATGAAAGTATGGGTTTTGGTAACATCTGAAACAAAATAAGAGATGTTGTCATTTCAGAAACTCAACAACATGGACAACCATCCTGGCACTTTTAATTTAAATGACAAGTATTGTGTCCTTTCAGGAGTCCTTATACCTTCACATTATGACAGTAGGTTGAAGTCTTAGGAGGCGGCAGCTCTGTCCTCGTCATAATATCTCTAAAATTATGCCATCTCAAATTAGTCATGAAGCCATGAATGTGCCACCCAGGAGAATTATTTTTTTTAGATAGTCATCTTGTTCTACTAAGATATTTTAAGCCCTCCAGCAAATTATTCAAAAATCTCATTGCTTTTCCATTCTGCCTAGGCTGTATTTAAATGCAAGTAACTGAACTGAGGCAAAACAGTGTGCCTGGTGGAGTCAGGCTACGGCTTCTGGCAACAGCACTGACCAGATGTGTTACAGGAATTTTATAATATAATGTTTGAAACGTATGTTACTATTCAACCTGCTCTGTCAATGCTGGAATCCTGCTGAACAGCATCTGCCTCAATCATGAAGCTTTTTTCTTCATGTCCTGTAGTGGGGATTGGTAAGAAAATGAACACTGTCTGTGATGTTAATGCTATCCCACACATAATAAAGGACAGTCTGTTTGCAGAGTTGGATGGGGTAATGGCCTTTGCATTGCACAAGAGGCAGGCTCAGAAAGTGTTTTATAGTGGTAAAATTTGTAATATTCACATTTTCATCCATGGCATTGATTACTAACAGTTTGGGACTCCCTGTAGGTTACTAGGGCAAGTGACTAAGAATGAAAATCTTTGGAGTGAGGTGGTTCATAGGCATTTCTTAGCATTTGCTAAGGGTCATCCTATTCTCTTTCCATTCCAGGAAGCACAAAATAAAAATAAAGGCTATCTAATACACATGGAAATTGAAGAGTTATGCTTTCAAACAAACAATGGAAACCTATTTTCTATAATAGAAACCATACACTAAAATCCGATGTGTAAAGGCTGACTCACTGCTAAGGATTTTTTCTGGTTTATTGGTATAAAAGGTACACTGAAAATATATAACTTCTCTGTTCCAAATGTGGCTGTTGTCCAGTGTACAGTACTGACTATTGATTGTCTATTTTAATACCAGTTTTGTAGTTATCCAATTAGGTAGAGCTGGGAAACACACATCACACATTCACATCCACATCTGTATGTGACAGACAGAACTTCTGATAGTCAGTGAAGCACATGGAAAGTGGCTGATTAAATTCTTCCATCTGAATTTGTAGGCTGAAAATCTGATCTCAAGTTTTTCCACTCTTCCTAAAATCTGACAGTTCAACATCCACCTCCCCAACTTCAACTGATTCTTAATGTGATTTAGAATGACATGAGGCTGTATTTTTTCTGGATGAAATGTGCACTGTAGTTTGTTCTAAATGTTAAGGAAGGAAGATTAGTTAGATTTCTATATTCATAACCACTCAAGGCAAAAAATCAGTGATTTCTACCTGTTTAGACATAGGTAAAATATGTGAGTATTTTTTCCTATTAAAAGTTTTATAATCAATGTTTCTTTTAAAAAAGTTAAATTAATAAGAATAATAAATACACTTCAGCTTTCATATGTCTTTTTATTAGATTGTGCAACCTTATTTTCTAGTTGTTTTGGTTGAGGAAGACTGAGGAATCCTTTAAGAAGATTAATACATGCAACGTGCTTTTAAATGATAAAAAACCCCACAACATTTGAAACATTTTAGAGTAGAAAGCACTTAATAAAATCTATTAGAAGTAGTGAGAAAATATTCAAAAAGTCAATTTGTAAAGCATTTACTTATATTTCCTATGTGCAAATCATTTTGTATGGACTACAAGGATCAGAGAATGAAGTGTCAGCAAATAACTTCTGAAATACAAGATACCCTTGTAGTTAAATATTTCATTTCTGCATGAGTGGTCGTGAACATCTATGGATTTACCAGCCTTTTGTAGCCTATACAGCAGGATAATATGAGAATACCTTCTACAAGTGAAATTGAATTTTAAGATATTCAGATAAAGTGGGTCAGAATAGTATGGAATTATCAACAAACTTAAAACACTTCATGTCAATTTTTATTACATTCAGTAGAACAGAGCTCTCAAAAATGATATAATCTAACCTTTTCAATAATAAAAAAAGAATACTCCTTCTTTAAAAATCTGATCTCACAAGTATTTTTCTTTAGGGAAATACAGCTCATCTCAGAAATATCCCTCTCTTCCTTTCACTGTCATTTATCATTGAATTCAACTGAATCTCTTTCACTGAGACTTTATAATTTCATCTTTAATACCCCCCACTAATCTCCCTCATGGTGGCCTTCAGCCAACAAATGTTCTTTACATTACAATACCCTCATTTATTCAATTCCCAAGAAACAGATCTGTGAAAGGGTTAACCATTTGATTGTCAAAAGCTTTGGGTTCTGCTGAGCTACTAAATTTCATGTGCACTTATTACCCAGGTTAGGTTCAAGCCATTGCTGGGCTGGCACAGCGTTTGCCTAACAGGGATAGACCCCTGTAGGGAAAACTAGACAATTAGATGATACTCTGCACACCTAGCAGTTATTCAGCCTAAGCCATACTGGTACAAACTCAAAGGTAAACCAGCTTTCCTTGATTACTCACTGGGAGTGTGCTTCCATGAGAAAGGGTTGCAACTAAATCTAAATTAGAGGAATGAAATTAGTTTACCAGCTCACAGCTCCTGCTGCCCCTCCACGCAATATCAGGAAGACATTCCACTTTTTTTCTAAAAGAGGCTGGGGAGTAATCGTTTCCATCCTAAATGGGTAATATTAAAAGACTAGTTTTTCACCATTTAATCAAAAGGAAATTACCTACCAAACAAGCAGATGATATATAACAAGGTCTGAAGTGACAATAGCAATGCATTTGTTTCCTGTTCAGCCTTCCCATTTTCAGTATGCTTATCTAAAAATTATTAGGTAAAAATTAATTTCTCTATCAAGTGACCTGCATTTCATATGAATAATTAAGCATTCTTTGGAATAGGTACATGAGTATAAGTTTACTAGGTCCCAGGAAAATGTCCTTGCTTCCTATCCCTTTAACCTTTCTCTTAGTCCACATTTAGTTATTTAATGCAATATTTAATAGCCTTAACAGGAAATATTGAGGAAACTTTGCCTTCTTTTCAAAATGCCTGATGGTAAAAACATTAGACACACTAGATGTGGAAGATTTGGCTTCAGATTCCTGTTTCAAATTACACCATTTACAGCATCTTAAGGAGGTCTTGCCCTGTGTATTGAGACTCATGCCAAGTCAGTGTTTCTTTCCAGGTATTTTCTGTTATAGTGCCTGATTCCTGTAAGGTCTGAGAACAGTTATGAAGTTTGAACCTGTGTCTTGGACTCAAGATAGAGAATTCTATTGGCGTTTAGACAGGTGCTAAGTTTCTGGACTCAGGAGCATCAACACCCCAGCCTGCTCACCAGATCAAACAGGTACTCTCACAGCTAACAAACAGCTACCTGAGCCAAGAATCCACAGTGCTAAATATTTCTGCATGAAGTGGATTCTAGTCGGCAGGTGCCTCTCTCCCCATATTTTTTTCACTCAGAGCAGATCTTCATAATTGGCCACCCACAGCCAAGCAAAAAAAAAGGGCATTAACTTTTATCTTCCTGAAGAAATAGTATGATAAATAAGGGATTCTTAAACCCCTTTGCAAAGTCTATTAACTGAGTTTCTGAGGATCTGATCACTTTGAAATAATAAAAGAAAAATAAGCATCCTGTGGTTTATTTGCCAGTCTATATCATGGTGTTTTGAAAATCTGAGTGCACTGTTCAATTTTACTTGAAGGGAAGAAATTATCTAATTACTTTTAAACACGAATTCAGCCATTATGACATCTGTGAGAACACGGGCATATCCCACTCACCCCTTCAGTGAAAATGAAGCAGACAAAATGGAAGTAAATGCTACAACTTCCTTTCTTGTATTAAAAGATACTTGTTGCATTCTAGGCATAAAGAAAACTGCTACTTTTGATAATAAATGGCATGTAAAGAGGGACCAACATGGAAGAGAAACTAATAGCTTTTCCAATTTTAAAAATGGTCCTGTTCAAGACAAAGAAGGGGTTCTTACCATCATCATTTTTGATTAAGACAGGAATTATTTAAGATATAAAAGACAATCCATCATGCTCAGATTTGAAGACAGTGTCTGACACAGCACAAAAACAAAAGAAAGTTATTAAAATAGTTTTATTTTTTAAATATCCCCTAGTTATTAAATGCACACTCATAAAAAATCCGCAGCATAATAATAATTTATATTTAGACCAAGATGGGTACGAATTATTATCTTTATAATATGGATGGTGAATTAATTAAGATAGAGAGGAGGAAAATTACCTACTTAAGATCATACAGAAAGCTAGTGAAAGTGGTAGGAAGAAGCACCAGATGTCCTGTATCTGAAATCTCTGTTATAACTATTACATAGTAATTCCCAGTCTGGCAAGCAGTAGTGTCTTCTAACTTGCTTTATGCCAGTACATATTAAAAAGCTAAACCCAAAGCCAACAGCAAAACATTGCCCACAGCATATTACTTGTTTACTATTGGGCTGCTAAATGAAGCTCATTAGAGCCCACTGACAAAGTGCCTAAATCTGCTTTAAATGTCCTTTGCATGGAGTTAGTTATTGACCAGTCTACAAACTTGTCTGTTGACTTGTTAGAGAAAAATAAAAGGCATGAAACTGCTAGCAATGTTCCAGAAGAGGAGGTGGCCACTGCTATGGCCAGAAAGCACTAGCAGTTGCATACACAGCACATGGGGGATGGCAGCACCCTCAGCTTCTGCTTCAGCACCCACCCCAGCAGCCCCCAAACAGCACAGGGTCTCTGGTGCTCTAGCAGACAGCACTTGCATATGACAAGCAAGTTATTCAGAGAGCTTTTCAAATAGCTGTAAGATAAATTGAAGCAAACCTGTTTGACTGCTGCACACTTAAATACTATTTCATGTCAACCTATATTTTCTAGCCTGATTCCTTCCCCATGTTGCACTGCCACTGCATTAAGATAGCTAAACATAAATTACAGGCTTTTCTTTACAGCTGTGTTTTCAAACTTGATTGTGGCTGTCACCACAGCAATATTAACCAATAGCCATTGCAGGAGGACATAGCTAAAAAGATGTAAAAGTGCTTCTCTGTGGTTATTCATTGAACATTCTCAGTATGTAAAATGACGTACCACATCGCATCATAGTAATTTTGTTTTGTAGATTGCTATTTCTCACAGAAATTATGGGTAGTGGAAGTTTTCATGTTCTTCACATGAAGGTTTATTTATTTGGGTTTTTCTGTTTAATATGAATGTGAATTATAAGTTTTGGGGTTCTGTTTTTTTCTTACTAGAGTATCTGGCCAGAAACATTCTGAAGGAAAAACAATAACCTTAGCAAGACTACTGTATGCCTGGCTTTCTCTAGTCTTGATGATTTTCCTACTATAAATTTTGCTTGGGCCAGATTCATCCTGTTTTCTCCAGCACTCCAAAGATCTGGTAGCATCAGAAAAGTTGAGAGGTTTTGGAGAGTACTAATAGCCTGATGAGATCACATCCAGATTCAGAGAAGAATAAATCACACATATTGCAGATAAGAGAACCTGATTATGGATCTGTATTCCCAAGTGGAAAAAAAATTCCCCTGAAATTTTATGGCTAAGTGTACAAATAATGTCACAATCACAATTCTGAGAATCAGATCTTCTGGGGTTTTTTCCCTCATATTAGAAACATACTCCTAGTTAGCCTCTGGGAGTTTGTCCACGTTACCTTGCCAATATGCCTTTAAATCTGGAGACAGATATTCTGGGTTGGAAGGGACCCTCAAGCATCATCAAGTCCAACTCTGAATGGTCCATAACCATCAAACTCACAACCTTGGCGTTATTAGCACCATGCTCTGACCAGCTAAGATAATCTCCAGTATCTGACACTATAGATACAGGTGGCCACCAGCCAAAAAGCAGTAATAGGCTGCCCATATGATATGAATGGACACTAGCATAGGAAGAAACTAATAAGAAATATGCGTATAGTCATGCAATGATTCTTTATTTTAAGATAAATGTAATATAAATAATTTTTAGTTTCTGAGATTACTTTTTCCTTTGTCAATAGATGTTTTATATGAGATGAAAGACAGTGATAATGAAGCACCCTGAGAGAAATATATTTGTCCCTCATACTGGTCCTGCCCACCAAATATTAACAGAATATTAGCAAGTAATGGAAATTATGTAAATGAAAGTGGACTTCCAGTTCTCTGAGAATAAGCTTGACACTAACAGAAGTTTTTTCTCCTCTTTTACATGGAAAATTATACATTTACCTATATATACTATTACAGTTACTTGAGAAGTGTCTTTTATAAATTCCTGATGTTTTGATAAGTGAATGTTACATAGGAAGTCAACTCTCTTCCTACATTTTAAACTGTCTATATTTGGAGTCCATTCTGTTCTCATGCATGAGGAACTATTTAAAAATGCCTATAGCACAGAAACTGTCACTGAAAAGATACCATCAGGTGGAGGATGAATTCTGTCAATGCTTCCAAAACCAATCAGTCATTAGGTTTAATATTAGAGTGTACACATATACTACTAGAGTGGTGTGGGGAGGGAAAGCTGGAAAATGTGGACTTTTTCACTGACTTTCTACCTGTATTACTTGACTGAAAACATGACAGAAATGCACAAAAATATCATGGTGTGAAAGTCCAGGTTTCAGTTACCTATCTGTGTATCTAATTCTAGTACTATCTCTCTCTCTGTCTCCCTCTCTGTATAGGTATAGATACAGATATATATATATATATATTTCACACTTTTGTATTTTAAAATATGTGTCTTGAAGATTTACTTTCAGACACTTGAACTGTACAATAAAATAATGCAGTAGACATAAAAATACTCAAAATGAGACCAGAGCAAGTGTTTTTTGAGGAGTAAAACAATTCATTAACTGCAGGAGATAGATAAAGAATTTGGTGAGTCAGACACAGAGAAACTGTTTACAAGATCTCCAAGGAACAGTCTGTGCCTGTCAGAAGCACTAAATCTACATCTTGTAAGGTTAGATACCTTTGACGTTCAAATAAATAAATGTTCCTATATCCTTTTCAAATGAGTCCCAGGCTGACCCAATTTGCACAGAAATGTTTACATTTCCTTTACCTTCAAGCTAATTAATCTAAACTTATTTTTACTGCACTGAAATTAAAACTAATTTTTCATTTCCCTATTTACAGTACAGGACTATTTACAGCTAAATATATACCACACAAAAATATAACAAAGGCATAACCCACTCAAAACTTTTGTACTAAAAGCAACCTGTCAGCATAGTCCTTGTCACGAGATTTTTAGGTTGCTTTCAACAAACAAAACCAGCTTTTTAAACTACCAGTTAACACAGGAGAGTTAACAGAATTTTGTCCCAGATGTGTAAAGGAGCTGAATCAAGAGGAGCAGTCCTGTCCTCTGGTGTCCATGAGCAGTGACTCTCAGTGCCACAAGAAACAGCCTTGGCCACAGCTTTGTGACAATGACCACAGCATTCACTGTAGTGGATTGAAGTTCAAATGGCACCCCTTTCAGAGCCTTTTCAACTATCTGCAGGACTCACTGGCAAGTCCAGGCTCAGTGAAACCCCAGGACCACTGTATGTTCAGGGCATGTCTTCTAGGAAGAGGTGGCACTACCACACTATTTGGAGACATCGTCTGTCATGGCCCCATTTGTCTGGAGCATATTATTAAAGTCATCAAGATGAGTAACAGAGTTTTAGATAAAAGGCAGAAAAAGTATTAGGCCAAGTGCATGGGTGTCTGGGGCATTGCAACATTATGTTTGTATGACATCTGACAAAATGGCTGTAGCCATTTTCTTGATGTACTCAGACATACAATAGTAAACAGCTGACAGTAGCAACCTAAGGAGCATGATAAAGCATTCAGGGCCTGGCATTAAGATTTCCAACATATGCCATGCTTCTAATTATTCCTTTACATGTTAGCAAGAAGATCTTTCTGCCCCTTCAAGCCTCAGATGGAGCCAGATTCAACAGGGCAAGAGGAACGTGAACTCAGAGCACTGAGAACAGCCCTACTGCTGTCCCAGCTGGCTCCTGTGCCCTGCCATAACAAGGCAGGATGGAGCTGGGGACCACACCAGAGCCAGAATGAAGTGAGACCAAGGGTGCAGTCAGCACTGCTGGCATTGCCCCATGGTGGAGCTGCTTTGATGCTCCAACAGCCTGTCTGAGAGCTCCCTGCACTGCTCATGTGTGTCAGCTTCATTCCTCCAGTCCCAAAGACTGTGCAGAAGGTGAGGGTTAAGTAGGAGGCACAGCTCTGGACACAGCTCCAGATGTGAGACTTTTGCTCAGTGCCAGGCTGCCTCTGCATTTGTAAAAAACCCATAAACTTCCTAGTCAGGCAGGAAAATACAGTGTGTACGTGTGTAAACACAGATGAAGTAGCTTTGATATTCAGAGTACCTTAATTTAGGGGAGCCCTTGCAGTCATTTCAAGTGACAAAAGCCACCCCATATAACTTCATTTGCTCACCACTTATTAATAGATACTACAGTCACTAAAAGATGTTCAAATGCTGGAAACTGGAAAGAAGTTTAAAACATTTTTATAAATACAGTGACTGATTCCATGATTTATTCATGAGGTTATAAGGTACTGTTGGGTTTAGCAATCACTCCATAAATAGGGCAATAAAAGCACAGACCAACACCTTTCACTTACCCTAGTAAGTAACTTCATGGTCAGATTTATATGGTATACTGAGCAGAAAGCCATTTTATATCAGATAATGAAAATATTTAGAAAACCTCTAGAGCAGTGAGGACTATAGAACTCCTAAAACTATAATTGTTTTAAGCCATTATTAGTAATGAAAATATTGCAAAATTATGGAAGTTTCCTCGTAAGTAGCGTGTTACACCAAAAAAACCTCAGGCTGCTAAGAAAAGCCATTTTGAATTGCATGAGAAAGACTGGACACTTTTTCAGCTATCTTTCTGTACTACTTAACAATATGTATTACAGTATCTCTGTTGTCATAAATATTGCTTTATAAGAAAAGCAGCTATCATTTGCAATATAGTATACTTTATGCAATTCAAAATCAGAAAAAAACCCTTACAATAAGTTTTAAAAAATATGATCATGTAATGGTCACCAAATGCAACCACGTATTCACTGCAACAGCTTTTAAAATCTTAACTTTAAAAAAATTTAAAGGCAAATTATAGAGTTCTTTATTTTAAAAAGAATAAATTATTTGAGTTCGGTTAAAAGTTTGGAGTGTTCTAAGCTAATATATTCATTCAACATATTGGGAAAATATCTTTTCTCTGAGATGAAATCTGAGTCAAAGTTTTCATCCCCTACATGCAAGAAGTAACAGGCATGAGAGGTGTGATTCTGATTTTGATGTGTTTGTGTTAACTCCGCTTGATCAATAGCTGAGGCATCTCCAAGAAAAATCTGGAGAGCCTTGAGTGACAGTAAAAGTTCCATTGGTTAATATAATCCCAGAAAATTGATTGAAATAATTTGCACTCACTACACATTAGAAACCTATAAAAACAGATTTTATCCTGTAACCAAAAGTACGACAAACTCCAGATCCCAAAAAACAATAAAAAATCCCAAAGGAAGTCAGAAAAGTGTATTAACATGACCAAAATGCTCTCAACTGAAAACATTGTTCTGAATTTCTGTACTCCAGTCTATTGAAAATATATATTCAGCATGTCTGCTAAACCTTTCTTAACAGATTTAGCTCAACAACTATATGTAATATTCATGTCACATAATGGAAGCTGTCCAACATTATTAAAAACAAATACACTTTGTAATAATTTATTCTACCAGCGCATCAGATCATATAGCTTGTTTTTCGTGTGGTATTTCTGTATATTTTTTGAATTGTTATAGTAAAATTAAATTACTTTTAAAGGATGAGTATATGGCATTAAAATTATTGGTAGAGTCACCAGAAGATATGTTAATGACTGCAAATCCCATGTAGGTGGTGTGGTTCATTTAAGGCCAGGCAATCAGACAGGTCTGTTAATTCCCACCTGGTAAGTCATTCTAGCCTTCATAAGTTTTGGCTTCCCAAGGATCACTGAATTGGCTCTTAAATACAGGATGGAAATATTTAGTCTGCATCTACTTATTTTATTTGGTGGGAATGAAAGCAGTGATCCCATCTGCATTTAAAGCAATGATGGGAGCACGATACCAGCACCAGCTCTCTCATACCATGCATGTCTGGGTAGCAAGAGGCTTCCTCTGAGAGGTCTGGCTTACCTAGGTGAAGCCAGCTGGGTTTCTAATTGCAACTAGCCACGGTAGTTTAGTGGGTGTAAAATACTCTTGGTGACCCATTCCAGTGCGATTCATATGCTAAGGGATAATCTTAACAAAAGGACAAAGTGGATGTAAATTGATGGTTCTCAAGCTATCACCATCTTTGTTCTTTGTCATCTTGGGCAGCAAATTTTCGTGAATAAACTCTGCAACGTTTTTTCCTTTTAAAGTGCAGCACTTCAATATCTGTGCCTGTTAGAACGGCTCCTTCTTCCAAGTAAGCAAACCAGCAGTTAAGTTTGTCCTCAGCTACTGCCTTCCAAATATTTCTTCCAGCAATTAGAAGAAATTTTTCATACACCAGACATCCTCCTAATTCTCAGACAAATCATTAGCAATGTGAGCTGTTTTACAACAGGTAAAACTAAGGAGGTTACACATGATTAGCCTAAAACCACAAAGGCAGCCTCTGTCAGAGCAGAATAGAGAGCTGAGTTAAATAAAATAATTATAGGTCCTGCTACCTGACTGCCTTCAGTCATCTTTATGCCAGGATGGGAGAAAGTTACTGTTACATATTTATATCCTGTATAATATTATGCCAAAAGTAGTTCAGTCAGTTTTTAGAGGCCTGTTTGGAAAATTTACCACTGTTGTTGGCCATGTTAGCATTTCCTGTTTTTGTGATGATTTGTTTCTGGAAGTGTCGATGCTCCAAAAAATACACAAATCCATCAAAAAAAACCAAAACCAACTGAAACTTTGCATTTTCACGGAAAACCAAAGCACAATCTCATTACTCTGGTGAAAAAGCTTTAATTTTGTGAAACTTCAAGAATTGTTTTCAAACTTTTTCAGTTCCTCACTATTTCCTGTGTGTTTCTTAGCTACAAAGTTTGGCTCTGAACTCACTGGATTAAAGGAAAGATAAGGTTATTATGGACAGTGAAAAAGAAACTCACTGCTCTGCACCATCTTTTTCCTCCAGTCAAAAATATGACTACAAATAATTTATTTACAGCAAATTATTCTGCACAAGGATTTTGCAAAGTAAAAAGTATCTGTACTCTCTATAGCAACAGTAGCTTAACTTCACATAAAGTAATCAAACTCCTGTATTATATGTATTATCCTGTATGTCAAAGCTGTGTGTTTTAAAAATAGTTGGGTTTTATTCCTGAAATAGAATTAGAAGAGTCAAAGATTTCTTTTCTTGTCTGATAACCTCTCTGATGTTACAATGTCCTCAGTGAACTCACACCTTAAAGTGTTCTGCCAGGTTTTTATCGAGAAAACTAACAAAAATCATCATTATTTTGACTACTTACTAACCTTTTAACTGTTGCCTTAACTATGTGTTCACCAGCATCTTTCTCATAAAATTTCTGTAAAAATCACAGAAATGTTGAAAAAATTATTTTTACACTGCAGTGGAACTGCTAAGCTTGTGCCTCGTTTTTGATTAATTTCATGCCTGACTCAGTCAGAGATTAGGCCCTGACACAGGTTATAATTAAATATTGAAATCATGAAGTGCAAGAATGTTTAATTTTTAAAATATGAGTTTTAATTTACCTCATACAGAGAATAGCTCTGGTCACCTGCAGAGATGCATTACACACTACATTGCCTAATGTAGGATGCCTGAATAAGGCTGAGCATACAGTTAAAGTAAACTAATGCAATTTACTGAACAGCAGTCAAATATTTATCCAGTTGATGAAGCAGACTTTATGTGAAACTCAGACAATAATTAAAGAGAAGCCTTGCTTAAAACATGCTTATTCCAGTTTCCACAAATATGTTATACCAAAGCAGATATTCCTTTTCTCAAATATTGATGTTCTCCTAACACATTATACAGTGAGCTTGTCCTTGGCATTCTCTTGACTATTTAATGAATACATTTCCTGGCATTTGCCTTATCTTTGTTATGTTGTTCTTTGGAGAGCTAAAACTATTAGTTAGCCCTTGACAGAAAAACATCAGAGCAAGCTAGTAAAAGGTCTTATGGTATCAAAGTTATTAACATGGTATTTGATTAAACCATAGAAAGATGGGGAATAGATACAACAGAATATGTCCCCTGTACTTAGGCTTTCACAGCCTTGAATATATTTTCAGAGAACTTTCACATTTGTTTTTGTCATTTTATCTGAGCAATAGTCTGTTTAGGCACAGGCTGAATACTAATCCAACAATTATTTTGTAGTGCTCTATCATTCCAAATAGATTTGAATATATTATGCATTTCCACTTATTCAGAACAAATATTTTTGCTTCAAGTTTCAGTTTTCATAGTAAAAGAATTTAAAACTTTTACATCAACAACAGGAAATGCGTGTTGAGGAGAGGTGTATCTTACACAATATAGAACACATTGCAAACTGTTATAATGCAGACATTTGTAAAATGGTCTCAATTTTAAATTTAACACATTGAAGTTTGTGTACAACCTCATTTACAAGCATTATTAAATCTTCACACTTTAAAGCTTTATTAGAATCAGCAAGCCTAAGCAGTTGTTCTTCAGAAATGCCTAATGATGACCATAATAATGGGGAAGACAGAGCTTGCACTCAATCTGTGTTCCTGAGCTAGATGGAAGCATATTTCCAAAATAATCTAATGACCAGTAGTTAGTGAAGAATAGATTATTATTGGCTGTTAAAAGTTATTAGGAGATCCTCAAATTTTTCAGTAATAGAAAGCTGATGGTATGTCTATTACCTTAAAAATAGACCATATCTCAAAATACACCCTACAAATTACAGCACACTCAGTCCAAACACTACTATCTTTTTGTACACCTCTGGATAATTCAATATTAAGTGACTGTGTGAGGGTTCTGCTTCCCTGAAGTACCATTTTTGTTTCAACAGCTTGTTTTTACTTGATAAAGTCACACATACAAAGTCTCTCCATTTAGAAGGCCAATGGTGCATTTTTAAGAAATAAGGGTTAGCCTGTTTAGTTCAGAAGAGAGATGAAGGCAAATTCCAGCAACCCAAGTTATTGCATGAGAAAATCTGTGGAGAAAAAGCCTAACTGGCATAAGCTACACCAGCTACTTCAGCAGAGCTGTGCCAGTAAACATCAGCTGGGCTTCTGTCCTGGTGTTAGAAACTGCATCCGGCCACCCTTCATTTTCAGCTGCAGCCTCCACCTCAAATCAACTGCATCTGTAAGCTGGGAGACTCACAAACTGGATTATTTCTGGTCTTGAATGTGCAGTATCACCTCTGTCCCTGATGTGCTTAGAACCAATGCACCCCAATTGCAATTTCAAGCACAAAGCTGCTGTTCCTACATGTCACAGGGTCAGGAAAATTTAGTGGATTTCCACATGTTCAAGTTCTGTAAAGTCAGAAAATTAATACTTGTTAGC
This sequence comes from Muscicapa striata striata, assembly GCA_030060385.1. Lineage (NCBI taxonomy): Eukaryota > Metazoa > Chordata > Aves > Passeriformes > Muscicapidae > Muscicapa > Muscicapa striata. The sequence goes on from JAREIS010000052.1 coordinate 1,548,186, forward strand.
AATAGGACATCACAGCAACCAGATGGAGCTGCAGAAGGTCTGGTATTATATTCTGGCATTCTCTGCAGCATTGAAGCCATTGTTCAAACCATGTAGGAAAATGACAATTCAAAAAGTCTTAACTGATCTCTACTTATCAATAAACATATTGCAGGATTAGTAGCCAGTATGTTTTGTAGGGTAAGGCAAAAACCTGACCTAACTTGTTTCCTCTCATCTAATGGGTGAGGTTGTTATCAGTCCATCCTTCTACTTACCTATTCCCTGATGATTGAGACACTGAGAAAAGGCAGCTGGTTTAATTTTAAATCAGACATTAACAAGTTCAGTCTTATTTAACAAATGCTTTACTGTTCATACCATTCCATAAAGAACCTCTTGTGTTATCCTTGATAACACAGGGTCAACACACACAAAGAACTGAAGCACCAGAAGCACAAACAAGGCCACTAAACCTGTCATAATGTATCTGATTTTGGTGATCTAAAAAATCTGCTGTTGTGGTTGATTTTTACAGAATCTTCAGATTTGTTACATTATGAGTTCAGCTTAGATTGGACCCTCAGATTTCCAGGATTAGTTGGGCGAGTGCCCAATTAGGCAGTAAAGGTATTGATTAAAGTTTAAAATATAGAAGTAAATTTGAAACTATTTTGGCTACAGTATTTTATAAGTAAACATTTGAATCTTTTAAATGCTTTTCAGTATGTTTGGGTTTGTGTTCTTCTCCCCCAAAAATTTCAGAGCTAATAAAAGTATTTGACTAATATGTACCACCAAAGAGATGAAACCTTGACCTTTCAGTTGGAAGAAAAGCAAGGGCAGATTATAGGACATCTGCCATTTTTTGAGAATCAATTCAGTTTGTCCCCAAGCATTCTTGACTATCCATAAATGCTGGATCCTGTTCACAGTCAACTCTGTGCTGATTCACATTAAATGATACTACATTGATTTTCTTTTTTTCTGTTCAACTATTTTCCTTTGAAATCCTCTTTTAACATAGTAAAACTTTTTCAAGGGCATAGGAGTTTTATGGCCCATTTGTCTTCCAAAGCCACTGAGAACAGTCTAGTCCCTACCTCTCTATCTGTAAACACACATAAGTAATCCCAGGAAATCACACAGTAGCTGATCAATCCACAAAACTTCCAATCTACATTTCTTTATACTACAACTACAGAGTGTTTCCCATGACCATACAAAAACACACTGCTGTTCCCAAAATTAATGACACTGAAAAACGTGCAATTTATTCTGGCAGGAAATCTCCAATACATGTAGGTACCTTAGGTGAAACTATCCAAAGATTCTTGTCTTTAAAACTTGAATTTTTTACACTTTTATACCTCCTTTGTATATATATACCACTGATTTACTTTCCTGCTATTTATGCCTATTTACTCCACAGATTTGAACGACTGTATTTTGTGTAAAAGTGTCTCGTGCATTGCTGACTTTCACATAATTTTAACTATAATCCTAGCAATTTGTTTATCAAGATCTAAGATTGTATGATAGGGAAGCTGTCAACAACAAGATTGATTCTGTGTTGTCAAAAAGAGAAAAAAATAATGCTTGAAGTGTTTAATACTGTGGCCCTTAATTACAAGACTAATTGTTCTTAATAGATCCACTCATGGGGGCTGTAGAAGTGGGTTTGAACAGATTATGTATTACCCCCTAGAAAGCTGTACTTGCTTGGCAGACACCCACTAAGAGCAAGGCTGATTCACATGCCATAGCAGATGCCACTAATACAGAGGGCTGTGAGTTTAGCCTGCCAGAAAGAATTCATTTTCACATTTAACCATTCACTGCAGCAAGATACATGGGTACACACTGGCTTGTGACTGTTACAGCCCCATGCTATTTTACAGTGCATAGAACCTGTAATGGAAGAAATCATTCCACAATAAAAATTATTTAAGATGGCCTTACTTAGTCTGTATGCATCATAGGACTTCAAATTATTTTACATGGTGCATAATGACCAGCTATTGATGTTCTCCACTCAGGCTTACCAAGTGAATGGAAAACTTCACCTAAGCTCAGAGAAGGTTCATCATGCCATCATGTACAGTGTCTTGCTTTGAAGGCTACTGCAATTGTTAAATAACAGCTAGATACCTCTAGATATTTATACACACATATACATGTGCATATAAATATACATACACATGTATACATACAAATCCATGTATGTAAGTTGTAGTGGTTGGATCATAGTGCATATATTTTAACTGCACAACATAGTGTAAATATTTTAACTGTCACCTCAGAGGTAGAATCCTTTTCATAATTGCAACGAACCATCATCTCAATATTCCATTGAGTAAAATTTTAAATAAATAAATAAATAAATAAATAAATAGATAGATAAAGTTTTAGAAGGCTTCAGTTTTCCTTAAATGACTGATTTTTGTTTCATGAAAAATGTGGTTCCTAAAAAAGGTTGCACTTATATTAGTTTAATTTGGAGGGTACCCTCTTGATTAATCAATTAGTTAGATTGATCTCCCATCTCTAGATGTACACATGTGTAAAAATAATGCCAAATTCTTGTTTGAACTTGTTAGATGAAATGGCTCACAGAACTATAACCTTACTTATGCAAATCACTAGAGTTCATGGTAAGCCTGACATTTGCAGAATTAATGAACTAAATAATTAAGTGACCTGGTAAGTGAATTGGTAAACCAGAACTATTAATCTTTTAATGAATTCTTTACTATCACTTAAATATAAATTTTTTGCATAATTTTAAAGGATTATGCTAAAGAAACATTAGAATATAAAATCCATTATGTAAAGGAAGGTTGCTTTTATAAATCTGTCCTTATGTCTCATTTTATTGAATTCATTTCTATTCAAGATTTAAAAAAGTGGCAATTCCTCATTGGTGACCAACAGTCCCCAACATTTCAGTGGTAAGATTCTTTTCTTGCTAAGACAAGTCTGGGATCATTTACTGCTTCAGACAAACCATTGCCTAAAGTGAGTAATTAGCATACAACTGTAATTTAAGAAATCCCCTATTTGATGGTGTGCATCACACATTTCAGATTTTCAAAGCACTGGTAAGTTAACCAGGCACAGTAAATGATGTTTCTGAACCAATTCCTCTTAGAGATATTTTTTCTTTCTACATGTTGTTGGCTTTCACCCTTATACTACTAACTTTGCATCACATCTCTTACTTTTTCCTGTTAGAGAATTTTAAACTCAAATACTTTCTTAAGCTTCAACTTACCAGTATTCTTCATATCCTGTCTCAAGAGATATGTATATTTCTCTTTCCTCATCTTCCTCTCTATCAGTGTCCACAATGGAATTAGACTTATCAGAGTGGAAATTGAGAATACCAGATGCTTCTGCAGGTGCAATTCATTCCATTAATTGCAATATGGACTTGAAGTACCCTTTCTATTCCATTATGTCTACATGTATGTATGTATGTATCAGAGACAACGTATGGTATTATACATGTGATTTTTTTTTCCGCCTACATAACCTGATTTGGCATGACTGCTAAAGAATTCAGGAAAGTCTTCAACATTTATTCCCTCTTTAGCATTAGTCCCTGAAAGCAGATAGGTAAAAGCAGCAGCACGTACCCAAAAATGTTAAAACAACATTTCAAGCAATTTTTTCCAAATTAGTACTTAACACTTAACTTTCAGTTTATCTCTTCTGAAAGTTGCTACAGAGTGTCACTTCTCTCAATGTTACAAAACATTTCAAATTGATATTGCAATGTCATAGAGTGAAAAAGTAGTAATGAAAATAATTATATTAGTTTCTGAATAGGATCTTTCTTTAGAAGAATTACCTCTGAAAACATTAAAAAAAAGCAGAAGAACTACCTGTTGTGAAAACAAATATAACACTTATTGGCTCAAGAAAGGAAGAATGTGTTTCCACTCCATTTCACTGGCACATGCCAGATACTCAAGCAACTTTCATTGCAAATCATTAAGTGGATTGTGCCCACATAACAATCCAGTGGGCTTTCTGAACAACATGAAACCACAAGAGATAAATGCAAAAACATTAAGTTAGGATCTTAAAAGCATTTCTAATAATGTTTCCTTTGTGAGTACAAATGAATGCACCAAAGACTGGCCATGGCTGTCATTTACTCCAGCTGGGTTTAGTTTTTATTAATAGATATACTTAAAGGACAGCAAATAAAAAGAGCAAGGCTGTATGAATATGCTGTGGCTACAAGTGTGCTTTGGGAACAAAATCCTAAAAATGGAGCCCCACAGTTGACAGAGCTTCACTATTTGGAGTTCAACATATTTTAAGGAAACTGATGGAACTTCATTAAGAGAAAATCTAATTCTGCTGACCTATGATGCACCCACACAGCAGGGCTTTTGCAGTTCATTATGAAGGCACAGCAAATGCAGCACGCAGTAACACCCACAAAAAAATTCTGAAATCACAGAGGACTATTTTATCCCTCAGAACACTCTGTCATTAAGTAAAAAAGCAATAAGAAACTAAGAAGCAAAATACAAGTGAGTATGCCATTCTGCAAGTTCAGCCACTAATCATAGCTGATCAAAAGTTTTCAACCAGATAAAACAAAGACATTTTATAAAACAAAAAAAAAACCCCATACATACTTATGTTTTGAATAAATTTAATAATGAAGAGGGCTCTATTCACATGTCTGTTTGGTCTACAGGTGTTCACATTTGTGATTCTCTATATATTATATATAAATAAATAAATAAATATATATATATATATATATATATATATATATATATTCCTCTGAAATAACAAGCATGCAGAAACTTTCTCCTTGTTAAACATCAGACAAGTTATTCAAATTTTCAGGTTAAATGAAATGTCCAGAACAAAATATTTTTCATACAGAAAGGGCTTTGTATTTTGCACATGATAATGTTATATAAGCACACACTAGAGGATTCAAGGACTAGAAGAAATTGGAAACCAAAGAGAAGGAACTAAGGAGTTGTGTGAACCATGCATCTAAGACAAACTGCTTTCAAAAGATATTGTGCTGGCTGACATTTTTTACTTAATTGTATTAAGGCTGCAGTGTAAGCCAAGGTTAGATATCAAATAATCCATATGGGGGAAAATAGCTCAATGGCCTAATCATAATAAATATGTATGTCAAGATATGATCTCCAATAGAATATAAAGGCTACACAGGACAGGGAAACAGAGATGAAGATAGGATTGTTTTATTTTTAATATGGTGCAAATATCAGTTTTGTAGTAGTTCTTAATTTTTAGAAAAAGTTCTTTCCTTCTTTCCCATAACTTAACTGTTCATTCTCTGGTGTCTAATACAAAATAAGTTTCTGCAACTGCAGATGATTCTGCACTAGAGAAATAATGAGTATCTGTCTTAAGTATTTTGATGAAGGTAGTAAGCATTTGCAGATAATCAATTCAGCAGGTTTTACAGTTCTTGTATCTCTCACACATGTAATATAAACACAGTGTGAGCAGAGTCTACAGAAAACGGGATGAAAACGAGAACAGAGGACACTAGCATAAGCTAGAACAGTGGAAATAAAAACTTGGCAGAGAGATTATCCTTGGAGATTTAAAAAGGCATAGGTTTATATGAAAAGGTCAGTCTTAAAGGAATGGAACTTAATTTTGACCCGAGAGAGTCAAGGGAGAAACCAAGGGAGAAAGTCACAAAACCCTTGTTTACATCCCATTTAAGCTACAGATGAATCTACGTTTCTCTTAGTGCAAAGAAATTGGGGGAGGGAGTAGTGGAAATACTGACTAATTTATTTGAAAAGTGATCTAGAAGTCATCTAACACAATTTGTATATTATTCAGCTAATGCTGGTAATTGCACTTTATTTCTCTAGCAACCTCTGGAGGTGGTTTCAAGCCATAGCAATCACAACAGCCTGCAGCTTACTTGGAAAATAGAGCATCAGGCTGTAAAGGGTAAATATGTAATGGAAAATATGAGTAAAAGAATTATCAGAGAGACCAAAGCAAGCATAATATGTTAGAAAGACATTGAAATAATCTTTTTTGAGCTCGTTATTTTAAGATCACAGATAAAGTGACTCCAAAATGGTATCAGTTTAATGTGCACTGGCAGAACCCAATTGGCAGCTCTTTGGATTGGCCACAGACAGCGTATGAGAGGATTCCCCGGGCTGCTGGTGCCTTCAAACAGAAGCACTTCAGACTGGCAGCATGGGAATACTCCCTTTGAACAGCTGAATGATATGCAAAAGATGTAAAAACAGATATAAATGCTAATAATTAAAAACTAAATGAATAATACCCAATGCAGACTTTTTTAAGAGGGCTGAGAAAGCTTTGGCATTCAGAGGCTGTGCCAGCCAGCTGTAATAATCATCTTAAACACTTCCTGAAAGGAGAAAGACATTATTAGCATTATGAAAACAAAGCAAGTACCCAATGGATAAAAGTGTTTCTATAGTAAAAGCTTGTGTAGAAAAGCTTCTGTAGTAAACTGAAATGGTTGTGCAGTTGAATCTCACTGCTCTGAATGAGCAAAGCAACATTACATTTATTGGTCTGAAGAGACCCCACTAGAAACAAATGGCCTTTTATCCAACTCTACCCAGCCCAATAAACTCTGAAATACCATGGATGTGTTTCTTATTTTATGGGCAACAGTGTATTAAGGAATAAGTATTTTTAGCACTATGATTTTATCAAATGGACAACATTCAGTCTCCTCTGGAAATACCTATGTAAAATTTGGCTTTTCGTTGACAGTGCATACTCCTCAGATGGAAATCTTTGCTTAATTTAAAATAAAAATACTCCAAATTAAACAGTTGAAATAATTTATCTTGAAAACTGCAAATTAAGCACACTTTGTATGAGCTCTGAGATAAATTTGATTTATGAGTTTGCTGTACAATTGTGTCAGGGATATCTGCCCTGCAGGTTTTTGGCTCATGTTCCTCATTCCACACGCTCTTCCACTGTATGTGAGTACCAACAGCTTCTGCAGGCTCTCTGGTCAGTTCCCAGCCAGTTCTGGGTAAATGTTCACTGCCTTGGACATCACTTCCCAAAAATATTTTCAGACTACAAGTTACTTTTTGATTCTTTTTATTCATACATGTCTGTACCTACATTATATGTCTTCCCCTGACAAAAGCCGAAAGTGCCAGATCAAATGTGAAGGTGCATAACAGTGGTAAAGCCTGACTGGTGCTTGAAATCTAACTTTCTTTCTCCTTCAAATGCAAAGAGGTCCAATTAAACAAGCACAAAGTACAAAATAAATAAACATTTTGGTTGACTTATATTGTCTAGGCTGTGATTTATTACAAGAGAAACAGAATCCAATAAAAAAATGCCACCATCTTAGCGACTGGAAAGAAACCTAAGATTCACACTGGGAACTCTAATTGTATATAGATTTTAAGCTGCTTTTTCTCTAAAAAGAGAAACAGGCATGGCCACCAGAAAAACCCAAAGCCAAGTATGCCCAGCAATACTGAATTTTAGTGAGACTTAAAATATTAATAGACATCCAAACCTACAGATCTAACATATACCTGCTGGTCTGACAGAGAGATAACATGTACAGCATATAGGGAAAAAAACCTGCCTTTTTAGACTTATTGCTGAAATAAAATAAAACCCCACAACAAAAATGCATTTATCTCCAAAACTTGGGAAGAGCTGTGGCTATGTTTTGGTGTTGATCTTATCCCTGAATAAAACAATCATGTCACATAAGCAGTAAAAAGAAGCACACAATGCCATGTTTTTCTTACATTATCTAGGGATTGCTTGCCTGGGAAATCACTAAGAAAATCACACCATAGCTGATCGATGGCTGCAGCACAAATGTCACAGGACTAATAACTGCTCACTTAAAGCTGAGAACTTTGCACTGTGTCTGAAATAATGCATATTGGTAGAAACCCCTGTCTACAAGGTCCTTCCTCCAGCAGCGAATGGCAGGTCTGGGTACTCAGATTGTGGAGAGGATGGGGGCAGGAGAGATAAGTCACTTCTCAGCCCCTCTTTCCAAAGGTTAGTTTCCTAGCTCATATTTTACTTTCTGATAGTACCACTGTTATTTTATTTTTCTGTTAATACCACTGAGAAGAGAAAGAATGTGTGCCATTTCCTGGTCTGTGGCCCAAGCTGCAACGAGGACAGAGAACCAATGCCTGTAACACTGGTGAATATTTCTGCTTTATGGTATTTTCTGAGCACTAGTACTGCAGCCACATGCTTCAGATGTTCACCCCTCTCTTGTGCAGTTACATGAATAAAACCAAACAACTGGAGTGTTCTCGTTTTTTGGGGCCTACTAAAATGAAATGTTTTAATAAGAGATGGCCAGGAATAAGAAAATTATGGGGAGCAGTAGTGCTGGTAAGCAGTTGTGGTGCAGGGGTTGCCATAATGCAGAGAAAATACACAACAGAAGAAAACTGAACTGTTGTATCCTGACATTGATCTCAGAATCATAAACTACTACCCTTTCTTTGAAATAAAATACTGTATTTTTAGGAAGCCAAAACAAGGAAAAAGAAGAGGTGGTCTGGTGCTGAGGCTGACTCAAGCCCAAAAAAACCCTCAAACCAAGTCCAGCCTTTTTTATTGTTAAATTGATAATATGCATGAGAACTCACTGAAAAGTACAGCTTGCTAGCAGACTCCATACAGCACTCTACCAGCTGGATACTCTGAGATTTTTCTTTTCCAGCAGTAGAGGATACACATGGATATTTGCACATTCCCTGAAGTATAAGGGAGCCAGATCTCTTCTAGTTTACATTGTCTTCCAAACCCAGTGGAAGACACAATGTCAGCCACCATGGGAGACCCAGCAAACTCCCTGCATGTGAGATGCTGAGAGCCCTGGGGAAGGACAGGGAGGCTTGCAGAGTGGAAGGGGTTGAAGGGCAGCCTCTCTTCAGGTGGCAGTCATTTGTACTCAGGAAAATAAAGAACAGGGGAAGCACACCTGGGGATGTGGCAGCCCTCATCTAGAGCAGGAGCAGTAGGTTTTCCCTGTTTAATTATTAGATTTTGAAGTTTCATGAAGATCCAAGCATAAACTAGCTTTACACAAAACTAATAAAGCACATTCCAGAAGTATCTTATAAATATTTTCAAGACATTTTCCTGCTGCAGGTATGATTTCCTCCTCTGAGCAGACCAGATTGCTGAGGCCAAACACTGTCCCTTCTGTTCTGCCTTCCCTTGCTCCTTGGGAGTGTGTGCCCTCAGCAGACACCATCCTGTCCAACATCACAACACTCCCAAGGCAGGACATTCTTACTTCAGGCTGGCCAGTCTGCAGCTTTCTATTTTCTAGCTGCAGCCCTTAAACTGAAAATTATTTTGTGTCCCCTGGAATTTTCCAGGGATTTATGCTGCTTAGAGACAACTTCAGCTCTTACTGCAATTCACAGCAGCATTTGATAGACCTATGCAAGCCAATTGACTCTGAAAGGTGAGCTAGGGTCACAGAGAAGGCAGAGGTATGTGTGCTAGGCTCTGGCTGTGGACATGGCACCTAGCAGGACATCTTTTATGTGCCCAGAATCTGTTGACAACACATGAGACTACAAAGCCAGGAAAAGAAAGGCATTGGCATTAACTGTAAAAGCACAAGTCATAATTCAACTTTTCATGGAGGAAAAAGATTACTTGTATTGCACCCTCAATATTCAAGGCTTCACAAGTAAACTGAGGACCCATTTCCCCAGTTAGAGAAAGCAGCAAAGCAATATATCTCCCACTTCCTGGCTGGACTGTCCAATCCAAAATGCTTCCTTGTGTATTTGGGACAGCTTTATAGCTCCTGGGCACTATTGGGGCAGTGCAAATGGACCCTGATTGAAGTTTGCTATGGCTCTAAGATGGCATCAATAGCAACAGCTAAGTTTTCTCTTTGCTCCTTCAGGACAGCTAGATTCATAATTCTAGAATGTCAGTAGTAGTAGTTGGAGGCCATTATTGTTATAGGTGTTCATTTTATTTTGGGGTTTGGAAAAATCAATTTTATTTTGCATTGTGAATATTTAATATGTTTTCTCAAATGAAAATCCATAGTCATTTTCACATGAAGAAACCTAGATCTGACTGCAGAGAACATGCTCTAGTATATGTAATGATTATAGGAAATTCTGTCTATCTTATATGGTCTTTTCTTGTTAATTTCCCAGATCTCCAGAGAATTTTTTTAACAGTTTTGGAAGGACTGGAAAAGATCTCTAAAGAATTTCCAGTGCTCTAGGAGGCCCAAGGCAGCATTTCCAGTGCTAGAAGGTGAACAAAGGTCTGTACTAGCTTGTAAGCTAGCCTGTGATGACTAATGGAGGTATTGTGAGATGAAAAAATAGTGTACAAGACAAGGCTCAGATAAAACAGATTCTGACTTATCTGGAAGGTCTAAATAATTTAAAAGCACAAAGCATATATAGCTAGCTTGCCAGAATGAGTAAAGCACATCCTGCTGTTAATAGGACCTGCTTTTTTTCAGTATAATATTTTGGACTACAAGAAAAGATACTGGGGGGTTCAGAGGAGTGCAAGGATAATAAATGAATACTTGCCCATAGTAGCAAGAAACAGCTGCCATTCTGGAGTGCTCAAAAGATGTGGCACAATAGTCATTATTTCTATCACTGTGGTCTCCTGAAACTCTTACCAGGGCTGAAGTCTTACCCAAATGGCATCTCACATTTTTTTTCTATAAACAAATGGAGGAGACAGAGGGGAGAGCTCACTGCAGTTACAGCTTCATCATGAGGGATAGAGGAGGGGCAGACACTGATCTCTTCACTCTTGTGACCAGTAACAGTACACAAGGGAATGGCCTGGAGTTGTATCTGGGAAGATTTAGACTGGATATTAAAAATGGGTATTTCACACAAAAGGTGTTTGGTCACTGTGACAGGCTCCCCAGGGCAGTGGTCACAGCACCAGTCTGTCAGAGCTCAAGAAACATTTGGACAAGTTTCTCAGGCACATGGTGTGACACTCGGGGTTGGTGTTCTGCAGGGCCAGGAGGAGGACTCAATAATCCTTGTGGGTCCATTCCAGCTCAGCTTACTTCATGATTCTGTGAAGTATCAAGCTACAAATATAAGAGTCTCTCTTGTCTTAGTACTTCACTCCATTATCATTCCCAAGCCCTCCATAACCTATAAATTCTGTCATTCCTTCAGTATAAAGAGCAGAGAATATTTTTATGCCTCTCCTGGCCTAGGCCTGTACTTTCCAGCTCCTTTGGTCTCTCCCAAGGAAGAACACCATGTGCCTCCCTTCTAAACCTCCTTTTCCCTCTCAAGTCTGCCAGACACCAAACTCCTTACTCCACAACTCACTCTTCTGAACAGCTCATAGATGGGTGGTTCTACCTTTGAAGCTTTCCATGCTGCTGTTTTCCTACCAGTCCAGTCCAGTCCAGCCCAGCCCAGCCCAGCCCTCTCAGAAATTGGCTATCCTGATCATCAGATGCTCTTTGCAAGACATTAGTGAAGTAATTACCCAGGGATGTACACCAGTCTGCCCACTGGTGCTTTACTTACAAGCTCATTTTGATCATTAATGATGCTAAGCACATAAGGGTTTCTAACTAAAATAATGTACAGAGCAAAGTCACTATATTCTGTCAATGGCCCTCTCCTAAAAATCTCTGCAAAAATGACAAATAAAGGAACATCTTAAACTAAATATTAAATTATTTTTATTTAAAGTTTCAGCTGTGATATTTTAGTGAGTTGCAGTACATAAATACTTTTACAGAATCATTGCCAAAAGAATGTATTCTTCCCTTTTTTGTTTGAAACTCCCCTAGAAAATTAAATAAAAAAATTCCTGTTAAAGATTAAATAAGGGATTTATGATCTAGTGCAAACTTCACAAAACTCCTGTAATGTAGTTAAGATATTATTTGTGTTTCCAAAGTGAAGCAGTGCATGAAGTAGCATGAGCTGGTTATTTTTTAATTTTTAAATCCAATTAATTGTTCTAGTTACAGTACCACTAATTTTATCTAGCTGATTAACTAGAGAATAATCCAAATACATTTCAAATTATAAATCTTTCATGATTTGGGAGATTTTATACTAATGTACATTTGACAGTGCTAATTTAAAGCAAATATCAAGCTTGATTAAACATTCCCAAGATAAGAAGGATAAACGATTGAATTATTTTATAGATTTAACTACTATTGATATGATGTTATAAACAGAAATATTTTGATGTTCATCATTAATTTTTAAAAATAATTCTTTGGGAAACAGCCAAGAAGGACTGGAGAAGTAGGTCAGAATGTATGCACAAAACATTTGTATTCTTTACTATATAAACACTAATTTATTTATTGAAATAATACAATGTTAATTATTTATTAAAGAAATTACAATTTTGCTGAGCTTCCCTCTGAAAAAAAAAAAAAATCATTAAAATGTGGCTAATGCAATGGATTGTTCCACATCTCTGCCTCCCAACTGTTTGCCAAGTGTTTATTGGCAAATCACTATCAGTTAAAACATAATCTGCATCAGAGCATCTCCAGCAAGCAAGTGCATTACAAAGTGTTTTAGTAAGCTTTAAGTACTGTAAAAATAGTCAGCATTCCACATCATATTTCCAGTCCCCATATCAATATGTTGGAGACTGTAGATATGTAGATATGTAGAAATGTAGATATATGTATATATATATATATTTTTCTCATATATACATATGAGAAAAACTCTTTAGGCATTGGTTTTCTTTAATTGTTGCTAAGGGAGATGAATTTCACAATATCTCTGTCTATTTCCCCAAATCCAGTAGTTTAAAAATGCAGATACACCAAGCAGTATGAAGTAATGCTGGAAAAAGAAAGAAAGGACTCTTTGTGAGCAGTCATATTACACACCGAGAAGTTTTTTTCTGTTTTCTTTTTTTTTTTTTTTTTGCCCAGTTTTTGTATTTTTTTTTTAACATGACATGACATGACAGATTCACCAAAATGCCTGAGCACAATCTATCATGCATCCAGAAATTAGCAGACTTCATGCAAACACTCAGGTAAACAGAGGCAGTGGAAGCATGAAAACACCGATTACCAATAAAAAATTGAGTAGATGTTCCCAGCTGGAGAGTGAGCGGAACCCACAGTCAACAGCACAGAAATATGCGCCAGCACGTTATTCTCCAAGGCAGTGCTGTAAATGAGACAGTGTCCAGGGATGACTTGCCTCCACTAATCTCAGCTGGCCTCTACTGTTAATACATTTGAACAAAAATGTAGATTTTCTGGAATCTATTGCTATGCTTGATTAATTTGGGCAAAGAGGTAGGTAACTATTTTTCTCCCATTTTCCATATGGCGGGTTTAAAATGAGCATATTTTTCTAATGATGCAATTTCATTTTCTTTCATTAGTTCTACTGAAAAACAAGCTATATTTTGTCCAGCTAGAGCATTAATAAATATAACATGAAATTGGTTAATGCAACATACATTTCTCTCAATATCACTTAGCTGTATATTACAGTGCAAAACAAAATTAAAGCATTGTGGATTCAGTTTACTTTTGCATTTTCCAATAGTATGAATTGAGTCATACTATTGGGGGGAAGGAGAGCAGGTTGCCTCTGGGTCAGACTTACTTTATTTATTCTTCTTTATTTTGAGGACCCTGGTTATGTGTATGTTGCTAAACTTCACTGAACCCCTTTGCAAGCTGCATTAAACCAAAACATTTTCTGAACTCCAGACAGATAAGACCTATGGATTTCCTTCATCTAAGAAATCAGTTATCAAAGAAACAACGAATTTAGTCTGGGAAGATATCCCTTTAGAAAGTCCACAATGCGTTTTATGCATCACCCCTTCTTTCTTATTTTGTCTTTCAAGACTTCCCCTATATTATTGTATAGTACTGGAATCGGACTAATCGGGCCTCCAGACTAATTTGGCCCCCATAAGCTACTTTATATCCTCACCATCATCTAAAATATAACGACTGTTTTCTGATCCCTGTCTGGAGCTTGGTCACTCCACTTGACAGATGCAGTCAGATCACTGCCATTGTACCTGCACTTTAATGAACTTTCTTAGCTGGTTATTTTTGGGATGGAAATGGTTAGGCCTATGTGATGTAACTGCATTGGTATTTTAGTCTTAATTTTAGCTTGGGTATTCTAATTTACAGCTCATCCTCACTTCAGTCAGCACTTCTGTCATTACAGAAAGTAATACATTTGATTTAAATTTGATGTCACAGATGAATCATTTTATTCTTGACCTCCTTTTCATTGCACTGTGGTTGTGTCTCCCTCTGTGTTCTCTTTTATATTTATACATACATGGCTGGGAAAAAAACCAAAAACCCTCAACTTTTTGCTGTTTGTCTCAGTTTTCAAGGTCTAATTCAGCTTTACTTTTGGCACTTACCTCTACTTCTCTGTTTCCTGTCCTCTCAGATACAGAATACTTCCTATCCCTTTAGGTGAACTGCTTATTTCTTCTGCCCTTTCAGAAGTGGTTTTTTATCCAGTCAGCTCTGGAGCCATTTCCTACAAGATTTTCCCCTTGATTAAGATGCAAGTTCCAGACAGCTTTCACACCTTTGATTTAAAGAAATTTCACGCCTTCTCCACACTAAAATCCCTGAGCTCCTTAATCCAGTTGACCTCATTAACAAGTTTCCTTAATTTTTTAAAGTTTATCTTTTTGAAATTGAGATCCTTTACAAGCTTGGTTGCAGCTGTGCTGGTGGGGGTGGCAGCTGCATTGCAGGGCAGCTGCTGCACTGACACGTTGGTTGGCACCCATGTCTCAACATGTGGTTCTAATGGAAAAGGATGCAGCCCACCTACCCCCAAGCTACTGCTCTTCTGCTTAATTAAGCTGAATAAATTGATAATCATTTCATACTAGGTTATTTTCTACCAGCCCTTTCTTTATGCCCCGATTGCAATAACCCAAGTTATGGTTAAATTATTTGTTGCCTGGATGGAGGAGGACTCTGGCAATATTACTGATACTTTTTACCCAGCTGTATTACCTTGGTCATGACTGTAATGTTTTTATTCTTTCAGTTTAATCTTCAAATACAAGTTTTACCCTATGCTTTGAAGGACAGTTCAAGCACTTCTGTAGTTGACTCTGTAGAGTCAGGGAAATTCCTTCCTCACCTGTGACATTCATTGTCTTATGACTCATTACTGAGGGATTGTATTAGAAGCCTGTCCAAAGTGGGAGTTTTCACCAAAATACTGTAGTATTTGGATCTGAAAGGTAACTATTACTGCTGATTTGCCATTCTACCTGCTAATACTGAGAAAGTGTATATAACCTCCTCAAGAACTGTTTGCTTACAAGATTCTTAAATCTAGAGATAACACAAATAGGAACTAACATCATAAAGCTAGAAGATGGGGAAGGCATATTAGAGTACATTGGTCTTCCTAAGAGTTGAGAATGATTCATTCTTACATTCCTACTTTCTAAATTTTTCCTACTTTCTCTACTTTCTAAACTTACACGTTACAAGCAAAAGCACCTTTGTTGTTTCTCTTAGGAGTCTAGTCCATAACTTAGACGGTTTCAGCAAGTACATGATTTTCACTGGCCTTTAGCAATACTTTTCCATTTCTAACTTAGTCTCAGCCTTCCAACCATGGGCAAAAAAAACACGACTTGGGCTCTCTTGGACATACCTATATAACAATGGTGATAACAGAAAGACATCACCTCAAAAACTTCCCTTCCTCTTCACTAGCTTTTAAATGGTTCAGCCACTACACATTGTGTTTGTTGGATCAGACTTGGGAACTGGGAATGTACACCATCCATTAACTGTCAGGCTCCTCTATGTTAGATACCAGCCCCAAGGGAATAACTAAAACACAGCAGAGCAAACCTAACAGCAAAATGAAATGTGCTTGTGAACTTGCCTGTGAAGATGGGCACACAGTTCAGTGGGTACAGCCCTGTGTTGCAAAGAACAGGGTAGTGGCACATTGTCTTTTATGTGGGGCAAGAAAACAAGAACATTTATGTGCTGGTGCTGCTCTGATTCTGTGAAGTATAATGAAAGATAAAAGTACACAAGGCAGAGCATGTGTCTCCTAGGCACAGTCATGCTGTGGAGAGAAGTAATTTATCCCTGCTGGGTACATCCATCATAATCCAGAGTCTGGAAATATCTGTTATTAGAGTGCATTCATTCCAGAGCTTACAATGTGTATGCTTGCTATTTAAGTTGATCTGCTGCAATGATGGTGTCAATTAGTTTCTGGGATCCCTTCCTATGAATTTGCCAGTAATGAGCATGTACACCTGTACAAAGTTAACAAACTATATCACAATATCGCAAATGCAGGCAAGTGTGAAAGTTACCCCTGTGCTTCATCACAGCTTAGAGTCTGAGCCAAAAGAAAGCAAACCAGAAGAAAAATGGCTCTTAAGTTGGAGTTAATGCTTTCCTCACCTGTAACGCCTAAAAATCCAGACACACACTTCATGATGGTTAGGGCATGTATCCAGAATTTTGCTAATCTTATCAGAAATCATTTGGAGTCTTGGGCAACTGAGTATTTTTACTTGAGAGCTTTGTGGGGAAAAAAATGTGCTAATATATAATTCTTAATAATGAGTTATATTTGATGACAGGAAAATTAATTTTCTCTCTTCTTTTGTTCTTTTTTAACATAGGTCCTGTTAAAAGCTTTTTAACTGGGTCTAAAATAAGTTTAGATCTCAACTTATGCTGTAGTTGAATACTGAAATCCAAAATGTATGGTTTCAGATTTCCTTACTTCAGGAAACCTGTTTGAATTAAAAAACAACAAACAAACAAACAAACAAACAAACAAACAAATATATAAATATATTTTTATATAAATATATTTATATATAAATATATAAATATATAAATATATAAATATATAAATATATAAATATATAAATATATAAATATATAAATAAGGGAAATGTTAAGGTTTTGAAGCAGAGAGAGAAAAAAAACCCCTCTGATGTCCATTAAAAAATAGACACAAATGAAAATTCCTAATTGTCTTCTTGCAAAATGAAACATATATTTTAGAAGAAGAATTAAGTGCAGGTAACAACGGGGAGGAAAAGCAATTCCTCTCAGAATTCTGAATTCATGGAAGCTAATCAGGGCCAAAGCTCCTCTCTGTGCCTAGCAGCAAAGAGGAAGGTGGTACTGACTTGAGATGGGGAAGTGTTGAGGAGGAAAAGGCTGGTTCTGGAGAGTGGCATTCCTTGCAGCTCTGAATTTGTGGGGCTCAGGGCAAGACTGATCTGCAGAATGGGGACAGTGTCAGCACTGGGAGCTACCAGCTGGGGATTATTCTCTGAAGAGCACTGTCCTCTTGTCTGCACAACAAAACAAACGAATCAACGTCATAATTATTCTTTTTCTTGATTCCTGGGACTCAAAATACAGCCAGCCCCTTCAGAACCATTCTGGGCAATTGTCCAGTGACTCAAATGTCCAAAGAGCAGAAGTCTTTAACCCAAATAGAAATGTCCTGAAAAATGTTGATTTTTTTCTTCACTGTATAGCTATGCTTTATTGCTGACACTGGGTAGAGAAGTATTCATGAAGTTAAGGTTTTGATAACATGATTAAATTTTCGGTTTGACAGTGTAGGGGTAAGCATAGCCAATAGTTAAATAAGCAACTGAAGCTCGTTTATGCAATATTCTACCACAGCTTTTAACTAATCATTAAATAAAACAGAGCTAGCACATTGCTGTGAGCAAACTAATCTTTCTAACATGACTCTTAAACAACTCAGTAAATCACTCTTCAGTAATTTCTTTATCTAACTGGCTCAGTATCCTTGATAGATCCTCGATAGCCCTAAGAAATATTTGATCAGTGGGTTGCCTGTGTGTATAATCTTTACTTATTTGCTACACTAGTTTATCTCATTTTTTTCCTAACTGAAATCCCATTTTATTATTTCATCATGAAACATTTTCTCCATGCAAAGGGTGATTTTATTAGACATCTCAGACTCCTTCAGCTCTCTGAAGGATTCAGTCCTCTGTGGTGATCATGTGACAAATTAGACAAGAGAAATACCTGGTACTGTGTAGTAGCTACATAGCTACGTAGTACAGAAGCACACATGAAGCCCAGTCTTTAAATAAAAATATTGCTTACACTCCCCTTTACACAGCGTGCAGGAGGAGCTGGAGTGAGTGATATGTGGGTTATAGTGTACAATTTGCAAGTCAGCATGGCTGAAACCTTTCAGAAACATCAGTTTGTAAAAGAATTGCCTAGATGCAAAGTCCTTGTGGCTAAAATTCCCAAATATGCCTAAGCAGGTTAACCCTTTGAGTGATATAAGATTCCCAGACACCAGAGATCAGATAAAAGGGCAAGCCTGTGGCTTTGTGCACACAGACTGTGTTGGACTTCGCCCCTGAAACTTTCTAATGACAACATTCTAATACATTAAAGTAGCTACCCCAGGGCACATCTGTGTGGGAGGAAAAAGGTTAATGTTGCATGTAGTAGTTTCTGTCTTCTGTCAGTACTTAGCACTTTACTCTCACTAAAATTAAACAAAATCGGCATCCAATTAACAGCCTGGGCTTCAGATGGCCTCTGGTATTTTGCTTGTTTAAGAATTAAATCTTACTGCACTCTTAAATCTAATATATCATTGATCTATGGCTCAGAGAGAAATTATTTGCTGGAAGGTTGTTTAAGATTAAGGTTATGTTGCAACATGTAGATAGTTTATTCATAATAGAATTCATAATATCTCCTAAAAATTATTTAGAGCTTTAAGTATCAAATTGCACACATGAAATGCAAAGACCCTGAAGAAATGCTGGCTTCTAAAACTCAGAAGACCAGAATAAGGAAATATGTGAGTATTATATAACATTTTCCTGAACTCTTAATGCCATTTAAAAAACCCTTTATCCTAAAGTGCTGTGCTAGATTAATGAATTTAGAAAGTGCTTAAGGACTTGCACTCATAGTAACTTTCGGTTACGTTCTTGTACCAAACAATGGAGATTGGACAGTGCAAAATGTGCTGTAAGGGGAAGTAGTGTGCAAAATGTAACTACAGTTTCAAGTAGAAAAATCTACATTTCTTCACTAATTACATAGCTGCCACTGTGAAGCTATTAATAATAAAAGTATTTCTAAGCCAAACACTCACAGGGTTATTTACCTTAAAAAAAAGGTATAGATGCAAAGGACTGAGCTAACTAAAAATCACTCATTCTTATCAGTAAATAGATCTTTTGACGTGAAAAGGAGCTCCTGGATGAAGGGGCTCTGTCCATTGTCTAAAATAGGATAAAACCATGAGCAAAACCTGAAACTTCATTCTAATTTTAGTAATTAGTAATTTTAGTTCTAAGGGTTTTTTTTCTGATGCATTTTGCTTCCAACACATGGAGAAATTAATGGAAATCCCAAGTTGTTAAGAAAGGAACAACCCCCTTAATCAAGCATAGCTTTCCAAATGAGGTTATCAGTCTCAGTATGTTTTCTAGAGCTCCCACTGGGAAGATTTCAATATTACATCATCTGAACAACTCAACCCACAAAAAAAAAATTCTAAGGGAAATCCATGAAATATGTCCTGCTACTTGCAGTGCTTTCAATTTTTTTCCATGAATTCCAAGTCTTGTGGTATTTGCCCATTTTTCTTAACACCTATGTTTCAGACATTGTACTCCATGTGTATTAATTTGCACTTATAAAGGTAATTTTCTATGTTCTATTCTGTCTTTTCTTTGAAGAATGATCTGGAAAAGAGGAGCTACAAAGCCTCAAGAACTGACTACAAATAAAATATCCTTATTTTATAAAAAGTATTAAATAAAAAGAAATAGCCTGTTCCTGATTTGGGACTATCATTACTGCTTTTCTACCTCTTTTCTGTTGTGGAGAAACAAGCCAGAAATTATCCCAGTATTTTTAGAGTTTTACCTGCTGGCTTAGTTTTCCAGGTGCAGACACTGGTCCCCCTTTGAAGAAATTTACTGCATGTCTGCAGCACCCCACATGTCCAAGAGATGTAATATTCATGGGGACTGCCAGATGCAATTGCTTTGCAGCCTGTGGCTTGTTGAGCCTGATGTTTGCTGATGGTAGAAAAGGAATCATACTGGCTGGGGTACAGAAATGTTCACAGATTGATGGAGGCAGCAGAGGCTTAGAAAGTGTGAGCACATGAGCAGAATAAAAGTCATCCAAAAGTTAGTGGGTACTACCATCTTCTTCATGGTGTCTGCAAGGAGTCAATGTTTGTGACTCTTAATTCTCTCCTGCCACTTCAGCACTACTTTGCCTATCTTCCTTGGATTTCACATCATTCACATCTGAAAAAAGATTAAAAAATGGATAAATCTTGAATCTGGACCACTGTCTTTTTGTTTGGCATTCACAGCAGTAGATTCTACCATCAATCAATTTCTGCTTTACACTGACTATTCAGAAAACCCAACCGACAACAAGACCTAATGAAGGTTGGATTTCCCTTTCTTTCCTGATGATCAGATCATCATCACATCAAATACTTGTTTGGTTGTGGTGATGCTTATAAGCTTTTTCAGACATGAAGATCTTCAGAGATGTTATGTGGAGTTGTGTCAAAAGGACAAAGAAACATTAAACATGCTGTCTTTGGCAGAATGAGTTCCAGATTTTATCAATCTGTTTCAATTAGGATTTTCATTTCAAGGAACAGATTTTGATTCGGGCATGTAAAGACCTCATGCATCAGTACATTTACAATTGCATTTATTACTGCAAAGCTATTATAATCACTATGCAATGGCAAACTTCTAAACAACAACAACCACTACTACTACAACAAAATATAGAGGGGTAATTTATCACTTGACACAACACATTTATTGCTCTAGTGCAGCTATAATGAATTTGCTTCTAGTTCTGTGATATGCAATCACTTACAATGTGGTCTGCAAATACAGGTCTCAGCTTAAAATACCCAAATCTTCTTACAGTATTGTAGGATGAGGCATACAAATATTACCTATGTTCATTTTTAGCACAATTATACTTTTGTCACAAAAAGTGC
Organism: Muscicapa striata striata; assembly: GCA_030060385.1. NCBI lineage: Eukaryota > Metazoa > Chordata > Aves > Passeriformes > Muscicapidae > Muscicapa > Muscicapa striata. The sequence goes on from JAREIS010000052.1 coordinate 1,569,272, forward strand.
CCATTTCAAGGTTATTCTGCCATAAAACACCTGAATCTCCTAATGAGGTCTGAGTTATAATGTGACTGTACCCTTTTTTAGTGTCATTTTATTAGCTAAGATTTGCTCTTATTTGTTTTTTTTTGTTCTTACTGTATATACCACATACTGTAGCCACACTAGCCTTCTCAGTTGAAACTGCACTGAAAATCATTGCCAGAAAAATTTTTGGAAGTGGCCGACTCTCTAAAAAACACAGTGATGTTAAGTCTAGAAGGTTTAAATAAATTTCACTATGTGAGTAAAAGCTCTTGAAGAACCAGTGTAATGATGAGACCTACAGTAATTTTTGGAGACAAGACATCTAAATACTCCAGATAGGTCAGAGCATCCTCTTGGATGGGATGGTAATAGTTTGACAGAGAACAGCAGCTTTAATACAGCACCAGAAGCAAATAGATTCACAAGCAAAGGCCAGACTCTGAGGAAATGATAATGTGTATTACTTTGTTTATTGCAGCTAACCAAATATGCTTGCAGTAGGAATTAGTTTGTCAAAAAGATATACAATATCTGCCCTTTCATGTTTTCAGCCATTTAAAAATAACAAAATTCAGTGCCATTTACTTTTCAACAGAAAATAAATGAAATCTAAAGTTATGGGTGTTTTTCATTAGCTGTTAGATACAGCGGCTGTGCCAGAAACCATTATCTAGTACATTTTGCTTTCCAGATAAAACTTTCAAATGCTTACATTTCATTGCACGTTGGTTGATTGGATAATTTGAACATCAAAGGAACCTTTCATTTAATTTAAGCCGAAAAGTTGTCTTTTGCTTTATTAACTTTCGATCAATAAACAAGCAATTTGGAAATGTAATCAGGAAATGCTTCCAATTGGCTGACAATGTATCAAAGCCAGTGCTTGAAGGCAAGAGCAAGCTGTAACAAGCAGTTTATTACCAGTAGCTGTTACTGACATTAGTCAAAACCAAGAAAGATAAAATGGAATAAGAAATGTAATGCTGGAAGAGCCTTGGGCGCTGTGTTCTCTTCTTCCTTTTGAAAACTGCAAGCCTGTCTTTGATATGATAACAAATATAAACTGTTTAAAAACACCAAATGCAGAAAAACTGAGACTAGCCTGTCATGGAGTTAATCCATTCTAGAGTGACATACAAATAGTGTAACATCCAGCGGATATATGTTATGGAAATATTTTGAATTGGATTTACATGTAGTGAGCAAATTGGAACTTTTGATTTTATGTGATATTGTAATGTACATGTTCTCATATTAACTGAGTGTAATCCTATTTGAAGATAATGAGTTCTCAATAGGCTCTCCAGTCTGCAAATGCATCAGAACATTTTGATTTTGGCTGGAGAAGGTCCAAATGGACTTAGAAAAAAATCCTCAGATTTGGGGGTAACCCTCATTTCTGAGGGGAATTTGCATATTTTTTTGGCGAACACATCATCCATAAAACTAACTGGTGAGCTTTTCGAGCTTGTTTTGACATTGTACTATTTGCTTTGCTGTGTGCTATCTATAGCCCAAAGCAGAACACTGGGCTGAATTTCAGCTCTGTTTTATTGAGCATGTCACTGAAAGCATCTTGTAGTTATTTCACAATCGTCTGTACATATTTTTAACTCAATTAGCAAATAAATAAAAAAGAAAGAAAGAAAAATTTGTTTGACTGGAATGGATTTGAGAGGTGAGTAATGAGCATAGTGTAACAGATTTAATTTCCCTGTTCTACAATGAAGCAAAGTCACGGAGACTTAGCACGAAAAGATACAGGAAAAGAACAAAGGGAGAAAATGTTTTGGCTGCTTTGTGAAAGTTCAGTATGTTGGCACACTGGGCATGCTGAGCACATCACAAGGCATGCTGACACACAAGTCACATATTTCATCACCTCAAAGGGAAGCAATATTCTTATGGTAGAGAATTATTTATCTGGGCCTTCCACTTAACTGTTTTGCAGGTTTCACAGGAGTAGCTGCTCTGCATTGAATTGTAACCATAGATGTATACAAAACATTAACAGTTCTTAATTTCATCTCATTAGTGCACTCCAGTAATGCCTTGAAATTCCCTTTTCCCTGGGGCCTTGGAACTTGGACACTGGTTGCACTGATGATGCATTAGCTGGCTGTGCTGCTAGTCCTTCCTCAGGCAGGGAGTGCAGTCAGTGCAGTTAGGTCAGGGATTCAGTCCTGGCTGCTCACCAGCTCATGCTCCACATCTCTTGATAACCTTGCCCATGACGAGTATTATGGCTTTCCTTGAATTCCACCTTATTTGGCATATTTGGCATATTTGGCATATTTGGCATATTTGACTTCAAATCATTGTGGAGCACTGAGCTGTACCTTATATTGCTAGACCTCCTATAAACTCTAGTAGTAGTAATGGTCACTTTCTATAAGTTCAGAAACATTGAAACTGGCATGTTCTGGCAAATGAAACAAAAAAACCCAACAAACCAAAACAAAACAAAAAACCCAAACAAATAAAAAAGAAACAATTCCTCCCCCCAAAACAACAACAACAACAACAACAAAACAACAACAAAACAACAACCCCCCCAAAAAACCCAAAACAACAACAGCAATAACAACAACAACAAAAACCAGAAAAGAGAAATTAAAATATCATGTATGAGGAAATGAACCAATGTAGGTCCACAGATGCCCATGATGTTATACCATCTTATGCCAGCTGAGATCCCATCTAAAGTTTTTTTGCATAAGTTCCAGTATTGTTCATGTAATATTTTTGAACCCAAAACAAGTGGTGCTGAAGGACAATGACCCACTGAATCCAGACAGTAATTCTTGTGTCAAGCACGTGTACCTATCTCTACACCAAAGTTTCATATCATTGATCACATACACTGAAATAATCACTGATATGGTGACATGAATAGATGTGTTTGGGTGATTTCTCATTCCTCAGCCAAAGTTAAAGAGGAGAAAGAGAAAACTCATCTATTTTACATTATCACATTTTTTTGCCTATCAAAAATAATTCTAAAAATTAGCCAACCCTCATACCCATCTGAAAGTCTGGGGGAAATAATGCAATCACCCTATTACATCATATCAAAAGTCATTTCAGTCTTTTCCTTAATGCCTTGATAGTATTTAAAAAACCCCAACCAACTACTGCTATAGGGATAACAAGAAGAGAACTTGTACCTGAAGGAAGCAAAAAAACTCCCAAAATTATAATATTTCTTCCTATCCAAGAATATCATGTGATTTTACCCCACCTTCTTCTGCATGCTTAATAGCATGTCTAGAAGAGAAGGAACTTGTTTTGAGATAGGAAACATTTGTGTTAACCTTATCTGCAAAAAAAAAAAAAAAAAAAAAAAAAAAAAAAAAAAAGGGGGCAAGCAATGATTCTATTCAAAGCAATGGATACACAAATTACTGGTAGTGAGCTCTGGCACTACAATTCCAGTCAGAATGGAATCTTCCTTTGTATTCATATGTGTACTTGGAAAAATAAAAAGTTTATTTCATAATTTAATTCATCTGTATGCATCTGTATTGATCATTATGAATGACCAATGATTTATACAAGTCCCACTAGCAGTCTCAAAAAATATGGTCAGTAGTTCCTCTGAACAGAGATTGTCTTGTACTCCTAAGTGTCTGTTTTGGATACTTTGTGGAATTTCCAATGGCATTGAATATCTATGGGAATCAAGATTAGCTTATCCCAAAGCAGACATTTAGTGTTTGATTTTTCTGTCTAAAAACAAGAATCTAATGTCTTTTTTAATAAGGCTTCTCTGGTTCAGCTAAAAGTGGTGCAGGTGGATCTGCATGAAGCCAAGGCCATCCACATGTATCATTGCCCTGGGCTGAGCATTGACCTAAAATCAGCTTTCACATTGGAGCTGGTGTGTGCTTAGCCAGTTTGGAGAATAAGCAAAACAAATTTGCAACTTTCTGAAAAATACAAAGAGGATAGGATCTGAGAAATGTCCATAGCAAAAACGTCTTTAAGTGCTAAGTACCTAAACCACAAATGCATCAAATATTTTTGCTGTAGTTATATGACTTTCTTAGTGAAATGAATTAGTTACCATTACAATGCATCTGGTATGTGTACATATATATAGAGAGATATAAATAGATACAGATATAGATATAGATTAGATATATATATATAAGGGGTAGATGTTTACACTGAAACAATATAAACATTCTACAGTTAATAAAAAGCTTAAAAACAGCTGTAAGAGCAATATTGATAGGCATGTTTCAGTTCACTGTTCCAATACGTGACTGTTTCATGGATAAGCCATGAGCTAGGATAAGCTGTGGAAAGCTGATCCATTTAGAGCTATGCTATTTGCTTGTCAAATAAGTGACTGATGTTTAAATTTAGTAGAGTACAGGTTATTCCTGGTTTACATCTTTAACTAGTAAAAAAAAAAAAATATTACAGTTCAGTTATACAACTTGTGGTGCAAAAGCCAATATTGTAATCACACCACACATGCCCAACATTCTGTAACCACACAAGAAGCTATAAGGTGATGTTAACACAATTAGGAATGACACAGTGCTTTATTTTACCATTCTGCTGATTTTCACAAACAATTTTGGTAAAACTGAATTCCCATCTTCAGACTCTATTTTTCTGCTAGAAATGGGGGAAAAATTATGTGAGCAGATTATACAATCTGTACTTTTAGGTCAATTGCAGGGTAAACATTGCAAACATTACAAATATTTTCTTTTTCACTCACACAAAACTATGAATACATAAAGATGCTAAATAAAGATTCTCTGTAAAGACACTATGGAAAAAAAAATCCCAAAAAACCAGACCATCCATTTTCAGTCTGAGAAGAAAATTATAGCAGTTCTTGCTCAGACCCATTCAGCCATGTCTTTTGCAGTTAGTCTGCAGCATTAAAATGCTCCCTAACATAGGAAACATTTCTATTATTTATCTAATTGTCATCATCAATTTTTAAGAGATTATGCGTTTAAAAACACCCTTTAAATACATTTTTATCAGAATGTAATGCCCATCAATATTTCAGTATCAACTTCAACAATCACATCTGTATTTGCAATAGAAAATTCAATTTCAAGCGCAGCACATCTTGAACGCATAAATCCTGAGTCTATGCAAAATCTTCATTGGTCACTCTTCTCTTTTATGTCGATTTAATATATCACTCCTCCACGCTGGGAGCAGAGGGATGCATCCTACAAAGAGTGTAGCAATGGTTTCCAAATTCTTTGTTGGCTTGTGGAAGAGATTTGGAGGGGCAGTTGTAACTTCTGACACCAAGAAGTTTAACAAGGGCAACAACAGCTTAATCATTAGATGTGGCCCCCAGACAGTCACAAGTGTTTCTGTGCTGCTGTGATTGGGATGAAGCTGTGCAGGCAGCCGGCACTGGAGCTGTGTGTGAAACCAGAGGGGTAGGGATGGGCAGGAAAAGGGCTGCTGCACAGAAACTGGGGAGCCAGGAGCCAGCAACAACTCCAGCACAGAAACCACATCAGTGACACCAGTGGCTGCTGCAATGGGATGCCATGTGTCAGCATCTGGGCAGGGCAAGCAGAGGTGGGGATGGTGACAGCTGAGCAATCTGGCAATGGCAAGGTGAAAAGCCAGGTCTCAAATCAGTCAAGGAGGGACAAACAGCAATTCGTGAATAGCAGGGAATGGGACAGGATTCTCCACAGCATCTCTTGATCAGGGTCTAATGGCCCCAGGCTGAGCTGAGTTGGGGTATTGGCCATGGGCAGGGGTGGGAGAGGCATAGGGGAGGATGTTCAGTAATGCTTTTTGGTGCCCTCTGGACACTGAAAAAAAGGATGGTTAAGAACTTCTGCAGAATACAGGCTCCAGAAACAAATAAAAATTTTCATAAATGTGAAACATAAGACAAAGAGGAGGAGGGCGGCTGAAACAAAGCTCAGGTAGGTGGTTATATCTGCACATGTAGACATGTACATTAAAGGAATGGAGAAATGGCTTCCATGCCATTTCCACACCTATGCCTTGCTCTGCTCACCTGAGGAGTAGGGGAATATTTGCCCTTTAAAACTAGTACCTGAGCACTCTATTGCCACCTGCATTTGCCAAGCACCTGCAGGCAGCCGTGAGACCTGTTATCTCTCAAGAAAGAAAAAAGAGGTAAAAATAACAATAAACCAGGGATATAACAATTTTAAAACCAAAGCTTTTTCTCTCTTTTTTCCTCACTCTGTCTCCAAGTACACCTTTCCAGCTCATTACTGCAAATCATTTGAATTCCAGCACACAATGTCACCTGCACTGTAATCTGATTACTTTATGGAGGAATTAGTATGTATATTTAATGTAGAAAGGTTTTAATCTTGATGAAAATAATCCTAAGGAACTGTGATAGGGCTGCTCATATGTCTGGCAGATATGCCAGTAACATGCTAATAAATGACAGCTGATTTATGTATCTGGATTCTTTTATTTATAAAAATAGCAAGTGGACTGATTTTTGATATTAATAATACAAGTGAATCCACTTTGATTAGACTTCTGTAGAGAGCTGTGCATATTCGGCATTACAATTAAATCTTATGATGTGGAATGGGAATGACATGCTAATGAAGCAAGCCAGTGAGCCTGAACCAAGAATGTCCAACATCATTATGGGATATCTTAGATGAAGAGTAATTATAAGAGGAACACTGAAATGTCATTAAAAATCTTCAGTAAGAGATTTAACCTACTATTTCATACTAATGCTGGATTTTTACAACATAACTGAACACAAAGTTCCTTTTCAGAATTTACAGAAAGGGCTTTTAAATAGGTCTGGATTTAAGAAAAAGATACAATCTAGTGTCCTAATTTAATTTGGTACATCAGAATTCAATGGTAGTATGTAATTGAAATCTCTTTTTAATAATTTCAGATGAATTAGCAATTAGGGCTTGATCCGATTTCCATGAAATTTATTAAAATTGAGGGCTGAAGCCCTTGAAATTTTTTATTCTTTTCACTCCATTAGCACAATACATCTAGCCTAAGTGACTCTGTCAGTTGGTACTGTGCATTCCTTGTTTATTTATGAGAATTTGTTTCATGGAAGTTCAAAAGAGGTAACCTTATGCATATTCATAGTAGCTGGCTCATAATACATGAATCAAGAAAACTCTCAGAGCTTGAGTTGGTTCTTACTTCCTAAGCAAGTTTACTGACTGCTTTTACCTTCATAGCTTCTTACATTATAGCTGTATGTGCACTGCCTGTAGCAGCGACCTTTTAGAGACTAGTGGCAACTTGCCAGGTCTCTCTTTGAATATGACACAGGAAAGGATCAAACACTGTTCTGGCCTCTAAAAAAAAAAAAAAAAAAAATATATATATATATATATATATATATATATATATAATATGAACTTCTGAAGACCACTATGAAACAGGAGCCCTAGAGAATGGGACAATGAATCAGAAAATCAGTACCAATCGGACTACCACAATATCCTAAAAATAGTGTTTCTCTGTGACAGCTATAAATTACACACAGAGAGATTGAAAGGTTACAAGAAATATGTCATGCAGAGGTTTTTTTTGGAGAGGTTGGCTTACTTTTTCCATAGAACCTTTATGAAAAGCAATTATGCTTAACAGGCAAAGGCTGGAGCGCAATGGCCTCACTCCATGACAGCCATGTATTTCAATTCTAAGTGTGCAGCATTCCCTGGCTGTTTGTCTGTGTTGCATGCACTTTATTAAAGATGCCATTCTGGGAAAGGCTGGCCCTTACTGTGTCATTATGAGAAAGGTAAACAATATTTCTTGTGAAAGAAGGGCTGCATGTAGCTACACGAAGGAAATATTTATTACTCTTCATGGAACATAAAAAGAAAGGTGTTGCTTGTTTGCTGCCATGAAAAGGGCTTAATTATTAAAATAATGAGACTCCATAAGGGAAAACTGCAAGAAGAAAGCAGAAAATTTCTTTTTACTTTATTTTGACAGAGAGGAGTGTTATCTACTCTAGCAGACTCTAGAATTCCAGTAGGACTTCTAATGAGAGATAAGCCCACTTAGTGACTTCAGACTTTGTATTTATTTTTCTTAGAAAATATCTATGGATTGCCAAATATAGCATAGTGGCATCATTGACTCAAAAAAAAAATAGATCATGATTTTGTATGTCTATAGACATGCATATTTCTGACATAAGAGTACTGGATTACAAATCAGTATCAGTGATCCAACAGATTTTTGCAATTTTCTCTCAGGGCCAATGCATGAGGAAGTTATTTCTACGGGATTTCAAGAATTTTTGGCATTCTTCTTTGACTTTGCAAGATTTTATGTAGAAACTAATAAAGAACCTCCTTTTTGTCATGCAGTCACTTCTTCATTTACCAGAGACATTTTTAGACTACTTTGGTTTAATACTTTTTTCCAAAGCTGAGGAAAGAAGCTAATCTTTGTCCACAGCAGGTGACTGTAGAAAAGAAGGAAATGTGTCATCTGTTAACCAGCTTAGAAAGTAAGGTGGTATTGCTGTGGCTTGTGTCAGTAATTTCCAATATCTTCCAGGATCTTTACGTGGGCAATACCCTACCCTAAAGCATTGGAACAAACACCCAGGTATTGCACCCAACCATTTCCCATTGGCAAAATTCCTAATAAACCAAATCGATGAGCCTTAAAATGTGACCTGAAGTAAGGGACCTTGTGGTGGTGAGATCAGCAGGGAAGTGAATTAAGGGTCCAATAAACAATCATTGAGAACACAATGCTTCCTATTCCCCATGTCTTTAAACAGGAGCTGTTAACAGAGAGTGGTCCAGGCAGAACCAGTAACTACTCATCCCTTAACAGTTCTCTGTGTCCTCTGAAATGTGCAAACATGCTTGGCTGTGCCACAGCTATGAAGAAGGCACAAACCACTTAGCTGTGTTCTGATCACTCTGCAAGGCAGAAGTGTGTGCAGTGCCTGCCCAAGTATTTTGGTGTTTTCTTTTAGCTGAAGAACACTGGGGACTCCACAAGACTTCCTTTCTCTATGTCATTTTAGACTTCAGGATCAGAAGATATGCAAAGAGCTTGGACAAGCAAACTCAGTGCCAAAGCTGTATTCATGATACAGAACATGAGTTACTGTCCCACCGTGACAGATTTTCTAAGATAAAGATAAAGAGAGTGAAATACACATACCCACCCTCTCCAAATATTTCACACTTAGTTTGCCAGTTTGCTAATAGAGAGAAGCCTCAAAGGCAAAGCTACTCTAGTCTAGCAATCCATGTCTGAGTCAGCAAGGCACTGTGTGCAGGGTAACATGCCCTGCTGGGGGCTGACTGGGGCCACCTCCACATGCTGGAAGACAGGGCATGTTACACCAAACACAGTGCAGGGCAAGGCCAGCTACGTGGCTGCCAGCCTGGACTGGCTTCCATTCACACAGCCTGGAGCATCAGAGCAGAAGTTCAGGTTTGTAGGCACCCATCTGTACAGATATCTTCCTAAATCATAGTTTGTAAGCCAAGTCAGCAGAAAGACTCTGCTGGGTTTTGAAATTCTATTCAATTTTCCAAATGGCTTCAAATATCTGAAAATAATGGCATTTGTCAGATGTGACTGAGATAAAACACATTTTCCCTTCCTTTCCTCTGATATTTTGTGTTTTACTTAGGCAGGAATTATAATGCCAAAAATGGATAAAATTGTAGTTTTGCTGAGAAACTCCCAAAACAACAGTCTCTTAAGGAAAAAGAAAGTATCAAATGGAACATGATAAAACTACTGAGTTTCTCTGATTAAAAAACAAGTCCATAACTAATACTGTTAAGAAAGAAAACATGCAAAGTATTAATATAAAAATGTAAACTGGAATCAGCACGCCTCTTCAAACATTCAATTACAAAAATGACAGCTTTTCCTCCAAAATCTTCCATGGAAACAGCAAAATTCCTCCTCCAGGCTACATTTGTATACTTTCATCCATTAGGATACTTACAATGGGTCTTTCTAATCCTTCCACAACCAAAACATGTCTCTGGAAGTGCCCATAGCAGAGTATTCTCAGAGGACTGTCTTCACAACAAGACTTTTCTTCTGTTTAACAGAATAGGCCTCTGTCTGAAGAGCATTCCCCAGGATCCTGAAATGCCTCTGTTACATTGGTGAGCTCAGTTCTTCCTGTCAGCTGACCACTCAGCATTTCCTCTCTATCAAAGGACACATTAGATTTTTTTAATTGTTGTCTTTAATTTTTGCATTTTTCATTAACATGCTTGGAGGAGAATTAGGTTTTATTTTACTTCTGTTCTTTTAAACTTCAAAGTGTGGCCACTATTCTGTGTATCTGTTTGCTATTTTAATATTCAGCTATAGTATTTTAATCAGGAAAGCACTGAGCCTAATTTTTAAATTTTTGTTGGTAATGACAAACATTTCAAATTAATTAGTTTCCAGGAGTTCCATCAGTGTGATTACTTTAAAGTTGTATTTTAAAAAGCAAAACTGTTTGATCACTGTGGATTATCTTCTAACACTCACTAGATGAAGTAAGATCAGAAGCTTTCAGGACCTATGATACTACTTTGGTACCCACACTGCTTACAGCCACTGCTTAGGCCAGACTTGTACAACAGTTGGTGTGGCAGAGGGAGGAGCTCTGAAATGGGATTTTACTTTACTTGGTGTATCATTAACCAAGACAGTGGCAGCTGTTAGGATGGCTGCAAATCATCTAGACAAGCAGGAAGTGGGAGGCTCTGCCATGTGCCACTCATGTCTTTCAACTGCAGCATGAGTTCATCATGAAAACATCACCTCTGATTCAAAAATCATGCTCAAACCTCTATTCAGTATGTACATGTGGTCCTTAATTTCTCAGGCATTCTCTCCTCAACACATTTCCCTATAGCTGAAAACTGCCAATTCACTTCTTGTTTTATAAAATGCTGTTGGAACAATGGGATTCTTCAGTGTCCCAGTGAATCTAACGTGACTGCAGCAGAGGAGGAGTTCATGTAGGCTTTTGCAGAATGGAGAGCAAAAGATCAAGCAGAATTCTTGCTCTCTTCACTTCAAATGCAGTCCAGCCATTAATTTAAATAAGTTTTGAATTTCACCCCTCAGACCTTTAAATACTTGTTGGTGTAAGTGAGTACTGGTCTTGGTGAAACCTGTTAGTTGTTCAGCAGGTTCAAGGTTGCCCTTTCTTCAACACATTGACTCTTGAGGACATTAATGTGTAGTTTGGCAGCTTGACAGCTTGAATCCTCCATAGTGTGTTTTTTAAGCTGAAAGAAACTGTTCATTACATCTGTTTGCCTGCATGCTAATAGAGTACACCTAAAATGAGTGTCATGAACACATGGAATATTTACCTGTCAATAGCTGGCCTAAGATTGATTCATGCATTTGACACAGGTTGATGAATATGAACATCTTATGGATACATAATATTCTCATTTGTGAATCTACAAGGTATTCATGAACAATGTTCCATACAAAAACAACAATCTTCATGAATGGCATTGATTTTCAGGGAAATGTATGTTGAGAAAAGAATTTTGTAGGGCTATCTTTAAACAATACACTTACTGTTTCCTCTTCCTCCCCTTTTCAAAAAGGAGTTCTTTATCCAAGAGTGTTTTAGAGTCAGCTGTGAAGTTTTCTAGGAGAAAATATTTTTACTTGTTATTAGAAGATTTTATGAAAGTAACAAAACATTTCCAAGATATGTAACTCTTATTCACAGAGAAATGTCACTTCATGCAAGTGTGAAATGAAAAATTGCAATTCCTGCAATAAACATAGTATCAGTAAGTAGTTAACATTTTACACTGAACCAACAGCATTGTTTAAAATTTTGATTTACAGTCCTTTTGCATTTAATATAAAATCTACTGAAAGAAATAGGTGAGACAAATGAGCTATTTTCTCTGTGTTACAAAAATGTCTGTATTTCTTTACCATAAATAGTGGGAGGTTTTTTTTTTTTGGGGGTCAATGCTTTATTTTTGTGGCAAGTTGTGGTTTGTTTATGTTGTTTGTTGTACAGTACAGCTTAGAAGATCCAAGTAAAAAATAATCTCTTTTGTACTAGGAATATTTAACATACATGCCAGAAAATAGATTCTCCCAGTGGCATTGTGAAGTGGTGTCAGACTAGTACTCACACTGGTGCCAAGAAGAGGTATGTGAGGCTTGGGAAGTGGGGTAAAAGGAGATTATATTTATGGAAGTTCTTACAGGGAGATATATACAAAACCACCCTTGAAGTGGTTCAGATACATACATCCAGAAAAAGCCCTGAGTAAAGTTAACATGACTGGCTGAGAAGAGTGAGAGTAAGGAGATGGGATTTGTGAGGGAATAACAAAAGTTCATTGTCTCTTATGTACTGTACAGAAATCCCTTTGGGACATTGGCCTCCCTTCATCATGGTCACAGCCTCTCTAATGAATTCAGTGAGGAGTTTGTGCACCTCAAATGCCTATTGTTTTCTAGCCAGTCCATCCTCTTATTAAAATTGAAACTTATTGCACATTTCCCAGATCCTATCCATACCCTGTGTACATTTTAGTACACAGATAGCCTACTAAATAAACCCAGATTAGTTTTCAGGTGTAGAATATGTTGTTATATCTGCTTCCAGATAAGGCAGGCTATCCATTGCATGTCTGTCCCCATGAGATACTTTGTAGTCTCTTCCCCAGCATTAGGATGAATAAATCAATCTGTAGCTTTTGCTGGTCCTAACCAACTATTTGATGTCTGCATATTACGCATCTGATTCCCATACTCAACCTCTACATAACTTCTAATGGTGCCTTGCTCTCATGCAGGGGTCTCTTCCTGGGCTCATGTTGTTTCACTGCCTTCCCTCTTAGCCTTGAGGCCAACCAGGACAGTCAGAAGAGATGAGGTAAGGTACTTTTCACTTGGCTGATTCATTGTACATCATTATCAGGTAAAAAAGTCCAACTCAATCTGATATTTCTCCAGAGGAAAAAAAAAAAAGATAAAATCTTAGATGAGAATTGTCAAATTCACTCTGCATGGATGGATGTCTGAGTTATATTAAGAAGTGGAAAATGTGTAGTCAGAACAATGAAGAAAACTACATTAGGCAAAAATGAATAAAGTGCCAAGAATCTTACATGAGGACAAATCATAACCAGTGCTCAAAGTGCAGTGGATCAGGGATATTGAGTAATAAGAAGATAAGGATCTAAATACAGATATTTAACCTCTGAAGGCCTTCGAGGGGCTTGTTCTGTAAAAACTAGATTGTAGCTATAAAAGACTTAGACATAAATGAACTCTGGCACTGTCAAAGACTTTTTCTTTTCTTTCCTGTTTTTTAAGGTTAAGTAATTTTTATGAATAGTGGTGAAAAATGAAGCTTGTTCAGCAATAAGATGATGTGAATGGAATGATGAGGTGGTCATCTTTCCAAGAAGACCATTAGGAAAAAAAGCTGTACTGAGGTTAATTTCTTAAAAATGGAGGTTATAGTTATTTATAAGTAAGTTCAAGGATTCTAACAAATAAGCAGTTTTTGCCCTTCCAGAGCAGTGAGATGCAGCAAACATGTCAGATACTGAGCTAGTGACTTAGTACAGCATTTTTTCTCTAGATATGTTTAATTATCCTTTATTATCACAAAACTTCTTAGTGGCTCATTGACTATCACACAGCAGAAATAGCAGACCTGTTAACACCTTTGTGGACAGCTCTGCATCCAGACCGCCCTCCATCTGGGTGTGACACAAACTGAGGGAGTGAATGTACATGGATTTACTGGTGGTCTCATGCAGAGCAGATTTGGACAAATCCAGATGGGATGCATCTCTGAAGATATGATCAAGCTGTACCAGGGCTAAAAATTCTCCACTGGGTGCAGAAAACAACAAGACATTGGGAAAAAGCAGTAAAAATATGAAGAAGAATAAGAAGAATATTAAGTAATTCAAGAAGAACCATTAGCCCAGAAATTTGTTTGGATGCTAACAACTCCAATTATACAAGTACAAAAACATGGGATGTGCATCATACAAGTCTCTTAGTTTGCTCTATCCTTGTTTCTTGATATTTCTCTGTTGTAAAGCCTTAATCTATATTAGGTGTAATTTCTTTTCTCACAATAAAATTACTCCATTGTAAGAAAACAGAAGTGCATTTTATTTTCTATTAAAAACTCTTGTTTTTTAACTATAGACCTAAGAGTTCTAAAATGAAAAAGTTTTAAAAAAAGGTCGAACAAAAGCTTTTTGAAAAAAGAAATCCAATGCCTATTGTTATTAATGATCAGGAATATAAATTGGGGGTTTTAATTGACAAATTCACTTGCTTGAACACATATACTGCAACTTCCTTGTGACAGTATTCCTATCTAAGTAAAAAATAAAAAGCATGGACATAATTTTCTTTATGGATAGCATACTGGAGTTGGAATTGAAGGGAATCCCTATCACTCTGCCTTGCCAATTCCCTTTTGGTTTTAGAGATTCTCCTGCTTTCCCTTAATTTATGCAAAGTACTGTTAAACAAATTACTACATATGAAGATAAGATAGCATAATGCACTAATATATTTTTGTTGTGATTCTAAACATTACAGAAAGTAGTGGTATAGCTAATATAACTTTTTAAAAGTTAAATACAATTTCTAATTACAATTTGATATTCCCAATCCAATCTCTCTCATGATGATATTTCCTCATGTTTGATACCAAAATGCCATAAAGCATAATCTCCTTGGCACTACTTATAGACTTATCTGCTGTGAGTTACATAAGAATATTTTGATGCTGAGTAATATGCATCTTGAGGATCATGTATGTAAATTTAAAGCATGAAAACTTAGCAGCTGAAGGCAGCAAGTCAAAAATACATAGAAGGTTTTGTGTCCTACATACCTAAAAGATCAATCCTAAAAAATGTTGTAATTTTTTTCTTTAAAAACTTGAATTTATAATGTTTCAGCTGGGACTCAAATCTAACTCCAAATGTCCTTGTCAGAGCACAACAGAGTTTCTGAAGCAGAAATATAGTGAGTTCTCTGCCCTACTGAAGATTCAATGTTTGTAGCACTTGTGCTGTGCAGCCTCTCTGCTTTCCCAGACTGGAATTGCTGAAGCAGAACTTTAGTGTTAGCAGATACAGAGCTACAAGGAGTGTGAGTTTTCTTGGACATCCAACATCAACACCTGTGGTTATGGTGCAGCAGATCTGTGTTGCCTTCTCTCTTCCTGTAGACATGGGGAAAAACCTACTTTTTCCCACTTCACCCTGAAAGAGGGTACTGTGGGCAAGAAGTAAAAATGGTTTCAAATTATTTGTTTTCCTCCTCCTTGTGTTACAGATCTGAGGTCTTTTATGTTACCTTGCTCTGATTTTGTAAAAGACAGTGTGTGAAATTAAAATCTCTCTGGCATTTTTATTGGGCTTTTCGTAAAGAAAACTTAACCAAGCTCCATCTTAGAAATTTGGAATCCCCTCACAGAAGAGGGGTAAAGGATAAAAATTGTCTTTGTAGTAGAAGTAATATATACTTTTAGGGCAGTGGAACTATAATGGATGGATTCATTTTTTCATATTGGTTTGAATTCTTAAGTATGAGGCTTACAAAAATACATACAGGGTTTCTGATATCAAAAGGCACTGCTTTTTTATCAGACATTTTATGCATATTCATATGGGTGCTCAGATCACATTTTTGGACCTTATATGTCACTTTCTTGCAACTAGCAGTTTACAAGGCTTGTTTTGATCTCAGCATCATAATTACCTGTGGAAAACCTGATCTAGTAAAACAGATGGTGATATACTTAGAATGTGTCACCCTGTGGGACCCATACAATTAAAAAATAATGTCATGTGAAAAGAGATTGGGATTTTCCCCTCCCTTTTAGCTCATTTCAAGAAGTCATATGTATAAGCATGGTTTGAATAAAGGTTTGGTGACTTAGTAACTGTCTGAATAAGCAGATGTGCAGCTCAAAAGGTAAGCATTATGAAGATGAGCATGTATTTTGTTGGTTACACCTAAAGGAAACAGGTTTAGATTTGTGAAGCCTTTTTTTTTTTTTTTTTTTTTTTTGTCCAGCTGTATGTAAATATGACCTCATTTTTCTTTTTCATCTGTCCTTGCCTTTTATCTTCTTTAGGGAGAATTTAAATGCTGTAAAACCCATCCCCAAATGCATTCTTCCTCTCCCAGTATCATCATCTTCATCAGCTGCCTCTCTGCTTTCTTATGAAGAGTTCCTCTCCTCCCACCCTGAATCTCACACCCTTCTGCATCTTTTATACTGATCACTGTGTTCATATTCATGCACCTCCCAAGGCAATCCTTGGCTTTCAATACTCACTGTGGAGTCTTTAGTGACAGCATCAGAGGAACTTTCAAAGAGTGGGGAGAAAGCAGGAATGAAGAGGCACTTTGGGAAAAGACAGGAGACAGAGGAAGGGATGCTTGGCTCCTAGCTGGAGAAAGAGAGACCACTAATATCAGTCTGAAGGCCTTCACTACTGCTAACTTAAACCAAAATATTAGAGAAAAGAAAGATTTTCACAATGCTGAGAAAAACTGTGAATTAATTTGAGCAATGTTTATTAGTCAAAAAAAAGAGGTAAAAGGCAACAATGTGCTGGAAAAGTATAGATATGATTATTCAATAGAAATTTGAGGAAATTATCCTAGCACAGTCCAAGAGACTAATGAGTCCATATTAAGAAAATGGCACAGTGCAGGTCACCCTATTATAAAACAGGATATTACAGAAATGGAGAAGGTGCAGCTAAGGGCAAGCAGAGTGCCAAAGCAATACAATGATCTTAGTTATTCAAAAAGGTTAGAGAAACAAGATCCATAAGCTAGGAAAAAGAATTAAAATTAAGATAGACCTTCAGCTAAGTCTGCCAGAGTATTTGCATGCAATAGGTATAACAGCTTTGAAGACAATACCTACAAGAGGATATTTGAACTCCTATCACTACAAAGTAAGGGCACTGTCATTTAGATTTGTTGGTTTGGTCAGTGTATTGTAACTAATACATAGAGTAAAAGTAATGATAAAATGGGTTTAAGTGACTTAAAATATAGACTAAATATACAGATGCTTCTTGAGGAATACCTGAACATTTTTAGAACACTCCTTAAAAGTCCTTTTAAAACGTAGGTGACCTGGTATATCTAGCTAAACTTGCAGTCAAATTTGGCTTTGGGACAGGCCAAAGAATAAAACAGCAAATGTTGCATAAATACAGTGAGGAATTAAGAAGACAGGCTTTATGATGATATTTGTGTGATTCAGCTCTTTATAAAATAATAAGCTGATCCTTTCTTTAAAATATTGTAGCAGACAATGGATTACTGCAAAAAACATTACCTATGAATATAGATTTATTTGAAAATAACCCATAGCATTGAGTAAACAGTTTAAAAAACCAAATCCTATCACACTGTTCATTTACAAGTCATGAAAGGTAATTTTAGTTACTGAAGGTACTCCTGGTTTCATGCATGAGAACAATTGACGCTTTTATGAATATAAAAACTTTCATATTGATTAGTCTAGATTATTGTCTACACCTTTTAGAACAGCAATTGTTCCTCACAGCAGGCTTTGAATCCATACTTTTCAAACACATCTTTACTTTGGTGCAATGGCAGTCTTCACCCTATGGAGAATATGCATGAAGGACATAGATATGTAATCATAGAAATACAATGTCAGTCCAAACGATAAGGAACATTCAATAAGTAGTTTCAACATTGCTTTTTCAGCAAGCAAGTTATATTCTCTGTACATGCTAGATCCCTGATAATTAGTCTAATCTATCTGTAATATGACCAAGTTACCAGGGACTGAGTATGACCTCTGGTGTGGAGAAGATATATTTAATTTGGTATTAAATTTGTAAATTTTTATTATATCATTACACAGAAATGTTTATCTTAAAAATAAGTTTTTAAAGAGGGAATGAGATAGTATTGTGTTTGGGGAAAAAAAGATTAATGAATCTATTTTGATATTCCTGCAATTACTGTCATTAAAAAACAAAAACAGATTAAGAAGAATTAGAATTTCATTGTATGCTTGGGAATTAGGTACCAGAAGGGTGTAGAAGTAGGTTTGAAAAAGAGCAAACCCATGTATTTGGGGAGAAAAAGTGATCACTTAAGAATCCATGGTGTGCATCTGAAAATCCCATTAGAGACTGTCAAGCTGCATTGGTCAGACAAAAAAAATATGAAATGGGGCCAATTAATACGATGCTGTTGAGTGCATGGCAATTGCTCCTAGTTCCTGATTTACAGAGGAGAATACAGTTGAGTGGAAATGATCTTGATACATTTGCATTTGTGGCTATAAGTCAAATTCTACATAAAGAGATCTAGCAACCAGTGAGAGGTGAGTACAACACTAGACTCCCAGTCCAGAGCCTGGGATGATATTGCTGGCTCTGCAACTCATCTTTGTGATGACCTTGACCAGATCACTTCTCTTTGTAAATGTTTCATGTACTGAGTATTGTTATATCTTCTTCTATTACCATGCCTATATATGTTGATTGTAAGCCTTTAGAGTCTTCTGAAGAATGGCTTACTTACTGTGTTTGTACAGTCTGCAGCAGAATGAGCCTGTGATCTTCTCTGGGGAGAATTTAAATACCATAAAATCATGCAAGCAGCAGAAGGACCATGGCACAGAAAGGGAGAAAATCAATGGGATTTGGGGATAAGGGAATTTTAAACTAAAGGACTTTCAAATATATAGTTTCCTCGCACTGAAATAGCTCCTAATCTGATTCAAAATTTGATTTATTTGCTCAGCATGTTTCCATGTCCTTGAAACAATTAATTTGTGACAGTTACACATTTTCATTGAATTTTCGCAAACACTGAATGATAGGTCTCTAGTGCTACTAAAACTCCTGATATTCTTGATTCTTAATTGAGGTATAATTAGTATTCTACCTAAACAGAAGCAGTCTCATCTTCAGAGCTGTGGAATCTTCTACCAGAGACATGATTCAGAGGACTCTATCCTCTAGCATCAGCAAAAAGAAATTATTTGTTAGTCCTCTTGAAGGCTGTCTGGACCCTTCTTCACATCCTTTGTTCTCTTCATCATTTTTTTGTTATCCAAACGTTTGACCAGTGTTGAAATTACAACTCTGCAAGTCTTAAGGGGCTTTTCAGCCAAAGATTATATAGCCACAGGCACTGTCTCCACATGTAAAGTCCATTGTTCAGTCCCTTCTGTTAATGCACTATGGAGGAGGGAAGCCTTAACTAGATAGCAATCTTATTTTCACGATAAGGTGCCCAGGCCAGTCCAGTGGATGGCATATTTAAACATGTTCTTCAGCTGATTTCCAGGAAACAAGTTCTCCCAGGCACCCATCCCATTGAGATGTGTGCCATTCTAGCTACAGGGCTGTCTCTCCAGGGCAAGCCCTGTTTTCCAGCACATAAATCTCAATCCTGCATGGACACTGCCATCAAAAATTCCCATGGTGTGGCACCTCAGCCTGGCAGAGCCAGGCTGAGATTGAACCACATCACTTTCAAAGGGTTTAATTTTAGTGATAGATAAGGAATGTTTTGCTAGGTCAACAAATGCATTTCTCTCTTTTATCTTCTCTTTTGGAAGGTCAGTAGATGAGGACAAGAATTGCATCCAGACTTTTATTTATCAGTGCATGAAGTGTTTTCCTATGCACTATCGCAAGTGTTTAGGGACACCAAGTCAAATTAATTAAAAACCAGACTGGAAGCAGTGGTTTTCCAAAAGGCTTTACCCCATATTTATAACTTCTTCTGTTGAGTTGTCACTACAATGCAACAAAAGATCATTCTGGTCCTGATTTATCAATAGAGAAGAAAAAGGAACTTATATGCTATCTGGTTAAAAAAGGTTCTGGTACTTATCAGCCAGCAGCAACTTTTAAATCCTCTGCTGAAAAACAGTTTAGTAGGCTGAATTTATCTCTGTTATTCAACACTAGAAGTAGCCTAGGAGATCCTAGAGGCAGTTTGGATATGTGAAAGAGTAATTTTTGCATTAGTAGGTCTCAGGTGATGATCAGACAGATAGTCTACAAGCACTTTGTAAAGGAAAATGAAACTCTGACGACCATATGATCAGATATCATACTCTTTCTGCTGGGCTAGTTAACATCCTATTTTCAGTGCGTAAATTCTTCATGGTACCCTTTAAAATGCACTCAAAAGCATGTAACATTCATTCTTCCCTCTTCTTCCCATGTTTATAGACCAGCTTGTAGATTCTAAACAGTTTCTTCCAACTGAAGTGAAACAAGATTAGTTTGGAAGAATGAAAAACACAGTGTAGTTCCAGTGGTTCACAATTTTGTATCTTGTTAATGCACTGCCATCAGCATGAAGCCTTTGTGTTTTTCATACTCATTTCATAGCTACATGTTTTGATCCTCAGATTTAGGGTTTTGCTATCTCATTAAGTTTCTTGTATACATGTGAGAGCCCATTTACACTTCCAATAGGTGCCCCTTGTTTCTCTGGGTAAGTCAGCTGAACAACAGCAATAAAAAATCAAACCACATAATCCTGTAGTCCTAAACCCCAAAAAGATTCACCACAGTGTTTTCAGTTGTACTGCTCTGATCTCATAAACAAGAGTCTGCTTGTACTATTAAAGCAAAACAAAAGTATGACTGTGAGAAAAGTGTCCAGACTCAGACTGAGAACACCTGTGCTGGCACAACACGTGTTTTAAACCTCATTGGACAGTAGGTTGGGTCCCTCCAAAATATCTATCTGTAGGGTGTCATTCTCCACTTCCTGCACATCTAATGAAGAAACATAGTTTACTTTCCAAATAGCATCCATTCAACTTTTAACTTTCTTTTCTAAGCAAAGTTTAATGGAAGATATTAAGTCACTGACAAGTTAAAAATGTGGCCATCATACCACAATTATGAAAAACACAGTGAAAAAGTAAAATCTCAATAAAATAGTCATAAAATAAAGTTGTGAAGTCCAAAGAAAATCAACCAAAACTAAAAAAACCCAAACAAACTGCTACCTTATCACCATTTTATAATTTCATCTCCTGGAATGGACTTGTCCCATGTATGTGAATTTGTTTTCAACATCTGCAATTGAATGACACTGATTTATTCCAACTGGTGGATCTAGATTAAGGTCTTCCTAATTCTCTAATCACTAGGTATTTCCTGTGTGGAGAGATACTGTGCTAATTAGATTGGATGTAAGGATGTAGAAAATAGCGCTTGGAGGTGAAAAATGGCAGCCCTTGCCCACTCACTCCATTTGGCTTAATTTTGCTTTTCCTGCTATTCTCTACTGCTTTGCTGCTATTTGTCCTTATTAACTGAAAAACACTGAATTAGGAAAAAAAAATCAATCTCTTTTTATTGCATTTTTAAAGCAGTACATATTTTAGGGATAGAATTTCAGTTTGAATGAAAGGGAAAAGAGATGTTATGATCTAAATGCACAAAGGAAAAGAAGTTATATATAGAATGTGCATCTTAATGACTAGAAGGTGTTGATTAGCATCATACTTTTATTTCACACAAAGATGTGTGAACCTTTCATAACAAAACTTGTAAGAAAGCAGAACTTGCCTCATTTATGCATTTTTTTATAAAAGTGAAACAGTCAGAAGTTTGCTTAAAGTCAAACTAACAGCACGTCTCATCATCTTGCTGGACAGGGCAGATGAGTTTGGATCATACCCTTCTCCTCCTCCCCTCACCCCAGCCCTGCCACCAGCCTGCCTGCTGATCATTACAGTACATATTTTGCTGCCTATTAAAATAAGCATCTTTAGAATATGCAGATTGCTCAGGTCTCCCTCAGCCCACTGGGGTACAACTTGGCAAAAGGTGCTTTTTCTCAGCAGCCAGGAAAAGCCTGAGCCGATGAATTGCTCTGGAACAGCCAGGGAGGAGACGCATCAAAATAGTTCAGGGAAATAAGTAATTGGGTTGCTGAGGAAAAAGGAAGTATTTGATAAAGGTGGACTTTTGAAACAGTTCACTTTGTTTTGCATAAAAGTAAAATTGCCATCTCAGCTCTACTCCATTCTCACTTTGTGCCTGCCCAAGCCGAGTTAGTCTCTGTAATTGCAGGCAAAGGCTTTTCAGAGGCAAATCTGAGCGTCAGCTGGAGAAGCTGAGGAAAGGAATTCCTCTCCTTGAGCTTAAGTGGGCAAATGTGCCAGTAATGGGTATTTCAGATGAAATGTGTGATTCTGCATGCTTGTTTATGCTGTGTTGAAGATCCTGTTATTGCTGTTGTTGGTGGATAATTTCATTTGACAATGTGCTGCAGATTCATCTTTATGTATGAATTTACAAGTACAGAGTAAGAAGCATAAAAAAATAATACAGAACTGCTCATGCAGAGTCACAGCACACAAATTAGAACATTCAGTAGTTCATTCAGTAGTTCAAAATGCCAGGATAGACAACTCTAATCTTTCATAGCATTTCTGTATTTGTAAAGCTTTAGCTTTTGTTTGTGATGATGAACATGACGAAGTCAAACTCACTGAATAAACACAGTTTCAAAAACTTGGTTGCATGAGTAAGCAGAATATATCTCCCACATTTAACCAGTATTCCTGTAAATGTGTAATGCATTATCAACATCTGCATTTTCTGTTCTAACTTTTACAGCATGGTCAGGCAGTAAATGAAAGTCTTTCTGTAGTACCCACCTATGTCTGGGCTAAGTTAGTGTTTGTACGACAGAGATGGGCTAGGATGAAACGCTGCCACCTCTCAAACTCTTGATAGTACCCAACAAGTTTTAAGAGATATTGGTTAGTTTGGTTTAAAAAGTTGCTTTATGCTCTTTCTAGTTTTTGGAATGCACTTACCTAGACACCTAAGGAAAAAAGTCTAAACATATATATTTTTTTTAATTTTCATTTACAGATTCCAGTATTTCTTTCCTGAAACAATTTCATTAATATGATAATATCATCTGAAGATGGAGCAGAGCAAAATCCCACAATGTGATTAGAATTTTTTTCTCTTTTCTCTTTAGATTCTCAGGTGAATGAAATTTCTTCTGGTTCATTGACTTAATTAATTGGTCCTACTGACTTTACTAATCTTCAAATGCCACTTCTGATTTTTCCATCCCATGGACACTGCTTACTCTCAGCAATGTGAGAAACTGGACTTCATGGCTTTATTCTACTATTAGAAATTATTCAATCTGCTGTCTCTTCCCATCTGATTAATTTAACAAGTATCCCACATCCTGAAAAGGGGAGGAGAGATACACTGGTTCACATCCATTTGGAATCAATGCTGCAACTAGGCATGCAGTTTCACAGTAATTACTAGAAATCAGCACATGTTGAATGTGTTTGTTACACATTCCAGTAATCAATAAGATGGTATTAAAATATTTATTTCTTTATAGAACATGAAAGTTGAAATGAATTCTGAAAGGATTACTACACATTTTAACTAAGGTGTATCCACTTATCAACAAGTAAAAATACATTAACTGGCTGTCAAACGTAAGAATTATCTAACATTGGAATTTGGAGTGGCTTCTTAAGCTACATAGAGATGGAAAACCAGAAGTTGCCAGACAAGTCTTGAGGTAAGAATCTTACAAAATTTCAGGAATTGCTTTTTACTTCATATATAAAATATGCTGACCTTTTTGCCATCTAAGAAACTATTTAAATAAACAAGATGGCAGAAATAAAATGAAAGTAGTTTTCCACAAGACACAAACCTATAAAGGAATGATGCCCTGAAGCTAAATGAAAAGTGTAACTGGAGAATCTCTACTATGGCCCCAGTACTCCAGCTTGTCCAAAGGGAAATACTGCAATTAGTGGTCATAAATAAATACCCACAGATGGACTCCAGCATCTATTGAATCTTATTAATTACTGTGTGGTTCTGCTGGATATGAAGTTTACCCTGAAGTTATGAGTTGTTGACTCAGGTATAATGGTGATATGGCAATAAAATATTTGGGTTATCCCTGCCATCAGAAAATAAAAATGTGACTAAAAGGTATTTATGACACAAATTCTTAATTTCAATGTCTGGCCTATATCCTTGTATAATAAAAAAATAACAATCCTGAAATAAAGTCCATAGATCTGGCTGTTTCATGAAGGTTTACACACTACACTGTATTGGATATAACAATTCATTGTACAGGAGACAAGAAATACGACAAAGGAAGTAACAGAAAGACCTTGAAAATCTTAATCTATTATTTCCTTTCACAGTAAGAGATTTCTTTAAAGACAGGAAAGATGCTACTGAAATACAAAATGAACCATAAAGCTAGGCAGTGTTGCTTGATCTTGTTTTGACTCAGACTCTGACAAAATAAGTTACTGTGAAGTTACTTATATATTTATATACACACATGCATATAGATACAGTTATTAATGCTCACTGTATTTAAAAAGATACAATCTCAGTTTGATAGGGACTAGGGAAAAACTAAAATGAAAAACGACAATGTTTATGTCGAAAATATGAGTTAATTACTGTTAATACTAAAAAGCATATAAAACATTACAGCATGACTATTTTTTGGTCAGACATTTGCTCTAGGATTGTAAAAAAACATTGATGTTGCAGACTTTGGTAAATAGCACCCATCCTCAGTTGCCAGTAGTAGGTGTTGTAGACCTCAGACAGTTCTGAAACCGTAAGAACCTGCTGAAAAACTGGTCATAACTCCTAATACAAAAAAAAAAAACAAAAAAACCTTACCTTTAGCTTTTATTTGTGCTTAAGCTTTGATACGACACAGGTGGAGAGAATCTAATGAGAATATTACACTTTGATACAGCAACTTAAAAATGTTCTTAACCTTTAGTAGTATTTTGTCCTTATTTTCTCACAGAAATATTATTACCATTTGATTTCCTCATTCTGATCTAAGGTACTTTCTATCATATAGCCTCAGACTATGTCTATGCCATGAGAGACAAACTTCCCTTTGATATATTAGTTGACATATTAGTTTATTTGCCTACATACTCAAGGTTTTTTGCCTTCAGGCATTTTCAAAAATTTTACCTAAATAAAGAGTATTCACTGAAATAATTTATAGCCACTCTGTGCTTTTGATCTGTATGAATACTTTCCACAGATTTTACTGATGTTTCAGGCATAGAGTGTTAAATTGGACTGTAACAATAAATGCATCCCCTTTCATTACTGCCTGACTACACAATGGGCAAAAAATCATTACAATTCTTAAAAGTTTAAACATTTTTTCAGACTAACAGCTTTTCCTCTTCCCTCAATATAAATTTCTTTCTCTGGTTTTTTACTTCTGGTTAATTCAGTCTTCAATAGCTCTAAATAGAAATGGTAAAACTTGAAATATAACATTTTAATTTCTATTAGTACTATTAGGAACTGTTAGGATTGTCTGGCTTGTCGTTTCCTGACCCAGTCTTTACTCTGCCTAGAAGAAATACAGGAAAGGTTTTTGGCAGCATCTGACCAACATATAACTCAGATGTTGCACTTTCTGTACTAATTTTTGTCTGTGTTCTTCAATTTGCTTGATTCTCAAAGATTTAGCATTTAGACATTAATAATTTTATCCTCCATAATGTCTGTGATATGTAACTAAATTTAAAATGCATCTTTTAAGAAATATCTTGTAAATTACTTTTGATAGTCTGCTAAGGAACACCTAGACAGCATTCTTCATA